>CM052883.1:107467622-107520402 GCA_028534135.1 Potos flavus | reverse complement strand
GCCCGCCGCTCTTTGTGTCTGGAGGCCGCGACGCCACGCTCTGGCAGCCTCCAGGCCCAGCAGCAGATTTCTAAAAGTTCCGATTTTGTGCTCCGCCGCTCTGCGGCTTGCCGGGAGCCGGCCCCTCCCCCCGCGGTCTGTCTTCCTGTCGCTTCGGATTCACTTTTCCGCACGTCCTACCTTCCGGAAAGTGGTCGATCCTCTGTTCTTAGAGTTGCTGTTCTTCTTCTCTTCTATCTCCTGCTAAGTTTGTAGTTGTTTAAAGTGGTTTGATAACTATCTAGCTGAACTTCTAGGATCAGTCACTATCTCCGCCTCCTACTTCTCCGCCATCTTGCTCCTCTCTCCTGTTTTCTTTTTCTATTTTTAAAAATTTTTCCTCTTTGCTATTTTAACCAAGATCTTATCAATATCTTTTTAAAAATCTTTTTTAATTTTCATTTTTATAGTCCTATTCTATCCCTTCATTGTTTTTAGCCTTATTTTTTGTATATATATAAGCTTTTCTTTCTTTAAAATTTTGGAATAGTTTCTTCTAACAGACCAAAATATACCCTAAATCTAGTGTATGGCTTTGTTCTAGTCTCCCGCCTGATCACCTTCTCTCTCTCTCTCTTTTTTTTTGTTTGTTAAATTTTTCTTTTTTCAGCCAATTTATTATCTTATCAATTCCTTTTTTAAAATCTTTTTTAATTTTCATCTTTACAGTCATATTTCATCCCTTCATCGTATTTACCCTTATTTTTATATATATATAAGTTTTTCTTTCTTAAAAATTTTGGGAGGCAGTTTCTTCTAACAGACCAAAATACACCGCAAATCAAATGTGTGGCTCTGTTCTGTTTGCCAGCCTGATCTTTTTTTTTTCCTTTCTTTTCCTCCTGGTTTTGGGTCTCTTCTGATCTGTTTAGTGTATATTTTTCTGAGGTCGTTGTTATCCTTTTACTGTTTTGTTCTCTCATCCATCTATTCTTCTCTGGACAAAATGACAAAGCAGAAAAACTCACCTCAAAAAAAGAACAAGAGGCAGTATTGATGACTAGGGACCTAATCAATACGGACATTAGTAAGATATCAGAACTAGAGCTCAGAATGATGATTATAAAGATGCTAGCTGGGCTTGAAAAAAGCATAGAAGATACCAGAGAATCCCTTTCTGGAGAAATAAAAGAACTAAAATCTAACCAAGTTGAAATAAAAAAAGCTATTAATGAGATGCATTCAAAAATGGTTACTGCTAAGATAAATGAGGCAGAAGAGAGAATTAGTGATATAGAAGGCCAAATGATGGAGAATGAAGAAGCTGAGAAAAAGAGAGATAAACAACTGCTGGATCACGAGGAGAGAATTTGAAAGATAAATGATACCATAAGATGAAACAATATTAGAATAATTGGGATCCCAGAAGAAGAAGAAAGAGAGAGGGGGGCAGAAGGTGTATTGTAACAGATTATAGTGGAGAACTTCCCTAATTTGGGAAAGGAAACGCATCAAAACCCAAGGGGCACAGAGAACCCCCCTCAAAATCTATAAAAATGGGTCCACACCCCGTCGTAAGTAAAACTTACAAATCTCAGAGACAAAGCAAAAATCCTGAAAGCAGCTTGGGACAAGAGGTCTGTAAACTACAACTGCAGAAATATTAGATTGACAGGAGACCTATCCACAGAGACCTGGCAGGCCAGAAAGGACTGGCATGATATATTTAGAGCACTAAACGAGAAAAATATGCAGCCAAGAATACTATATCCAGCTAGGCTGTCATCGAAAATAGACGGAAAGATAAAGTTTCCAGTACAAATAAAAACTAAAAGAATTTGCAAACACCAAACCAGCCCTACAGGAAATATTGAAAGGGGTCCTCTAAGCAAAGAGAGAGCCTAAAAGTAACAGATCAGAAAGGAACAGAGACAATATACAGTAACAGTCACCTTACAGGCAATACCATGGCACTAAATTCATATCTTTCAGTAGTTACCCTGAATGTAAATGGGCTAAATGCCCCAATCAAAAGACACAGGGTATCAGAATGGATAAAAAAAGAAGACCCATCAATATGCTGTCTGCAAGAAACTCATTTTAGACCCAAAGACACCTCCAGATTTATAATGAGGGGGTGGAAAATCATTTACCTTGCTAATGGACATCAAAAGAAAGCTGGGGTGGCAATCCTTATATCAGATAAATTAGATTTTAAACCAAAGACTATAATAAGAGATGAGGAAGGACACTATATCATACTTAAACGGTTTGTACCATAAGAAGAGCTAACAATTGTAAATATCTATGCCCCTAACATGGGAGCAGCTAATTATATAGACCAATTAATAACAAAATCAAAGAAACACATCAACAATAATACGATAATAGTGGAGGACTTTAACAACCCCCTCACTGAAATGGATAGTTCATCTAAGCAAAAGATCAACAAGGAAATAAAGGCTTTAAATGACACACTGGACTAGATGGACATCACGGATATATTCAGAACATTCCATCCCAAAGCAACAGAATACACATTCTTCTTAATGCACGTGGAACATTCGCCAGAATAGATCACATCCTGGGTCACAAATCAGGTCTCAACCAGTACCAAAGACTGGGGTCATTCCATGCATATTTTCAGACCATAGTGCTTTGAAACTAGAACTCAGCTACAAAAGGAAAGTTGGAAAGAACTCAAACACATGGAGGCTAAAGAGCATCCTACTAAAGAATGAATGGGTCAACGAGGAAATTAAAGAAGAATTTAAAAAATTGATGGAAACAAATGAGAAATGAAAACACAACTGTTCAAAACCTTTGGGATACAGCAAAGGCAGTCCTAAGAGTAAAGTATATAGCAATACATAGATGATATTTTATGTTGAGATCATACTATTAATGCAGTTTTGCACTTGCTTTTTTGCATCTAATCATATGTTGTGGACATTTTTTATGTCAATGAATATAGGTATAGACCATTCTTTTTCAATGGCATTCATTGCATGAATGACCATAATTAATTTAAGACACCTCCTGTTGCCAGACATTTAGATTCTTTCTAATTTTTCTGTTTAAGCAGCACCACAGTGAACACTCCTGTGGATACATTTTTGTGCACTTATCCAACTGGTTGTCTTCTTTGAATACTTCCCCAAAATGTGGTTGTGGTTCAAAGGCTATGCATGTTTTATATTGTGATACATATTTATTTACATATTGTCCAGTATCCTTTAGAAGTGCAGTACCAATTATGCTTCTACCAGTAATACCGATCAATACCTGGAAAGTTCTTTTAAATGTCTTTAAATTTTTTTCATCTTCATTCAGGCTCATTTTCCTTACTTATAAAATAAGAAGGATGAACTCTATCAGTGGTTCTTAAACTTTTTAGGATTGTAGGATCATTTGAGAATATTTGAAAACTGATCAGAAACTTGAACTGTTGTTTCAGAAAAACAAACCTGTGCAAAAACAAAGAAATTTATACATACTATTTATGAGAATTCATAGATACTTTGAAGTCAATTCACAGACCCTTAGGATCTCAGTCCATGAATCTAAGTGAAGAATCCCTGAATGAGATGATTTTGAAGTTGCTTTTTCTTTTTAACACTTATACACACACACACACACACACACACACACACACACACCTTACATACACATCATGCACATGTCACACACTCATGTGCACACAGAATTTTAATGTGTATTTGGAAAAGCTTTGACACCTGCTTGATATAGAACCTAGACTTATTGTTGTCTCTAAAATCACTTGACTGGGTATAGTTATTGGAATGAATTTCTGTTTATTTCAGGTTCTTCAATGGCGAGCCCACCAGGAAGAGGTAGCAAGATTGGAAATGGAAATTTCTGCCAGAAGAAGAGAAAAGGAGAAGGAGAAAGAGAAGCTATGGAAGGAGAAGGAATTGTTACAAAGAGCAGAGAAGAAAAAGAAAGTATGAAATCTGCTATTGCTGTGAATGTGTGAATGAATGTTTAGTTGTCTGAGCTTTGATTGACCTTGGTGTTTGGCATGGAGTCATCATAGGCAGTTCTTAGAAAGATTCATAAGGTTCTTGTGGAGTCTTGCTTCAGTCCATTTAAGCTTCAAAGATTTGTGGACATGGAAGAGAAGCCACTTTATTAACCTGCATGAGCACAGGTACTTGTGATTAGAAGAAATACTGTAGGGAAAGAAAAGTCAGGGTTTGTGACTTGTTAAGTCTTGTTCTAAGTAGGGACATGAAAAGACAAGAGGATACCAGGGTAACATTTTGGTTGACTGCAGTGTAGCAATCGACTGTCAAAAGAGGTCTCCACTGGTAAAATACATTATACCAAGGTCAGAGCAACTTATGCAATACCAGAAGGCCTTTTAAAGAATTTACTTCTTGACTTAT
Source organism: Potos flavus (assembly GCA_028534135.1). NCBI lineage: Eukaryota > Metazoa > Chordata > Mammalia > Carnivora > Procyonidae > Potos > Potos flavus. Next base: position 107,516,014 of record CM052883.1, on the reverse strand, counting down.
TATTTGTTAGATTGTTTGTTTTTCATTTGCTGACACAAATTCATCACTCTACTTTTGAGCAAACATTTGCTTCCCAGTTTTCAAAAACTTAATCACAACACTTACTAACAGCTTCAAAATGATTGCTGATATTCCATGTAAGAAAAAAAGTGAATTTGAGATGGAATTTTAAACATGTATCTGGGATATTTATTTAGAAATTTATTTTATCAATTTTTGTGGTGTAAACAAATTAGTACTCATCACCTAGCATTGAAACTGTTAATATTTTTTATTCTTTTATAGATTTATTTTATTTTATAGATAAAGTTGAAGTCTTCTCTTGAGGATGTACTCAGTATCATTTTCCTTCTTACCTCCTCAAAGTCAATCTCAGTCATAAATTTTATTCCTATCTTTATAGGCCATCAATTGCTTTTAACATTTTTTTTAAAGATGTTATTTATTGACTTGACAGAGCGAGAGCACAAGCAGGGGGAGTGACAGAGAGAGAGGGAAAAGGAGGCTCCCCACTGAGCAGGAAGCCTGACGTGGGGCTGGGATCATGACCTGAGCTGAAGGCAGACGCTTAACCAACTGAGCCACCCAGGAACCCTGCTTTTAACATCTTTTAATATGTAGTTTGTGACTTTTAAATTTTTTTCATGAATACTTTCAGACTGTATCATTCTGTGGCATGTACCTCTTCACTTAACCTTAAACTTTTGAGATATAGCTATATTAATAAACAGAGATGGAGTTCACCCCTTTCCACTGCTATATACTGTTTCATTGGAGAACAAAACTGCCTTTCATCCCTTCTCTTAGTGGTTGACATTTACGGTTCTGAAGTTTTGTTCTTGCAACCATGCTGGCATGGCCACCTTGTACATGTCAACTGGGTTGTGTGTGCACAGCTCTCTCCATGGTACACCAAGGAGGAGAATTACTGTGTGGTAGGATTCGTATGCTTTTAATTTTGTAATTTTTTTTTTTTAGTTTATAAGATATTATAAATCTTTTTGACTTTTGCCAATCTGATGAATGTGAATAGTATCTCAGTGTTTTAAATCAGATTCTCCTGATCACTTGTGAGATTGAAAAATCTCCTCATGTTTATTGAGCCATTTTCTTCCTCTGTAAATTGCTTATTAGTACTTTTTGTTTGTCTATTTTTCTTTATTAATCTGTAGAAGTTATTTATAAATTCTGGATACTATTTTGTTTTGTCAGTTACATTTTCTTTCATTGACCATCTGCCTTTAAATTTGGTCTGTAGTGTCTATGGTTCAATGGAAATTTAAAATGATCAAGTAATCAAAGTTATTAAACTCTTTTCCTTTGTGAACTATGCTTTCCTTTAGGAACCATGACCTGATAGTGAGAGCATCTTTAGAGTTTTTGTTCGCTTCTGCTTAGGACTCTGTGCATTTTACTGGTCCAGGACCAGTGTGTGTATTAACTGTGAGATTTGGGACCTGTGCTGTGAGCTTGCAGAGAGTGCTGACTTAGCACTCATGCACAGCACCAGCCTGGCTTCCTCTGGTGACCCCTTTCCTCATCTGGTCCCAACCAGAAAGTTAGCTCCCTTATCACTTTCCTGGGGAGTAGTCCTGGTGTGTCTCATTCCCATCGTGTGCATGGACAAATCCTACAGGACTTCTTGCTCTTTTTAAGTGGCATGTTTCCAGCTCCCAAGTACACAAGTCTCATAGCTAATATTAAGGACCCAGCCACCAGCTCCTCAGGCCTGTCTCAGGCCAAGTTCTGTCCAAGAGCCCTTTGGCTTTGGCCCCCACTTACTGCTCTGACTTTGAGTTCCATCTTTATCTTCGACACTGGGGCATTGTGTGTGTTTGTGTGCAGTTGTATTATAGTTTGTCCAAAATTTCTATGTGTTTAAAGTAGGAAAGGAGATTTCTATGTCAACTCTGACAAACTGACCAAAGCTCTGGCTACCTTTATATATGCTATGAATCCAGACTCTTCTATTTTCTATGCTGGAGACCAATTTTTGTTCTTTAGTGTTTAACAGGAGTTTGGCAGAAACCCTCCTATAGTTTCTCATATCAGAAGCATCCCCTGACTTGAGACTGATTGCTTTGTTAGCTGGTGCTCTGGTTTTCCTCATCTACTATTTCACCTGCCTCGATTTCTCTTCTCATAAGCTAGCAGCCGGAGAGGTAGAGAAACTATTCCATGTATAATACCCCACCTGAGGATTTCTGAATAACAGATCATCTTTCTCCTAATTCTTCTTCTCAGCAACTTGTCTTTTAGAGAATGACACTGCCTTTTTGCTGGAATAACATTTTAAATTTGTATCCCAAAGTTTACCTGGTAGGTGCCCAACTCTTTTAAAATTGACCTTTAAATTATTAGATCACTTTCTCTTCTGTACTTTAAAACTCGAGTTGAACATAACATTCACAGTTTTCATAGTTTTATCTCAAGACTCAAGGTAAGTTTTGATTCATAGGCCATTAGGTGGTAATGGTAATATTTCAGAAGCATCTCTCCACTTTTGAAATTATTGTCATGATAAAAATCAAAGAATAATGTCTTCCCATAAACTATCCCTAGGAGCTATTGTAAGAAACAAAATTACTGTGCTAGGTGAACCTTAAAATGCCTGATATGTAATATTGGCCCCAGTACCACCCTTTCACTAGATGTAGCATTTTGGATGGCTTGAATAACATAAAAACTACTCTGCATCACAGCGCCTTAGTTGCTTTTGCTGCTTCATGCCGGGAGTTCTATGGGATCAAAGCAAAGATAGTTTCACCCTCGCTAACAAAACAGAGATTTCAAGCAAGGCTCACATTAAAAGGAGACATAGTCCTTCCTTGCTCTAGCATGTTCAATTCTCTCCCCATTTTACCAGTTCCTAATCCAGCATCGAAGCCCCCACATTGTACGGCTGAAGGACGGGAAGCATTATCAGGAATATATCAGTCAGAATAACTTCACCAGCCATGGCTTACCAGCCATGTGACCTTCAGCCTTATCTCTGAGATGTTTCTGGGGAGAAATCTATCATTTTGTGATCTCTCAGCCTCAAGGAACATCATATCAGTAAATATCAATAGATCCAGGCATCAGAGAACCTTGGCACTTACATGGTCCCCCTTGACCTCAGGTGATGTGGCAAATACTCAGAATTACATTCATCCTACAGATAACCAGGGGACAGCAGAAACAGTCTAAAATAAAAGAGGGTAGGCTATCATAAACAGAATGCAGGCTAGAGGGCTAGACCAGTACTGCTTCCCAGAAGATTCAAGAAGCTCTGCTCTTAAGAGGGAGTCCAAAGTATCTTCTCAATTCAAATTAAAGCTATTCTCTCAATGTGGGAATCTGTGTGTTCCTATGAGAGCAATTTATCATGAATTTCCTTCCCCAATGTTTCTTAATCTAATAATCTAAAGAACTAAGAATAGAGGGCGGGTAGGTAGACACTGAAGAATGATAAAAAATAAATTCCCAAACTATAAACTCTACTTCTTCAGGATTGTTGGGACTTAAAGGGGCCAATGAATCACACCTGTGATAATATGGGCCCCAAGATTTCCTGCCTTCCTGGGATACATACCCTATATAATCACCAGGATTATAACTACCGTGGGTTTGGTTATATTATATGGCACAGACAACCTTGAGAAGGGAGATTACCTGGAAGGACTTGACCTAATCACATGAGCTCTTTAAAAGTACAGAGTTTTCTTTGGCTTGTCACAAGAGAAATCGTCAGAGATTTAAAGCATGAAAAAGACATGACTGAATATTTTGTCTTGAAGATTGAGGAGGTCACATGGCAAGGAATGTGGGTGAACTCTAGCAGCTGAGAGTGGCCCTGGCTAACAGCCAGAAGGGAAATGGGAACCTGTAACCTATAGTCCTACAACTCTAAGGAACTGAATTCTGCCAAAAACAAGAATGAGCTTGGAAGCATATTTTCCTCTGAAGCTTCCAGGTGAGAACTCAGTTTTGTCAGCACCTTGATTTCATCCTTGTGATGTCATGGGCAGAGAGTTCAGGGACACCATTGCTGGACTTCTGACTTATAGGAGTCTGAGCTCATAAGTAAGTGTTGTTTTAAGCTGCTAAATTTGTGGTAATTTGTTACACAGCAGTTAAAAAACTAGTACAGTTTTTGGTATCTAGAAGTGAATTGTTGCTGTAACAAATACCTGAAAATATGGACGTAGCTTTGGAATTAGGAAGTGGGAAGAAGCGGGAAGAATTTTAGGAACAGGATAGAAAAAAGACTAGAATGCCTTGAACTGATTTAGTAGAGGATGTTAAAGATGTGGCTGCTGAGTCTCAGAAGGAAATGATGGACATATTCTTCAAAACTGGAGAAAGGATCACTGTTATGTGGTGACAGGAAGCCTAACAAATTAATTCTGTGCTGCAGTTAGGTTTAAAACATTCCTGAGTAATGAACTTCATATGTGATGAGCTAAGATTTCTGAAGTGTTGAAGATGCCACTAGGATTTTTTGCTGCTTACAGTAACAAGGAGAGATTTGATGCTTTGGGAAATTTTCAACCTATCTAAATGGCAAAAGACTCAGGAGTTAAGAGATTATTGCCACCATCATGCCATAGAGAAAAGGCTGAAAGTGTGAATATACAATCCTTTGTTATAGCCTTGAAAAGATCACAGGGTCAGAGTATTCAGTCATATAAAATACCCTTCCAAGAGATTAAGGGTGTTTCTCATACATCTCAAACTAGAAAGCCTCTGGGAAGTTTAAGGGCAATTTCTCTCAGCCACCTCAATAGAAAACTGAGAGAGAGAGAAAGGATTATCTCAAAAAGACCTGTGTGTGTGTGGATTTTGTCTAATGGAGTGAATTCCCATAAAATCTGCAGAGGCTCGCTTGGTTCTTGAGAAAAAAATTTCAGAAATACTGCCAGCTTGACTGAAGGGGACAGAGTGAATATGAAATGAAAGGAGGCTCATAGACCTCCCAAAATTCTCTTGGCAGGAAGCAGGCTGATAAAACTACTTAGGAACTTGGCATTCCTAATACTTCTACCACTGGACCAAACCCACCCATCTAGGCTCAGGAAAAGCTTCTCTTTACTTCTCACCACCATATACATAGAATAGTTGTATCACCTCCCAGTAAGATATATTGACAGTAAGATTGTATATAAATTGAAAGGGGTCACTAAAAGTCCTATTTAGGATTATCATTCATCCGTGTATGTATTCATCTATTCAGTAGGTATGTACCAAGTGTCTTTAATGTGACACAATTATACCCAGTCCTTCATGCAATTGTAAGAGGTCACTCTACTCAAACAGAAATTGCCCCTTCTCTGATATCTATCTATCTATCTATCTATCTATCTATCTATCTATCTATCATCTATTTTAAGTAGGCTCCACACGCAGTGTGGAGTCCAATGCTAGGTTTGAACTCATGACCCTAAGATGAAGGCCTGAGCTGAGATCAAGAGTTGGACAGTTAACCAGCTGAGCCACCCAGCCACCACTTTAGTATCTTCTTAAAGGAAGGTGTTTACCTGCTCCATCACAAAGATAATATACAATTCTTGGTTAGGTTAGTAGAAGTTCTAACTAATAATACAGAAGGGTTTCTTTTAGCTTCAAACTTTATGAGTAAACAAAAGAGTAAACAGAGAAAAATTAAAAATACAAAATGGAGTAAACTATATAGAGTTTGCAATTAGTTAAATTAAGCATGACTACATATAGTAAATTAAACATATATGCATATATACACAGTATTTACAAATGGATATGTTTGTGTAGGTATATATACACATATAAGTACAGTGTGACTTTCCTGCCTCTCTCAGTGGGTACCGATTGCTTAGGGAGTTTAGGATAGTGCCTTTGCCTTCTTTTATGCCTGGACCTCCTCTTCTCTTATTTCCTGGTCCCATATCAGCAAACCATACTTTGGGTATCTATCCTCACACGATGGTCCATGCTAGTCTGATTGCTTCCTAGTGTGAATCCTCTTATGCCAATAAAAGTTATTAGTTTTGCTACCATTGATCAAAGCTCAGGCCTTAGCACATGAACATTTTGCCCTGACTGACTCCAATAAGGCTCATCAACTCTCTATTAATATTTTTCTTTTTGTTTAGGCTTTTCATTGCTACTGTGTGCATTTGTGCACTGCAGGAACTGCAGGATATAGAACTGTCCTGTGCAATTTCCTTCGAATGCCTATGACTAATCGCCTTTTATTTCCAGTGAATGCCTTGCTATTGTAGAGAGTGGTGGATATAGATTTGAGGACTTAGGTAGTGGGAAAAAGGACATTTAAGGTAAGAGCACTCCCTGGAAAACATCCTCTGACTGATTAAAGGAGTGTGTGTGTGTGTGTGTAAAATAGAGATAGTGATCTAACTGGATCCCACTTAAACTAAAATGACTTAAGATATAAATAATGTAAATTTATATATCACTGGGCACCAACTGAACTGTGAAAACACTATGGCAGCACTCAGCAACACAATAATGCAGTGACATTCAGGTGATCTAAATCTGCTTAAAGCACTTTTTTACATTTTCATAAATGGAGAATGTGGAGTATAAAAACTCTGATTGGTGCCTTGGACCTTGAAAATATATCTTTGAAACTCTCTGAACTCCAGTTTGATCTCTGCTCTAACATACACCCACCTAAACCTCTCACTTGCAAACATCCTCTTTTTAAAGTAACCACCTGCTACTAGAGCTAAAGTGTTCCCATCTGGCTGAGGTCCAATCTGTTGAACTACTTCCCACCCTCAGTTTTGTGGTTCTCTCAATTACTAATTCCTAAAAGTGTGAAATTGCAGTAAACATTTGAGGAGGTGTTTGTCTTTTAATTGGTCTTTTTATTTGGGAATCTGATGAAATATCCCAACTAGGGAGCTATAAAACCTAGTGAGTAAAATAACTATCAGGATATTGGTCAGAAGGAGAAGATAGTTAATATATATTTTATTTAAAATTGACTCCAAATAAACTGGGGTTCAGAGTTCATTTTCTGAATTTTTAATATTAGTCCTCTGAATAATATTATTTAAGTAAAGAAATTAATGTAATATGGGAGGTTTAATTATCCAAAAGAAATCAAAGATCATATAATTTTAAAATGTTCATAATGTTCCTTATTTTGTTACTAAAATTTAGAAATGAACATTAACATACGCTTATTAGCTAATTCTAACATTCTAATACGAGACTGAATGTAGAGTCAACTATCAGTGTATTAATGGACAGGTTACATAAAAGTAGGATGGTAGTCCAAAGAGCTTACTTTTCTAGTTTAAACTGTCTTTTAAAAGTAAAAATTTCTAGGTGATGTCACCAGGATGGTGACATAGGTCATACTGACTTCATTCTCCCTCAGAAAAAGAATAACTAACATCTATTCAAGAACAAGACACCACTGGGAGAATCCTAGAACATGGGGTTGAGGTCAAAGCTGCCCCCTGCACCAGAGACCACAACAGACTGCATAAGAAGGGTGAGAAAAGGGGCTATACATTGACACTGCATTGCCTCCTCCACCCAGGACAGTGCAGATTCACACAGAGAGGTCTCCCTTGAGTCTCCAGTTCCTGTAGTGGAAAAAAGCCAGAGGGGATGACCAGCCTCCTCTACCATTGTGGGTCACTTTATGGGAGCCCCTCCTCTGATTTCATATATCAGGGATTGTAGGAGAATCTGCAGGGGCCCAGCTACTTAGGATTATGTGATGGAGAAGGTTAGGGGTGGGGCTTGCAACAACAAGCACACTGATCTTAGCAAACTTAGTTCGTACCCACAGTGTCGAGATAGTAATCACAACAGCAGTTTTGCTCATTGGCAGTACCAAGTTGTGGGTGCAGATCTGCCAATTTGGATCCTCAATAGGAGTTTTCCCCACCTTACAGCCTGGTTTGCCCATGTCCAGTCAAGGTGCTGAGTCACAGCCCTACCCACTGTGAAAAGTACCTACTATCTGCATTTAACCAAAAGGAATTATAACAATTTCTGGAAGCTGTGTGGTCCAGTGACACTTGAACTGAGAAGTGGTAGACAGAGCAAATAGCCCCCAGAGCAAAGCCAATACAGGGCATGGAAGCTTCCTGTGCTATGCACAGGCAGGAGGATTAATTGGTAGATAAGTCAGAGGGTAGCTCCTAAATGTTCCCAACCAGAGCACCTGTTTGGGCATTTGAGTGTAGCCAGGAGCATCTCCTCCTTCACATTCAGGCAAGGGAGTTGAGACATAGTCCTACCTACTGTGGAGAGTGCCTACCTAGTGTGCAGAGTCCAGCATCATTTAACCAGAGGGCTGGTGAAAACACCTGAAAGCTGTGTGGCCTAATGATATTCAAGTTGAGAGAAGGGCAGCAGAGCTGATAGTTTGCAGAGCAAAGGCAGTAGCCAGGTTACTTGGGGTGGGGTTTGGCTTTAGTTAAGACAAGACACAGAGTTTTAGAAGTGCTTCTCCCACTGTGCCAGGGAAGGGGATTTAATTCATAGCCCTGATTATTATCTTTAGCCTGTCCAACCAGGGAACCTAACCAGAGTACATGAGAAGTTACAGAGATAATTCAACAGCCCTGCATACAGTGGCACTTGAACAGCCTGTGGCTTCCCTCATCTGCAAAGTAAACTGGTGGCCTCACTTGACCAGGGAATTCAGTGCATAGTCAGGACTGATTTTGTGCAATGAGCTGTACAGGCCCTGGTCCCTGTCCTGCTGCCCTGACAGTGCAGGGAAGCTAATTCATAGCTCCATCTATTACTGAATAACATATCCAGTCCCAACCATAAAGTAAGCCCGACCAGGGAATTCAAACAACTGTGGAGCCTATCTGACAGCCTCACTTGTATGGGAAACCAAGCCAGCAGTCCTATTTAAATGTTCTCAGTCAGTCACATACCCCATCCCCATCCTCAGAGCTTGAGTAGTTCCGTCACCCCAAAATAGGCCATAATAGTAAGCCCCACCTGCACAAAGACATTACCAGTAGACACACCCAGAAACTCAAACTGAGCTGACTGGTGAAGAACTGTCTCTGCCTAAGCAAACCTATAAAGTCTGCAAGAGAAGCTCCTTTACTCAAATGCACAGAAACCAACACAAGGAATCATGTAAATATGACACCACCAAAAAAAACTAATAAAACTCTAATAAGTGACCCTAAAGATAGGGAGATCTATCAACTCTCAGAAAAGAAATTCAGAATAACCCACTTAAGGAAGTTTAGTAAAGTACAAGAAAATGCAGACAACTAAACAAAATTAGGAAAACCATGCATGAACAAAATGAGAAGTTCAACAAGGATATGACAACCATCCAAAAACAAAACAAAACAAAACAAAAAACAAAAACCCAAAAAACCCCAAACCAAAACAAACAGAAATTCTCAAGTTAAAAACACAACAACTGAACTGAGGAACTCAACAGAGAGTTTCAAAAGTAGACTTGAGCATGCAGAAGAAAGATTCAGCAACTGAGAGGATAGGACATTAGAAACTACCTAGTTAGAGAAGAAAAAGAAAAAAATGAAAAAGAGTAAAGAAAGCCTATGGAAATTACGGGATATGATGAAAAGAAATAATATTCACAGTATGGGAATTCCAGAATGAAAACAGAAAAAGAGACAAAAAACATATAAGCAATAATGGCTAAAAACTTCTGATACCTGGGAAGAGAAAAGAACATACAGATCCCTGAGTCCCAAAAGACCCCAAATAGGTTGAACCAAAATAGGGCTACACTGAGACACATGATAAGTAAATTGTCAAATTTCAAAGACAAAGAATGAATTTTAAGAGCAGCAAGAAAAAAGAGAGAAGTTACATATAAGGGAACCCCAATAAAACCATAGGTGGATTTTTCAACACAAAGGTTTCAGGCCAGGAGACAATGGGATGACATTCAAAAAAATTGAAAGGAAATAATTGTCAATCAATTTTATACCCAGTGATCCTGTCTCTTCAGAAATGGAAGAATAAAGACTTCCAATCAACAAAAGCTGAGGGAGTTCATTACCACCAGACCTGCCTTACAAGATATACTAAAGAGAGTTCTTGAGTCGAAGTAAAAGAATGCTAATTAACATCATAAAAACACAAGAAAGTAGCATAAATTTCACTGGTACTGGTAAATATATAGTCATTGTTAGATTCTGCAATATGGTAATAGTGGTACATAACTCCCAATTCTAGCTTAAACATTAAAAAAATGAATATGGAAAAATCATCAATACAATGACCTGTTATTAGTTACACAATGCAAAGAAAATACCTGTAAATTTTAACAGCAATAACCTAAAAGGGGGGGAGGAGTAAATGTGTAAAATATATTAATTCTACTGAAGTTGTTATCAGTTTAAAATAGCGTTATGCTAAATGAAGTAAGAGAAAGTGAAATCATAATGCTAAGTGTAGTCAGAGAAAGTAATTATGCTAAATGAAGTCAGAGAAAGGCAAATACTGTATGATCTCACTTGTGTGGAATCTTAAAAAAAAACTTTGATAAAGAGATCAGACTTACGATCACAAAAAGGGGTGGAGGGAGGGGAAATTAGAGGAAGATTGTCAAAAGGTACAAACGTCCAGTTATAAAATAAATTCATTACAGATATTTAATGTAAAACATGGTGATTCTATACACTGGTGCATAGAAAGTTGTTAAGAGAGTAAATCTTAAGAATTCTCATCACAAGGAGAAAAAAATATTTTCCCTTTATTCTTTTCTTCTTTCTTCTCTTTTTATTGTATCCATATGAGAAATTGGATGTTAGTTGAACCTATTATGGTAATCATCTTACAATATATGTAAATCAAACCATCATACTGTATGCCTTAAACTTATACAAGGATATATGCCAATTATTTCTCAATAAAACTGGGAAAAAAGTGAAATATCCTACTAGAACTTCTCTTTGAAAAGTAAAACTAAAAGAAAAACTTGATGATGGAATCTTCCTACTCTTTGTCAGGACACAGTTTTAAGAAAAAGTCAGATAGAGAGGGGAAAAAAAGCAGCCTGCATCATCAAGAGCCAGATGTATGTTTCTCTGGAAGAGATTTTTCAATAGGTAGTTTTAAATTTTTTTTTAATTAACTCCAGGTATCAATTTTTGGCTATATTTTCTGCCTAGGTCTTGGTTATTCATGGTGATTTGATTTAATTAATAGACATCTATATAGTGCTTGCTTCATGCACGGTCCTGTTCTATGTTCATTTAATCTTCTTGACAACCCCAAGGGCAAGGTACTAATATGATCCTCATTTTATAAAAGAAAAAAACTGAGACACATAGAAGGTACATAATTTCCCCAAAGTCATACAGCCATAAAGAGGTTCAGAATTTGAACTCAGCAGGGCTAACTCTGCAGTTCATGATTCTAAACACTGTGCTATGCTGTGCACCATTGTGATTGCTGTTTGCTGTTAATTTTGTGATTAATAAATTTTGAGAAAATTCAGTTTAAAACTATTTGCTTTAGGGTCATTTTCATGGCGTTGGTCCTGTTCTAGTTTACTCAGAATTTCTAAATAGACAGGAAACTGATAATTTTAAAATTCTTTAGTAGTCTTCTTACTAGGAGTATTTGTTGTTCTATATGTGCAAATGGTTTCACTGTGTCTGTCTCCTTACTCCTCTTAATATTCCCTCGGGATTTCTCTCCTTGGGTTAATGAACCACTGTGGCTAAACAATTTTTAGGAAACCACACAATTATAGGTTTCTCCCCCCAAATTTTTATTTAAACTCCAGCTAGCTAACATACAGTACAATATTAATTTCAGGTGTAGAATTTGGTGATTCATCACTTACATAGACCATTATAGTTTGATCACAATTGAAGTGTCAAGTGTAAGACGTGTTATGAATGGATTAAAAAAACCACCTTCATTGCTTCCTTGGTGATGTTCTTCTGTTAAGTAGACTTAACTGATCATCATGATTTTGATGTGATTTTTTTATCTATTGATATCTTATTTAACAAGAAGAGAATCTCCACAGGCTTCCAGTATCACATCTACCAACCGATCAGAATTTGTACCGATTACCAACCTTCTCTTTTACAATGCATGAAGTATCTGTGTTCCTAAAGCCAGCCCCTTTATGCATTGCACCCTATCCCCTCTCTCCTATTCAAGGTCATCCCAATCTCTCTCCCACCACCATTTCTCTCTTCTTGTCTAGATCTTTCCTATTAACCTACAAATATGCCATTATGACTTCTATTTTTTAAAAAAATACTCTCCCTTGACCCCATACCCCCTCCCTTAGAAATCATACCATTCTATAGCCTACACAGTGTCTCCAACTTCTTTCCATTCACTCTCTCATGGGCTATTTTGTCCCTCAACTCCAGCAAAGCTGTGCTTACCAAGGTCATCATTGATCTCCATATTGCTCATTCCAGGAGTCGGTTCTCAGTCCTTACTTTACTTGAACTATTAAGACAGAAGTGATCACCACCTCCTCCTTGGAAAACTTGATACTTGACTCCCAGGAAGCCATTCTCTCTGCTTTTATCTCATCTTGCTCTTTTACCTCACTGGTTTATCCTTCTCAATAAACTTGGATGGATCCTCCACATCATTCTAACTTCTGGGCCTTAGAGTGCCCTGAGGGCTCAGTCCTCTAAGTATATATGATGATATATACTTAGATGATATATACTACGTGATCTCAATCAATGCAATATTATTTAGATGTCATTTATATGCTGACAAATAGCAATTAACATCTCTGGTCTAGGCTTCTGAACTCCAAATTCATGCATCCTATTGCCTCAAATATAGTATGCCCAAAATGTATTCTTGTTTTTCCCTGCAGACCTACTCCTTCCCCAGTTTTCTTTTTCTCAACAAATGGAAACCTATTCTCCTAGTGCTCCGAACAAAAGCCTTGGTATTTTCTTCAACTCTTACTTTTCCCCTGCACACCTCCTACCAATACCCTTACCTATTGTCATAAATAAAGACTCTACCTTTTAAATCAGAGCTATTATAATAACTTCTTAATCTCTTAATTTCTCTGCCTCCTCCTTTTCCATTCGCACTCTCCTTCAGGCTATTTTCCACATAGCAGTCAGAAATGTTTTTAAAATTCACGTCAGATTATGTCACTTCCTGCATTACATTCTATATCCCTTGGATCTTATATCCTGCCACTTTCCCCCTAACTCATCTTGTGCCAGCCATACCAGTCTACTTCCTCCTCTTCCAACACCCTGGCACATGTCCTCTTAGGCTTCTGCAGTGGCTGTTCCCACTGCTTGGATTACTACTCTTCCAGATGTCTGCATAACTCACTCTCACTTCATTCCAGGTCCCACTCCAATATCATGTTATCAGAGAGAAAGTTCATCCTCAATTATCGAGCTTAAAATAGCATCCTCCTTTTCTGTCACTTTGTCCATTTGCCCTACTTTTATTTTTTTCTTAGCACTTATCATCCCACCTGACACCCATTTATTTATTTATTGACCATTTTCTCTTTCTCTTCTACAATATAAGGCCCATAAAAAAGAGGAGTTTTTCTATTTTCATTGTTTTATCTCCAGTGCCTGACACAAGGCACTCAACAAATATTGGTTGAATGAATGAATATAATGAATGAGCAGTATATAGCTGCACTTTAATGCTGAGCTATAGAGGAAAATATGCTAAACTAGGAGGCCCTAACAAGGTGGGTAAACTTGGGGGGCGCCTGGGTGGCTCACTCATTAAGCATCTGCCTTCGGCTCAGGTCTTGATCCCAGGGTCCTGGGCTCGAGCCCCACATTGGGCTCCCTGCTCAGTGGGAAGCCTGCTTTCCCTCTCCCACTCCTCTTGCTTGTGTTCCTGCTCTTGCTGTCTCTCTCTCTAACAAACAAAAAAAATATTTTTTAAAAAAAAGGTGGGTGACCTTGGGCAAGTTATACAGGCTCTGTGGAATTTTGCCTCCTCAATTGTAAAATGAGGTGTTTGGATTAAATGATTGCTAAAATCACCTCAGCTCTAAGAAGTTATGATTGAATGACTCTGAGGTTTGATTACTTTTCACTTTTCACTCTCCGTGACACCTCGGGCTGTGAAATACAACATCCTCAGTATATATACTCCCTTCCTAACGAATAGTGAAAAGAGAGAAATTAAACAAGATTACAGACAAATTCATTTTAGCAATATCAACATGTGACATGATCATTATGTAATATTTCAACGCCCATACTGAAAATAGACCTTACTTCTAAGGAAGACATGACAGTTATTTTTTAATCCACCTGGCACTTCAATTAAGAGGGAGATAACTAATGTGTTTACCCCCAAACACTTTCTTGGCTCATCATTGTTCTAAGGGCATAAGACTACATCATAGCACAAAACAGCTATTGCCAATTCAAGTAGACAGCTCTGCTGTGGAAAAATGCTCTCATAAATGACCAAAGTGAACACCACCTAAAAGAGATTCATGTTATTTATTTATGCATATAGACATCACCTACTTCCAAGCAAATTATAATAAGAGGCATTAATACTACTGTGCTGAACATCCTCCCCTTGGGTCATATCTACTCTCCATTCTTTTCAGTTGTCTTATACAACTCCCTTACCCTCTAGCTTCTAGTTGGATTCAGTCAAAATGGAACACTAGAGATGGTGATGAGAAAGGAGACGGACGTTGGGAGAGTTGTTTCCCGAGCTCCTAGCCCTAGAGAGTTGTGATGACCAGCTGTGTCCTCCACCAAAGTTCTCAGCTCGTCCTGTCAGGTGGGCTCCTCACACAGCCTTCTCTGACTCTGGTCAGTGGGTGATAAAGGAGCTCAGCTATTGCATGATGTCTTATGATTGCCCTGAATTCCAACCCTCCTTTGTCAATTGTCCCCTTATTATATTCTTTTTGATTTATTCTAATTTTGAGCGTGCCATCTGCTTCCTATTAAGAATCATTAAAATAGAAAATTAGTAAGAGAATGTAAGACAAAAAATTAAGAGGATGGAAATATAGTTATGTCAGCAAACCAGGACTAAAAAGGGGTGCTGTAATTGAACATGGTTAAAGTTAAAAGGAAGCATTTAGCTCTTATTTGCTAATAATAGACAACATCCTAGCACATCAGGAGCTGACAGCATGTACCAGGGGGAGGGAAGCAAACCACTCAGTGGATAGCATTTTTAGTAGAACTGCTTTACAGAAGAATCTAAATCAATCCTCATATGATATTGCATCAACCTTTATAAGGCCTAGGATATAAAATTACACCATAGTCCTGTGACACTTTCTCTAGAAAGTGAAAGTGGTGCTGCATGCAAGGTGATAAAAAGTGAAAATGTTATATACAGGGATATACAATGTTCTTGTCATCTGACTTGGTATAGAAATAGATTTTGGAAACTTCTGGAATGAATAATAGTCTTGTCCCTTAGACATTCCTCCTAAATATTGATTTTTCTTGGCCAGACTTTTAAAAAACATACTTTTGTAATTATAAAGTATTTATGTCCATTGTAGATAGTTTGGAAAATACAAACAAGCACACAGACTACAATAAAAGTCACCCAATTCCTAAACCAGTACCAAAATAAAATTACTAAGTGTCCTTATATTCCTTTTTCTACATACATGGGGAATTTAACTTAACTAGAATCATACTGCATATATTATTTTTAACCTATTTTATTTATTTTATTTTATTTTATTTTATTAGAGATTTTATTTATTTATTTGACAGAGAGCTAGAGAGCACAAGTAAGCAGAGCAGCAGGCAGAGGGAGAGGGAGAAGCAGGCTCCCCATGGAGCAGGGAGCCCGATGCAGAACTCGATCCCAGGACCCTGGGATCATGACCTGAGCTGAAGGCAGCCGCTCAACTAACTGAGCCACCCAGGAGCCCCTATTTGTAACCTATTTTAAAAATTTATCAATAAATCTTGTATATTTCCCCTGTTTTCCCAGCACATATTTTTAGTGTTTAGTGTTTCATTATGTGAAATATAGCATTTAACCACTTTCTTATTTTGAAATGTTAATTATTTGCAACTTTTCACCATTTTAAGGCTGTAATGAACATACTGATACCTAAATCTTTGCATATGTCCCTGTTTATTAATTCTTAAACTTTGCTTCTTAATCTTTGAGGCTTTTTGCTAGTGATTTTCTTATTTATTCTTCAGAAAGAGTATGACAATCTACCCTCTTACCAGTGGTGGATGTACTTGTTTATCAGGTTGGAGATTGGTGGCAAAAATGTTCAAGTTTAGGATACTGATAAGTAGCTGAAATACAAATAGTCGGAATTGTGGACTGAAAGGAGATCTATTCAAATAACCAGGCAGGATGTTTGCAAATTCGACTTTCTATTTTGATTTCTTACCCATATAAAGAGTGTTCAAATATTTGCATAAAAAATGCCATGCAAAGTAATTCTTTTGGGGCCAAATTTTTATTCAGAAGCTTCCACCAGGTCCTGGGTTGAAGCCCACAGAGCTCTCTATACCATAAACTATAGAAGAGATAATGTTGGCTGAAAGGTTTTGACGATAGGGTGACAAAGTGTCCATCTCTAGAAGGAGAAAAAATCTTTAATCTGATACTCATAGATAATCTACCTTGAGAAATACCATACCTCCAGGCTCTTTTGAGATTAAATGCACTTCTACTCCACACATGACTTAGTGGAGTGAGCCACTGATTGTTTGTTGTTTATTGTTATTTTCTAATTGGATGCTTTATTAGTAGTTTTGGATTTATATAAGTTGAAATAAGGAAAGTATTGTGCAATGTTGCTTTTCCATACTGTTTTTCACTGGATTCGTTTAGCAGAGGTATATCATTTATTTCTCATTTGCAAGATGCAGTACTAGATACAAATAAATATTATAGTGTAAGCATGTTCCTTACCCTTCAGAAATTCACACAAATATGTGAAAGATTATGTGATGAAATATAGATGCTTATCAAATCGATTGTAGGGAAAGAATAGTCATACTTCAACTGGTTGCAAATTTATGGGATACAGGCTGATCTAAATGGAGCAAATGGAAAAAAATTTAAAGTAAAAAAAACCCAATAATTTTCTTTTAAGAGGTCCTGCTGCTTTTATGTGTAACAATATAACTATTTTGTGAGGGTGCATATTCCAGACCAAAAGTAGAAACATCTGCAAGATGCAAAGAATTAGCTAAGTCATTAGAATCTAGAAAATGGACTAAAAGTCCATTATCTCAATGGCTTATGAGTAATGGAACTGGATATTTTGGACCTACTATTTCATATATTTTATGTATCTAGTTAAGAATTGTGACCTCCTTCTGAGTAAGTCACTAAAGCCTTTGAAATGATGACCTGGGAACAAAGTATAGTTTATTTGTTCGAAGATTCAACGTCACACAGATTGCTTGAAATCAGAAACCAGACTGTCTTCCTTCTATAATGCTTTAGTCCTAACTTTTGCCTTCTATGTGTAAATAAGAAATTCTTATTTCATGCTGAATTATAATAATTCTTGGACTGAAGGAGTGAAAAAATATAATTTAATGGTTGTGTAGTATTAGTCCAAGTTTTTTAGAATCAAACTTTGAGGTACTCTAATGCAGTAAACATTGTTTCCTAATGGAGTTTTTAATAGGAAACATGTTTGGAAGATTAGACATGTAAGATGGGATATAAAAATGATCTCAAACTTCTTGAAAAGTTAGCATAGCATTATTTTACAGAATAGTTTCTTTGGTTTATTTACACCTTTACTGGCTTAATTTCACCAAAATGAGCAAACTGTAGAACTATGAAAGGGGAACATCCAATATGAATCTAAGATAATAAGAGGAGATGTGGAGGAATGAAGTCCTGTTTTGTTTTTCAGAAAAGCAAGCCTTTTCTAGAAACTTCATCTGTGAAAATTAAGGAAGAAACTTTAAATTCAACTCTTATCACTTGAACTTACTTTCTGATTTCCCTATCATTGGACTGTCACAGGGATCACTCAAAAAGTAAAAATCAGGATGTTTGAAATATTTGTCTCAATGAATGTCCCAAAGGGCTAGCTAAATATCCTTAGCCTTAACTTTAGTTTGATGCTTTCAAAGTCAATAATTCTTGACACATAATTCCTGCTCCTATTAATTGCCAAAAAGTGAATGGAACTGTCCTTAGGGAAGTGCTTAGTTCAGGCTTTACCATCCTGCAAATAAAACTGCTGGCCTTGTTCCCATCCACAACTTTGTTATTCTTGGACCAGAGACTAGAAGAAGCTTCCACTCACCTAATGATGATCAATTAAGCCCTGTGTCAGACATGATACAAGGTACTACAATACAAAGATGAATAATGCAGACCAATATGGAAAGTGCTAGGCTAAGGATACATAAATAGTGCCTTAGAAGGTACACCTATGTCTGGAAGAGAGGGAGAAGGAGGAAGGCTGAGAAAGCAATGCTAAAACGGAGTCTTAAAGAATGGATAGGAGGAACTTAGCAGGCTACAGGAAGGGCAGACCATGTCGGGCATGTAGTAAATGCCTAAATATATCAGTAACAATCCAGTGGCAGTAACAATCCAGCGGCAGAAACAAGGAACTCAAGGCAGGACAAAATGGAGAGTATAAACCTTCACCAAGGTCATTGGTGTGTCAAGGATGGAGCTAAGATATTTTCCTGGAGGGATTAGAGGGTGATTCAAGGAGGAGATGGCATTTGTTCTAGTAATAAGGGTAGAGTAAAACTGACAGGTGGAAGAGGGAAAGGATGTCATTCTAGTTAAGAAATTTTCCAAAAGGCAGATAGGAATGAAAGTACATGGTCATCTTCTATTTATACTCTCACCCTAGAGCTCTCATCTAGTCCTGTGGCATCAAATACCATTTTAAGTGGATATTTCCTTAATTTAGATCTCCAGCCTTGAATCAACACTTGAGCCACCCATCTGCACCCTCCATATGTTTATTTGGAATCTTCACTTCAAGGTCTTACAGTCATGTCAACTGTTTAATGTTCAATACTGAGCTCCTGATTGTCTTTCTTTCCCAAACCTGTAATTCTTCCAATCTTCCATCTCAGTTATTGGTATCATCATTCAACTGGTTGCTCTAGCAAAAATCTAGGAATTTTCCTTAATTCCCCTTTTCTTCAAACTTTATATCTAATCCCTCAGTGAGCAGTCTGGCTCCACTCAAAAGCCATCTCAAGTCTGCACACTTCCCTTCATTTCCTGGTCCAAGTGATCATTTTTTGCCTTATTCTTCTATCTGGTATCTTTGTTTCTCCTTTGCTCCTTTACTATCCATTCTTCACCCAATATCCAGAACTACCTTTTTTTAAAAAAAAAAAAAGATTTTATTTATTTATTTGACAGAGAAAGAGAGATCACAAGTAGGCAGAAAGGCAGGCAGAGAGAGAGAGGGGGAAGCAGGCTCCCTGCTGAGCAGAGAGCCCGATGCGGCGCTCGATCCCAGGACCCTGAGAGCATGACCTGAGCCGAAGGCAGAGGCTTTAACCCGCTGAGCCACCCAGGCACCCCTAGAACTACCTTTTAAAAATGTTAGTCAGATCATGTCACTGCCTGCTTTAAATTCTTCAATAGCTTTTTCTTGTTTTTAGACCTTAAATCCTCACCTAATCACTTAACCCCCAGCTAGCTTCTCAATCTCACCTCCATTCTTAACGTACACCATATGCTCAGCTGCACTGGCTTCTTCCCAGTCCTGAAAATGCACAAGGTCTTTCCCACTCAATGCTGTTGTACCCAGAGCTCCCACTTCTGCAGTGGTCACCCTCATTGACTCACAATCATCTTTCAAGTTTTGATTCAAATGTCATTACAAAAATATGCCTTCTAACAAAAATCCTACCCCAAATTTTCTAAATCATTACTATACTTATTTCCTTCTTAGAACTTCACATGTAATATTCTGTTCATTCATTTATGTGTTTATTCTCTTTCTCTCTCTCTTTCTAGAAGTCCCAGATCTCTGAGGCAAAGGCCTTATTTTTCTTTAAGCATCATATCCCAAGTACACAGCACAGTATCTGGCTTAAAGCATGTGTTCAATAAATATTTGTTGAACAAATGAGTGCCAAAGTCAGTAATATCTTAAAGACCATAGATAAGGGTTGACAGAATTAAATACACAGAGACATTTTGTAAAATAAAGACTGAAAAGGATCATTTAGTTTGCTCATTTGGATGTCACTGGTGAGACTAGTGAATATGGTGGGAAGGCAGAGGTAGGAATGTCATGGGTGAGAAATAAAATAGGAGATGTGAAATTCAAGAACAGTAAGTATTCTAAGATGCTTGACTGAAAAGGGAACAATGAAGGGACAGTCTTGGGGATCTAAAGAAAATTATTTTAAATTTTGTAAATGGTGAGATTTGTACGTATTTCCATGTGAGGAGAAGGAAGCAGCACAGACCAAGAGATTGAAGGTACAAGGGGGAAGAGAGATAGATGATGGAGTAAGGTTATGGGGAAGATGGAAATGGGGAGTAGGATCTGGAGCCCGTCTTGTACAAAGGAATGAAGTCTCTTCTTCTGAGAGGCAAGGCATCAAGAAAGTATCATTTAGAGCTTCTATTTTTCCTGATAAAAGTGAAGAAGGAGAGGTAGTTATGGAGCTTAACATAGTGAACAGGTTTTGGAATATAGCCATGAGAAATTAAGAGGCATTAACCAGGAATTCATAAAAGAAATGCTGGTTATCAATGAAGATTCAGTTGAAACCATAAATTTGATGCAAGTTTCTACAATAGTGTAATTCATTCATCAATCAAATGTTTTTTAGGTATATACTATGGTCTAGACCCTTTAGTTAATGTTGAAAGTGCCAAAATAAATCACATTTTCTGAAGTCTAGTTGGGGGGAGAGAAACAAGCATATTAATTAATGTCTTCCACAACAGACCTTCTGCTGGCAGTCACTCACTATCATTCACTTGAGGTACTCTGCTTTTTCCAGCAAGATCCAGTCTCTTGAGTCACACATAACATTGACAAGCCAGAGTGGTTGAAGGCACCCTGTCAAATAAGCATTAACTTCAATTGCCCCACCTGGGGAACTAGGGGAACCCTGAATAATGGTTTCATCCTCCTGAAAATCCATATGAGTACTTTCAGTTTTCTCAGCCTGCCTCCATTTCCAGAGAAGGGAAGTAAAACAGGTCTAGGAAGAACAATGCTCTCAGCTTTTTGAGCTTGATAAATTTGTCCTTTATTTTACCACATAAGTCAGAACTACCATATATCACGACCCTACTAATTTTTTTCTTCTCCTCCTTCCTCCCACCTATCTCCTGCCACTTCCCCAGAAGCATAAAGCTTTCAACATCCTGATGTCCATTAGCATAAATAAATTCATGCTTTTAAAGTAAAAATAGGTTTAATGCTGTATTTGTTAAAGACTGCGTTATCATAAGAGGATAAAAATATTCTTGAGTAACAGGTAGAACATATACTTTAGAGACAATAACATGCTTCTATTGTGGTTCTCTGAAAATCAATTATTTTACCCATAGATTTAAACTTCAGATCTCAGCATAAGTTACGTTTCCACTTCAGAAGTTGTTAAACCATGCAGTTTCTCAGGACATGTAACTTCATGTTTTCATTTATTTTTTTTTCTGTTGTCAATATACTGTAGGCAGATCTAAGAAATGAAAAAAGATAAAGTGCCATTAAATTTAATATTGGCTATATGAACCAGGGAATGTGTTGTTATAACTTTTCATTTTGACTTATCTGTTGTTAATTTAAATTTTATGTATCATTTATACTATAGATAAGAAAATACTGGGCTAAAAAAGAACAGAAGTGGCAAGAAATGGAAATAAGAGATCTTCGGCGTCTGGAAGAACTGAAGAAATTAATGGCTGAACAGTCAGTGAAAGACAGAGAAAGGTAAAAGAAAAATCCTAACTTGCATAGTAATGGAGGTGGTTAGGGTAAACAGTATCAGAGGGAGCATTTTTCTATACTTAATGTGTTCTTACAATATTTATATTCACAAATAGATAAAGTGATACTTATAATGTATTTCAGTCTCTCATATTCATACACTAATCTCTAGTTTGTTATTTAGTTACTTAGATAGCTTCCGAGTTAAAACCCTCACAGATGATTTCATAGTATTTGATTGCCCACTGTGTGCATGAAATGATACTGGCTGCTGCTGTGACTTAATATGTTGACCTAGAAGGAAGAAACCATTATTCAGATAAGAAGGGAGACCCATTCACTGTGACTATGGCTGGGGAAGACAATGCACAATTATACTGTGTATGCGATTAATTCTAGTATACTTAGAATGCATCCTATGTAGGAAAACACAGAGGATTTCTTGAAATAGTGTAATTTTAGAGCTGAAAAGAACATTTGAGATCAACTAACCCAGTGTCCTCATTTTATGAATGAGTACCCTGAGAAATTAAAATCACTTTTCCAAGTTTACCATATCAATCAGTGTCAGCGAGGAGACAGAGACAACACAGTAATTGAATAGGGAAAGTTTAAGATAAAGAATTACTAATTCTACAAGAAAACCTCTGTTATATAAAGAGATAAAGAGAATTTAAAGAAAACCCCAGGGCTAAAGGAAGGTTCCCATAGAAGAAATGAATATGGAAGCCCCCCACCCCGGCTCCATGGTTAGGACTCCGACCTCATTGTAGAAGGCATGGTTATAGCCCAATGCATGGTGGAGAAGTTTTTAGATGGACTCAACCAGAACTTGTTCATAGTCACTGGGCAAGCAGGAAATGCCCTACTGAGTGTGGGAGGCCAAAGCTGGAAGTCAACCACTGGGATGCTTGCAAAACTCAGTGGAAATCTGACCATGGGAGTGCCTCTGAAATTTGATGGGAAACTGACCACTGGGTGCCATTGGAACTCCATGGGCACAGGGGCCACTGGGAGTTCCCCACACATGCAGCAGGCAGCCATATGGTAGGAGCAAGAAGGGGTAAACACTGGAACCAGGAAAGAAAGCCTCTTCCTCCTTCAGCATCTTTCCAGAACCCCTTTCTAACATAGCGTAACATTGTGCCAGACAATAAATTGGTAACTGGCATAGTTATCTAATTTAACTAGCTTGTGAGTAGATTTTCACAAGAGATAAATTAAGAATAGCTCTTTCGTTTCATAACAGAAATCATAATAAGTTTACTGTTGGTCAATGTAAAAAAACCTTGCCTGGAACTCTATACTTTCTGCTCAATTTAGCTAAAAATAAAGTCTATTTAAAAATTACCCCTTGTGCTCGCTTCGGCAGCACATATACTAAAATTGGAACGATACAGAGAAGATTAGCATGGCCCCTGCGCAAGGATGACAGGCAAATTCGTGAAGCGTTCCATATTAAAAAAAAAATAAAATAAAATAAAAATAAAAATTACCCCTTAAGGCTCCCTGGGTGGCTCAGTCAGTTAAGCCTCCAACTCTTGGTATTGGCTCAGGTCCTGATCTCATGGTTTGTGAGATCGAGCCCCGAGTTGGGAATCTGCACTCAGCAGGAATCTGCTTGGATATTCTCTCTTCCTCTAACCCTTCACCACTCTCTCTTTCTCTTTCTTTCTCTCTCTCTAAATTAATAAATCTTTAAAAAAATAAATACAAAATAAAAATTACCCCTTAGACTTATACATAACCTTGGAAGACATAACCATTTTATACAGTGAGGTTCACTTGTATCTAGGAAGCTTCCTTTGAGAGGCATGGGACAGTTATCTCAAACTCTAGCCACCAAGCTTGCAGAGTAAATCTGGAGTTCCACTTGGATGCCAGGCAATTCCTGGATTTTCTGGATGAAATTCACATCATTTTCTAGGTATCTCAGGATTTTAGAGTTCAATCTATTATGGAGATAAACGAGAATACAGCAAAGCCAAGGCTCTAGGCTAAGAGGTGGAACAGCCAATGAGAAACCAGCCAAAAAGCACAAACCAAAATAAAGTGGATACCAGCAGATAGGTCATGCCATGGGTCAGAGACAAAAATCCCACTAAAGAGCAAGACAGTGGTGGAGGGCAAAGGATGGTGGGATAGTCTGAAACTATGCTGGGGAAATGAGAGAGCCACAGGAATTAAAGGGTGTGGGGAAAACGAACAGATATGAGGTCCCAGCATCTAGCAGACATGCTTCTAATAGAATCTCCCCTCATAGACAGGGAGTTTCTTTGATTAGAGAGCCATTTCAGTCTTTTGCTTCCTGTTTCAATAATTATCAAGATTAGCTGACTCAGAACTCCAGTTGAAAAGAAGAAAAGGAAAATCACATTAATTTGCATTACATAACAGGAAAAAATAGGCATATCACACATAGCAAAAAGAGTACTAAGGATTAGGAACCAGGGGCCCAGGGTTTTAGTCTTAAATCTTCTTGGAATAGTGTATGACTTGGCCAAAACCATTCATTTAACGTCTATGAGGCTCTGCTTTGTTCTTTGTAAAATTGAACTGGATAGTTTCTGAGGGCTAAGTGAGCTCTCAACTTTTATGGGTCTATGATATGTATGTTCGGCTCATGTGAAATGTTGTAGATTTGGATTATTATGAGTCCAGTACTTGCATGCCAATGGGAAATCAATGAGGACGGTCATTAGAATATCAGGATAATATGATATAACAAGACATAGTTCCCAGAAAATTTTGGATAATGTTGTAGATGAAAGCATTGTCCTCATTTTGTGACTTAGGGAGATGGAGTTCAACATGTTAAAACTGCTGGTAGCTTTTGCTTCTGGCAAAAACCAGAAGTTATGTTCTTTTATAACCACCCTGACACTAAGAAATGTGGCTAATTGCTTTTTCTCTACTACTGAAATACAGTTCACAAACCTAATATTTAATTTTTTAACCAGAGGCACATTTTTTTTCATATCAGAATAAAAGCTTGAAACAGTTTTCAGATCTGTTAAAAACACACACATGGCCTTGAGGGTTTAAAATTCTGTTGTTTATTTTCTTCTTCTATTTTTTAATTCTAAGTATCTTGAAAACAATATTCATAAATTAGCAGATAGATTAGGTCAAACCAGAAGAAAACTCCTTTTTTGCAGGTCAGAAATGGTTAAGTATTGGCAGTTTCATGTGGTTCAACATGAAAAGATACAGCAATTCATTTTATTTATTAATTATGTTTCCCTTCTCAGTTATAATCTGTATTTTGTTCTCATTTTTAAAATTTTTTATTTAAATTAAATTCAGTTAACATATGAGTGTATTATTGGTTTCAGAGGTAGAATTTAGTGATTCATCCATTACATATAACACCCAGTGCTCATTCCATCAAGTGCCCTCCTTAATGCCCATCACCCAGTTACCCCATCCTCCCATCCACTTCCCCTCCAGCAACCCTCAGTTCATTTCCTATAGTTAAGAATTATTTTATTGAAATTGTTTTTGGCAAAGTTTCCAGTAACCTCCTCATTTCCTATTTTCTTTCTGAATATGCCAGAGAAGTTAAGAGGGAAGGTACTTTAATCAAGTTCTTGACATTGGAATCCTGGCTCTATTCTTTATAGCTATGTGAATTTTGGGTAAGTTATTCAACTTCCCTGTGCTTAAATTTCTTTTTCTGTACAAGAAAGACATACCTAGTGTCTACTTCACAGGAGTGTTGCAAGGATTAAAGAGGTATTGAATGTAGCACATATTAAATATAAGTGATTACTATCAACTGAAATTTTAAAACATAAGATACCTTCTAACAATAATTTCTCAAAATATTTAAGCATTTTGGGGCACCTGGGTGGCTCAGTAGCTTAAGTATCTGCCTTCGGCTCAGATCATGATCTCGAGGTCCTGGGATCAAGCTTTGCATCGGGCTCCCTACTTCGTGGGGACACTGCTTCTCCCTCTCACTCTCCCTCTGTGCTTTCTCTCTCTCTCAAATAAAATCTTTAAAAAAATATTTAGGCATTTTAATACTTTTTTCTTTTTTAAAAAATTATTTTATGTTAGTAACCATACAGTACATCATTAATTTTCGATGTAGTGTTCCATGATTCATTGTTTGCATATAACACCCAGTGCTCCATGCAATACATGCCCTCTTTCATACCCATTTTAATATTTTAGATAAAACACATAATAATGAGGACATTTTTATTAAAAATAAAAAACGTGAGGTTAAAGCAAAAGTGTCCCTTGATCACTACTCTCATATAATGTCTTCTCTAGAAGTGCTTTCTGTTATCAGTTGTCTATTGATACATATGCATATATACTATCTCTATATACCTATACAAAAAAAAAATGAGTTTAAGTACAAAAACAAAAACAAAAACAGAAAAACTCAATACATTTTATGATATAATACTATTGTATTAGCTCCAGCTGCCATAACAAAGTACCATAGACTGGTGGCTTAAACAACAGAAATTTATTTTCTTATAGTTCTGGAGACTAGAAATCCAAGATCAAGGTACCAGCATGATGAGTTTCTGGGGAGAACGCTTTCTGGCTTATAGACAAGTGGTTTCTTGCTTTGTGTCCATAGGTGGGGAGAGAGACAGTAGCTCTCTGGTGTCTCTTCTTAAGGACACTAATCCTATCCTGAGGACCTACCCTCATGACCTCATCTAAACTTAATTATTTCCCAAGGGCCTCATGTCCAAACACTATCACATCGGGGGTTAGGACTTCAACATATTGAATTTTAGAAGGATGTATTCAGTTTATAGCAACCATTTGTGTTTAAAAAAGCATTTATGTATCTACAAATTACCTATTTACTAATAACTACTATTTATTGGTTACTGCTAGCAGATAAGGTTTTTGTGCCAATTAGAAAAGGTACTCTGTTCTGGTGGCAAGATGCATAGATTCCCTACCTGAATAGACAAATTAGGAAAAGATGGGGGAACCATGGCAGTCAGCTTGACCAGCAGTGACAAAGCTGGATGTCATTCCCTATTTATACTCCTGGGCCGGCATCACCTTTGCAAAGCACAAACTTCAAAATGATACATAGCACCCCTGCAAATAGATGTACTTAATTTTTTTTTAAATAGTATGTATTATCCACATTTCTTCTAAAATTTAGCCATCTGGAATTTATTTCCAAGAATGATATGACCTCAGTGTCTAACTTTCATTTTTTGATCTAAATTGATAGCAAACTCTGTCAACACCAATTATTTAATGATTCATCCTAACCCACTGAGTTGAAATGCCACCTTTAATATATATTATACTTCTAATTACACTTTCATATCCATATGGACTCTTGAGTAGATTAAATATAAACTGATCTATATTTATATTTCTACATCGATACTGTGCTGTTTTAGTTAATCTGTTTTGCTATTTGATAGAGCAAATGTTCACTCATTATTCTTTTCAAAAATATCTTATTCTTATGTCTAATTTCATTAAAAAAAATCCTGTTGATTGTTCACATTGCAATTTTGTTAGAGAATGCTGACATACATACCAAATTTAATCTCCAATCTAGGATCATCCTTCTGGAATAGCTCTCCAGTGCAAGTCTTCTCTCAGCTTCTGCAAAAGATTTCATAGTTTTGTTTTTTTTCTGGTGAAGGCATGGAAATTATTTTGGAATAAGTAGAAATTGATCACCAAGAAGCTGATTCTAAATTTTCTTTAGTAGCTGTGTAAGGAAAAGTATATGAACTAGGAAGTGGCAGTGGGGATGCCCAGGTGACAAATGTTCATCAAGTATTTAGATTAGGTGAAATATGATAACTTGTTTCATTGGGAGTGAAGTTTGAGGGAAGACAGAGAAAGAAGCATGGTCCTGAATATTACTGAGCTATTTCTATCCTCTTAGGTTAAAAGCTTTAGTTAGTTTTCAGTCTCTATTATTTTCTAATAAATTTATTTGGCTATGGGTTCTTTTTTTTTCTGTGTATCTTCGGCTACATTCTACAAGTTTTGAAATCGGGTTTCATTATCTAATTTCTAAATAACTTACATTTCATTTTTGATGTCCTAACAATAAATTGGTTGATATTGGAGTGTTTGCGAAAGGCAGGGTTACTGATAGTTTTCAATTTTTTCTACTTGTCTACATTCCACATCTTTCCATAACAATGTGCAAAAATTTAGAATGGTTTATGGGAAGCTACTGACCCCGCTACTTTTAACATTAAAAAGACATACCTCTTTATTGAAGAACAACTTATATATTACAAACTCCCTTGTTTTGAATGTACAATTAAATGATTTTTAGTAAATTTGTATAGTTGTACAACCCTTGCCAAAGTCTAGTTTTACATCACAATGTAAATGTTTTCAACATCCCAGGAAGATCTCTTGTGCCCATTTCCATTAATTCCCGATCCTACTCCCAGCCCCAAATGACAACTAATCTCTTTCTGTCTCAATAGATTTGCTTTTTCTGGCTATTTTATATAAATGTAATGCATCTGGGTTCTTAGCATAATGTTTTTGAGACTCATCCATGTTATACCATGTATTATTTTTTTTTCCTTTTTATTTCCAAATAGTATTCCATTTCAGCATTACTTTTTCAATCTGTTTTGCTAGGGCAATATATATTTTTTCCCTGTTGGTGAGAGATTAATGTATGCAGGCTGATTAACCAAGCAGCGTTCAAAATTTATATAAAAGTGTGATATTAATTCTAGAAAAGACTTTACTTTGTACTGAGGTCAAATATTTACATACCAATCCCAAATGAGTGAAGAATAATAACTGATCTCAACTTCTTTATGAGACCACTTCCTGCAGGGTAGCGAAGAAAGATGAAAACTTTTCGATTAAAAGTATCTCAAGCACTTTCATTTCAAA
The DNA here is from genome assembly GCA_028534135.1 of Potos flavus. Lineage (NCBI taxonomy): Eukaryota > Metazoa > Chordata > Mammalia > Carnivora > Procyonidae > Potos > Potos flavus. The sequence continues at coordinate 107,487,291 of CM052883.1, read as the reverse complement.
ATGATCTCATTTTGAATTATCTCTATCCGTTTAGTGGGATAAAATACCAACTCCAGTCTCTGCTGGAGGTCAGGTAACCTCCTTCAATGGAAGGTTGTAATAACTGGTTAGCCTATAGGTTCTGACAACCTTCAGGGTCCTCGTTCCCATATGCAATTTCATCCCATTCTTCTATCTCCCCAGGGGACAAGGCAGTACTATCCAATAGAAATAATATGGTAATCACACATATAAGTTAAAATTTTCTCATAGCCACACTTAAAGATGTAAAAAGTGACAGGTGGAATTGGCTTTTTTTTTTTAAAGATGTATTTATATATTTTAGTGAGAGAAAGCAAGAGAGCAAGAGAGCATGTGAGCAATCATTGGGAGAGGCAGAGGGAGAGGGAGAATCTTAAGCAGGCTCCACACCTAGCAGCACAGAGCCTGAAGGGAGTGTGATCTCACGATCCTGAGATCATGACCTGAGCTGAAATCAAGAGTCAGACACTTAACCGATTGAGCCACCCTCAATCGGTTATTTTATTTTTAAGTTATTTTATTTTAAAAATAAAAATTTTATTTTAAAGTAATCTGTACGTCCATGGTGGGGTTCGAACTCAAAACCCTGAGATCAAGACTTGCATGCTCTTCTGACTGAGCTACCCATGTGCCCCTTTACGGAGCATTCTTTATGTTAGATATGCACAGGGAGGAGTAGAAAACAACATTGCTTCCCATTACCATTGAAAGTTGTGGAGTAAATAAGCAGAAATTAGATCATCCTTCCATGCACAGGGCCCTCTCTCCTCTTGTCATTATGACATTTTGTAAATGCTTATTAAAATGTTCAGTCTCTAACTTCTCTGCAGTTCACCTCTCTGAAGTGCAGCTAACATATACTCTCCTTCTGTATTAGCCAAAATTATTATTTTTACAAGGATGGATGTAAATGTGACCTTTCAGTTATTTATATTCATTGTTGTTCCTTGCAATTTAATAAAAACCTTGCTTTTCTCACTTACCTCCTTTGTAATAACTTTAACATACTTAAATTTTTAACTATATGCTCTGGAGGATAATTTAAAGATTTCTAAAGCAGACTTCCTTGGCTAAGTAGCTCCTCTGGATAACATTTCTTAACCAGGAGACTGAATGAAGTTTGCATGACCAACAGATGGAAGGTAAAGATATAAGAACTTCATTGGTCAATGCTAATGTAATTCTAGGGCCCTGGTTGCATTCTTTGCTAGAACAGAATCACCTGGGAAGTATTGAAAGTCCTGATGCCCTAGGCCAGGCCCCAAACCAATTAAATCAGAATCTGTGGCAATGGGATTTTGGTCCTAACAGTTTTTAAAAATCTTCAGGGGATTCTAAAGTACAGTGAAGTTTGAGGACTATGATACTAGACTTCTTTTTATACTTTCTGAAGTATGGACCCAAATCTTCTATTGGGTTCTTGAGAAGATCCCACTTTTTGTAGATCTGCCCCTGAATTTTTTCTTCTGATACTATTCTCTCATTGAAATAGTCCAGGGAAGTCACGGAAGTGAAACTATATTCATGGAGGAGTTTATCAATTCAAGAATCCTCTGCAGGCAAAAATCTTGCATGTTTCTCTCTAAGCAGGTATGGATGTGTGTGCATACACATGCATGGGTATGTGTTTAATGGAGAAAGCAATGCTTTGTGTAATAACAAACACTAGTTTTTAGTTATTGTTTCCAAAAGAAGGGAGTTTTTCTACGTTGCAAAACAGTACATATTTGAAGTTTAAGATGGTGATGACCATTTGGGAAGGAAGAATTAGAGCCAGCTGCCTTCCTAACACTAAATTGGCTTTGTTAATCTAGTGTGTGTTTTGGGGTGCTTGCCAACAGCAGGGAATCGACAATTATTGCATTTTCTAAGTCGTAAAACCAGATGTTTCTCTCTATTTTCCATGTCTTTTCTTAACAATATGCAAAATTCAGCATGTTCTATTGGAAGACATTAAGGACATTTAAAGTGAGTTCACAGTCTAATCTCTGATTTTTTTTTTTTAATCTCTGATTTTTAAAGAGTATGTTTATTAGGGTGACTTCAACAGAAACTTTACAAACATTTGTTATATTTTTGCTTCTCAGCAAGAGAGTTCCCAAAATTAGTAGAATGCTCTTGTTCATTAAATCTCTGTCAACCAAATCTCCATTCCAAATAAGTGTGCCAAATGATGTTGACCAAGGATCACTGTGAGGCATTAAACAAATATAGTTCTTAGTAAGACTGTCTGTTTTGTCTTTTAAAGGATATTAGAAATGTTTCACAAATTAGAATTTAAAAGACTGAAATAGACCCAACTGGTAGCCACCATGCCATTTTCCAACCCATAGAGGTAATTTTGTCTAAAAATAATAATACTGAGAACCTGCTCACCAGTGTAACATAACGAATTATGACATGTATATATGTGTGTGTGTGTGTGTATTTTCATACACTGGGGCATGAACACACAGATTATTTGGACTTAATTGTAATAGTCCTTGAATGAATCTTAGCTGAGCAAGCATAGTTGACTATAGGGAGCATAAGGGGAGGCTAAGAAGTTTATGAACAAAGCAATGTACAGTAATTTTAATGTGAAAATAAACAAGCCTCTGCCAGTGGGCAGACGGAGCACCAGCTGGGCAGGGATGGCTCAGCTAAGGGTCATTGTAGAGGTCTTGGATTACGATTTATCTCCTGATCGTCAAGTCCAGCTTTAGATGTATGATCCTTACCAAATCACAGCAATCAGAGAGCGCCTTTTGTTTAGTACTGTGGGTTGCTTCAATTTATTGTTTACAACTTCGATTTTTGATTTTAGAAATCTTTACTCATTAAAAAGCTACTGGATTTCTACCATATGCCGCATTGTTCTGTCTATTACAGTTACATGTTTAGGACATAAAATGGAATGTCAGCAGGTATGTGTTTGGTAGAGGGCTGGCAATATTCAGAACCCCTTATAATACATTTTTTATACAAAATGTGCATTATTGCTTCCTTTTAATACCCAGCATTATTTGTCCTTCATACGTATGTGTCAATGAAGTGACCACAGATGCTACCATTTCAAACAGAATAGCTAGATGCTGTGGTCTTCTCAAGAATCATTTATCTCATATTCTCTCCCCAGGAACACAGATTTTTATCTTGGTCCTTAATTAATGCTACAGATATTCAAAAATTTCTTACTGGGGGTTGGGTTTTTTGAAACTGCATTGCCTTTCTCCCATTCAACATTTGTACCAATATGTAGAGGCAAGGGATTTGCTGTGTCTTTTCTGCAGCAAAGGGGTGATGGGTCCTCCGATGCCCCGCACACTATTTGTGAGTGAGGGGGCAACCACTCTTTAGGTTACTGAGGTTTTTATCGCTAATCCTTAGTTAGGGAGTTTTACTAAGGGCTTTCAGGTATTGAAATACTGACCTATTAGGCATAAACTCTAGGAAGATTTTCTAAAGCCGTAGGGCTAGGTAGGCAGAAACTTAGCAAGCATGGTTAAATGAAGGATGTATAAAGCCATGAGCTGGGAGAAATGTAATGGTAACTTTCACAAAATAACACCACTGTAGTGGATACCATATAGCTTCAAGCACTTGTTTATCTTTCCTTCCTTTGCTTGGAACTACTATAACACACATACACACACACACACTCACAGCTATCAGATGATATTAAATAGTAATTACTTAGTAAAAGGAACATGTTTACAATCTAGGGTATTTTCTTACTTTATGTATTTTAATATGAATTTTATAGAGTCATGTAATTTTAGAGCTGGGCAGAATCTTGGAAAGCATCTAGCCCAGCCTCCTTGTATTAACTAGGGTTCTAGTTTGCAAACAACAGAAACCATTTCTGCTTGAATTTTGCAATAAAAATATTTTATATTAGGGTAGCTTACAGAATCAGTTGCAGAACTGGGCTTAGAAAATGCTTGGGAGTAACAGAGGCTGGGAAGATAAGAAGAGTCAAGACTGTACTCCAGCTACCCGCACAGAATCATCCCAGCAAGTCCAGCTACGGACCATTAGATGCCACGGCTTGTGCCTCCTCCTCTGCCATCTCTGGATTCCAGACATCCCAGTTGGCAGTGCTGCTTTTAATCATACCCCTGTCGTGCTGCTCTGCCAGGAGCCTTCGCCGTGTCTCCACAGCCCTGCTTCTTTTTTTAATTAACGTACAATGTATTATTTGTTTCAGGGGTACAGGTCTGTGATTCATCAGTCTTACACAATTCACAGCGCTCATCACAGCACATACCCTCCCCAATATCCATCACCCAGCCACCCTATCCCTCCCACCCCCCTCCACTCCAGCAACTCTCGGTTTGTTTCCTGAGATTAAGAGTCTCTTATGGTTTGTCTCCGTCTCTGGCTTCATCTTGTTTCATTTTTTCCTCCTTCCCCTGTTATCCTCTGCCTTGTTTCTCAAATTCCACATATCAGTGAGATCATATGATATTTGTCTTTCCCCGATTGACTTATTTCATTTAGCATAATACCCTCCAGTTCCATCCACATCGTTGCAATTGGAAAGATTTCAATTTTCTTTTCTTTTTTTTTTTTTTAAAGATTTTATTTACTTATTTGACAGAGAGAGAGAGATCACAAGTAGGCAGAGAGGCAGGCAGAGAGAGAGAGAGGGGGAAGCAGGCTCCCCGCCGAGCAGAGAGCCCGATGCGGGGCTCGATCCCAGGACCCTGAGATCACGACCTGAGCCGAAGGCAGAGGCTTTCACCCACTGAGCCACCCAGGCACCCCAGATTTCAATTTTCGGATGGCTGCATAATATTCCATGGTATATATATGCCACATCTTTATCCATTCATCTGCCGATGGACATCTACACAGGCCCCACCTCTTTGCATCACTGGCTTCCAAGTGAAGCACCTGCTGAGCTGAACTCAGGTCAAATGCTCATGAGGTAGCTGCAAAGGTGGGAAAACAAGTATCTGACATCACTTTATAGATTTCTTCATAAGAAGGAGGGGGCCTCAGAAGCTGAGAAAAGAAAAGGAAAGAAAAGTAAAAAAGAAGGTCTCTTACCATCCACAACTGTAGTTGGCAAAATCAACAGACCCTTCTTTTTATACTACACTGCCAAAAAAATTTCCTTCCACCTAACACTCTGATTAATAAATATAAACTCTAAGTTGTATCTTTTTGCCTTATTGTCCTCTAGTTCTGTTATGACCCATCCCAATATTCTATGACCTATGGAATAAATTTTAGATTATTACCAATAAACATGTCTTATGTAAAATTATAAGGAAAAGAGAGGTGAAGAAAGTAAACAGAAAATTAGTATATATATATATATATATATATATAATGAATTAGTATATATATATCAAATGAATTTAGGATGTGGGATCCTTTCCTGGGCTAGCGATCTGCAGAGAGATCCTCTCTCCTAATGCTGGGCGGTGGTGGTGAGCTGCAGCTTCCAGTCAGCCAACTGATAGATACACTTATACCCATACAACCATTCCTTTTTTTCACTTTTAATACAGTATTTAATAAATTACATGAGCTATTCCTACACCTTGTTGTAAAATAGGCTTTGTGTTAGATAATTTCACTCAATCGTAGTCTAATGCAAGTGTTCTGAGCACATTTAAGGTAGGTGAGGCTAAGCTACGATGTCTGGTAGGTTAGGTGTATTAGATACATTTTCAAATGATAATATTTTCAACTTATGATGGGCTTATTGAGATGTAACCCCATTGTAAGTCGAGGAAGCTCTGTATTTATACATATTATATATATATATGTATGTATGTGTGTGTGGCAGACGACGAACACCTTCAGTAAACGGTCAAGATCACAATTCAAATTTATGATTTTTCTTTTCTACTATGCATTACATTTGCTCTTTGCTTTCAGCCAGCATCTTGGCCAGGTGAGGTTCTTTACCCAATGGGTTGACTTACACTGGCTTGTATATGATAACTTTTACTATTGGCCATGTAATATTGGAAGGTATCCTAGGAGTTCCTTGGATTCCACCTACTTCTTCCTGCCTCTATTAAAAACAGCATTCCTATTTCCCTCTGATGCCAACTGTTCCACCACTGTAACCTCCTTTTCTACGTGTTTACTTTGTAGTCTGATAAACCCCAAGAGGCAAATATTTGCATCAGCTCCCAATTCAATGTAACCATTGTTACCCTCCTGGTGGCAGTATTCAAAGTTAAAACTAGCAGAGATTAGGGTTTCAGGGATGGGAATAGAGATTTTACTGGAGGGGATGGGGGGTGGGGAGGGTGGGGAGGGGCGGGGGGGGGATGGGGTGGCTGGGTAATGGACATTGGGGAGGGTATGTGTTGTGGTGAGTGCTGTGAATTGTGTAAGACTGATGATTCACAGACCTGTACCCCTGAAACAAATAATACATTATATGTTAATAAAAAAAAGATTTTGCTAATGAGCCTTTAGGGTTAATATTGAAAAGCACCATTCCCACTGTATGTGATTTGGCTGTGTTGAGAAACAGCACAATATATTGGCCACTGCTTCAGAGCAAAACCACCTCCTGTGAAATAGCACCCAACCTCACAAAATACTATCTCACAGCTATGATGTATCTGAGTCTTCATAGGCCATTTCTTTGTTTAATAAGGACAGCAGGATATGGGCTTCAGCCCACTGCCTTACTTCTTACACAGTTAAGCGAGTTCTTTAGGAAGAAGCATCATCTTGTGGGATGTACTAGGAGTGCACAAACAGTGCACACATGATATATAGGGAAAGAAAATGCAAATTCTTTTTGCCTTTCCCATTATAGAATGAGTGTGATATAATGTTGTAACCAGCTAACACTGTCTAATTCCCCTGGTGTATTTTACCCTGTCAAGGGCTCAGACTGACAGCAGCCAGATCAGCCTTGATAAGGGTAAATTCATGTACCTGAGCAATGTATAACTTTTGTTCCCACCACTGGGAGAATTTTATCATGAGCCCATTGAACAAGTACCCATTTGCCAGAGAAGAAGACTGAGACACATATAGGAGATCATCTCTTCCACCTAATTCTTTGGAATCACCCATAAATTATTTCCACAATCTGAACAAGTTCTTTTAGGTCCATCCACATAATCTCTCTGAATCTTCCTGTCACAAATCGTCCAGTCATATTCTTTCAATGTCCCTAATCAGCTGACCAAAACATTAACTAGTGTCTACAAATTATTAATCCATTATTTATTCATTTACTTAAAAATATTTGATTACCTAATATGTGGCAGTCACTAATCCTTAACCTCAAGTAAAGTGAACCTTGAGATATTCCTCTTGAAATTATACCCACATGGAAAATTTCACGTTTTTACTTTGTTTTAGGGAGATTTCAGAGCAGAGCTACCCACCATAGCTGTCTACTTTTGTTTGGGGCCAATATATGTGTAAACCTGGCTCTAAAACTGGCTCATTTTTCCCTTCTCCAGTCAACTAGTTGTTGGGAATGCCCCTTGGGCCATATGTGTGGGTTGAGGGAGGGACGTCAGTGTGGACGGTGAGCCACCTGTTCATACAAATTACCTGCGTCTTCCGGTCATGCTCATGCTCCAGCTCAATCTACTTTTGTTTCATTAGTCTGTGCTGCCAGTCATGCCCAGCTTTATGGCCAGGTGGCTCAGATAACATCCAGCTCATTATGAGTAGCTAGAGTCTCACTGTCACCTGCTGTCTTAAAGTCAAAAGTCCAGTTGATACCCACCTTTGTCTATAAAAGGTAGATTAAAAAATAACACCTATCTCGTATGGATTTTTATGAGAAATAAAAAAGTTAAAACATGGAAATACTTACTACAATGCCTACCACATTGTGCCCGCTTGACAAATGATAGTTATAATAATTATCATGGTCCCTTAGTAAACCAAGAGCTAGTTCTTCAAAGAAAAATCACAACTTTCAAAGAAGGCCTGAGTATGCTGTTGAATCCTGAAGGTCTCTACTAGACAAGCTCTATCGAAGATTCTGATCATCCAGAATATGTCAGTAAATCCATGGTGTCATAGGGCCAATGGCATTGCTGTCTGCACTGTGGCTTAGATCACCTGGACAGCTTTCTTTTTCTCTGGCCCCTTTTCAAAACTGTAGCTTTTCAGATCACCCACTAAACTGTCTAAAGAGGCATTCTCAAATGCTGATTTTGCTGCTTTCTAAATCCAAAGAGTATCACCCAGCATTGTGATTTTTTTTTAAGTGGAAATAGTACCATGTGTTTTTTACTTTGAACTAGAATAAGAAGATCTATATTGAAATTTCTACCCTACACTTCCTGTCTCTCTGATCTTAGGCTGGTTACTTACCTTTCTGAACACTCTCACATGGTTGTTATCAGATCAAGGGAAATAATAGTACCTGGACTAAAATACTCACTTGGTAATATTAGTTCCCCTCCATATTCTCCTCCTTACTGATAATGTTTAACCAACTATCTCCTGGCTTTGCCATATGGATGTCTCTCTGGCATTTTGAATTCTCCATGCCCCAGATCGAGCTATTCATCATCCCTTCTAATCTATTCTTCCTCCACTGTTTCCTTTTGGGTAAATGACACCACTACTCACTCCACTGCCCAGTCAGGAGTCAGGTGACTCCTCCCTCTCTCACTTCACATTCCCACAGCCAAAGGCTTAGTAAATCCCATGAATTTACCTTTTGAATATCGATCCCTGTTGCTATCCTGATCAGCCTAATATTATCTCTCACCAGAATTAAGGCTCTAACTTCTCACTATTTCATCCTTGCCTGCAATGCAAACACATCCAGTCACGTAATTCTGATACCAAAAATCCTTCGGTGATTTATCTTCACACTTCTGATGAAGCTCAGATGCCATAATATTGCTTATGAGATGACCATGGTCAGACTACTTCATCTTTTACATCCCACCTGACTCCTGTGCATCCCACTCCTTTTTGGACTACTGCACTCTACCAGTTTCTGAAGGGCCCAGGTATTTCTTTTGCCTCCACTGGCTCTTCAAACAAACTGTTTCTTCTGAGAACACTCTTGTGGCTAATTCTTACTCCTTCATGTCTCTGCTCAAATGTAATTTCCTCAGAGGCCTTCTCTGGCCCTTAAACAAGGTTATGCCTTCTTAATACATGTTCTCATGGGCCTGTTGTGATGAACTGTTGTTACAAACCACCCCATAACTTATTGGCATGGGATAACAATGATGTTATTATTATGTTTATGGATTCATTGGGTCAGGAGTTTGGACAAATCCCAGAGAAGATGGCTTGTCTCTGCTCCATGATGTCTGGACTATCAGCCTGGAAGGCATGAATGGCTGGGACTGACTTGAATGCCTGGAGCTGAATACTCTGGTGAATTCCTCTTTTGCTTGGACTGGGATGACTAGAAAGCTGGGAGTAGCAGGAAACTATCAGCTGGAGCTCTGCCTCGTCTCTCTCTGAAGCTTGACTTCTTCAAAGCACAGTGGGCTGAGAGTAGCTGGACTTCCTACAGGGTACCTCAGGGCTCCAGAAACTCATCTTCCAACAAACAAGGCAGAAGCCACAGGACCTAGAAATCACATAGTGTTATTTCTATTTTATCTGTTGGTCAAAGTACTTATAAGCCCAACCAGATTCAAGCGAAGGGAATTTAGCCCCAAACTCTCAACAGGGGGAGTATCAAATAATTTGTCATCATGTTTATTTTTTTAAGAGATTTTATTTATTTGAGAAAGAGAGAGAGCATGTGCAAGTGGGTGGAGGGGTACAGGAAGAGGGAGAAACAGACTCCCTGTTGAGCAGGGAGCCAACTTGGATATGGGGCTGGATCCCAGGACCCTGAGATCATGACCTGAACTGAAAGCAGACACTTAACTGACTGAGTCACCCAGGCACCCCTGTCATCATGTTTAAAGATCATCACAATGCCCTATATCTGCACAATCTCAACATCCGTATTTTAATTGTAATTACTGATTAGATTTTTATCTTTTCCCATAAATTATAAATTCTATGATAACAGAATCTGTGTCTATACCACAATATCCTCATATCTGGCACATTGTAGATATAGAGAACACACAATCTCAATAAATAGTCATTGAATGGGAAAACGCATATAACTAGAATAAAGCACTATTCGGGAAATGGTAGGGCCTCAATTTATTGTAGGTGAATGAGCCACACTTGTCTTTGTTGTGGTTAAACTAGAGGAACAAGGAATTGCCTCACTCTTACAATTATTTATCTTTGCCCTTTTTTTTCTTAAGAAAAGAATGCCATTTCAAAGTGTCAGGCCTAAGTGTTAAGTGTCATAAATCTTAAAAGTTACCCAGTTCAATGATTTCAATTTTTGAATCTTGTGTCCACTAAGTGGTCATACATCCTAGGTATGTGTGTATCTCCAGATACTAAACTTGCTATCTTTCAGAGCAGTCCATTTCATCTTTGGACAGCTATTGAATTTTTTTTCTTTTCCTCTTGTTATTTCTTTAGTTTTTGGTAGTAAGCCCAGCTCTGTCTCAGCTTCCATACATTAGTTCTCCTTCTATTGCTTGAGAGCAAGTGAAATAAGTCTGAACCTTCTTTCCCTTGACAACCACTTAAATATCAAGGAAAGTTATGTATTTCTCCTTCCCCATCTCCATCTCCATCCTTATAAGCCCTTTCTTTTCATAAGCTCTTCTTGGAGAGGTAGGTTTTCAACTCATTTGTCATTTGCAGTGAAGGAGGGGCTTAGGGGAAAACCCTCACTGGCCAAAGGAGCCCATCGTGATTCAGCACATATCAAGGTTCAGGGTCACTATGGAAATATTACCAAAGGATAGAAATTATTGTAAGTAAAGTTACTTCTTAGGATGTTATTTGTGTCAGTATCTAACATACATTTATTTAAATAAGACAAGTTTACATCTACAGGCAAACTAATTTGATTGCACAGAGGTGTTAACATGAGATCGATCTGTCATGGCAAGGCCCCAGAGTAAAGACAGTGCATGAAGTGACCTCACTTGCAGAAGGAAATAAATGAGAAACCACTCTAGTTCCAGGTGGATCCTGGGCTGATAGACCAAGATTCTAGACTTCTCCTAATTACACTGATTCCTAAATTAGAACAAGCCTTCCTATTTAGAGCAGCTGATGGACTTCTTGCATCTTGGAGGTTTGGGAAGAGATTTACCATCTATCTGCTCGAAGGTTTAAAAGCGCAAAGCTGCTTAGCCCTGTCATCCCATTCAAAGGCGCCCCTTTCCTTTACCAGAGCCAAGTGAGGCAGCTAAAAGGCAGCCAGCACAAAGGCACAATTGTTTTTCCCTTTTGTTTTCTGGGTTGAACCACATCTAGCCTTCTGTCTACTTTGTGAATTATCTGTAAGCAAAGAATATTTTTTACATTTTTAAATGGCTGGGGGAAAAAAGATCATGTTGTGTGAAAACTATATGAAATTTCAATTTTTGTGTCCATAAAGCAATGTTTTATTTGAACACAACCATATTCATTCATTTGTCTATGGATGCTTTTGTATGCCATAATGACACATATAGCAACTGTATGGACCACAATGACAATGTGACATACAGTGACTGTATGAGCAACAGGCCTGACATATTTATTATCTCACCCTCTAAAAATAAAAAAAAAGTTTTCTGATCCCAGGTCTAGTGGGATTATAGAAGGGAAGGGCATTAATGCTGTTGCTTGTTGCAAAATATCCCTATGTATTTGGGTTCTATTCTTAAATAGCCTCTAGATAAATTGAAATGGAATGAAGGAAAGCTAGGAAAAGCTGACATTCTACTCAATCCAAAGCACCATTCTCTCTTCTGAGTGTATTCTTTTTTGTCTATTCCCTTTCACATTAAAGCACTTAGAGCTCTAGGTACGCTCTACCCCTCTGCCAAAACAGAACACAATTAGAGCTTCTTCCCAGCACATACATCTTAATTAATCTTGCCCAAGGTGACAAAGCATTTATGCACGCGTATGTGGCTCTCTTTTAAAAATCTATATTGAACTCATGATCATCTTTCTCTTTTTTCTCCACCTCCAAAAATGCAAAAATGGGACAAAGGAATTTCTACCCGGATTTACTAACTTTTAGTATTTTGCCCTATTTGCTTTATCACTTGTACTCTTGCTCTCTCTCTCTTTCCCTCCAGCCCACCCATAAACACTGGGGTCTGCCGTACTATTGGAAGAAAGTTGCAGGCAAGCAGCTGGAGTTGCTGTGCTTCAGTTCCCTCCCCAGGCCTGTGTCTCCATACTCCCTGCTGCAATGAGCTTCCTTAAAAGTTTCCTGTTGCCAGGCTCAGCTGAGGGGCTCTGTGCTGCACAGCAAGGGCCTTGGCATCCCAGCACCCCTTACATCACTGAGAGCCAACTGTCTTGGTTAGATAGCTCTAGATTAGGATTCTCACTGGAACACCCCACCAGTAGTTTGCATGCAATGTCCAGGGACCTAAATGCCTATCCATGAGAGTATTTGTATGTTATGGTGAATGCCAAATCTGGGGAAGAATCAAAAGAATCTGTTGCTGAAGAGAAAGACAGTGATGATAATGTTGAACCTCTTGCTGAATTTAGATTTGTGCCTAGTTATGTTTATCATCAGCAATGTTCACTGCACTGTATGAATGCCAGGCTTTGCATCCAGATCCTGAGGATGATGATTCAGATGATTGTGATGGAGAAGAATAGGATGTGGAAGCTCATGAACAAGAGCAGGGAGACATCCCTTCATTTTACACCTATGAAGAAGGATTATCCCATTTAACAGCAGAAGGCCAAGCCGTGTTGAAGAGATCAGAACGAATGCTTTCTCAGTCTATGCGCAGCTCATATCACATGGCTGGAGTCTGGACAAGATTCAATAAGAGACTGTGAAGATGGGGTGGAGGGAGATATTACACCAACAGTTGCTGGAGAGTTCGAAGATGCAGATGGTGATGACCGAGAATGATTTATGCTGCTGTGAGATTGTACTCTTCACTGTAGGAAAGAACTTGGTGCCTCTTCTGTGGAGTAGGTGTTGATGAAAGTCTTTTGCCTTCTCCAAAATTTATCTGAACCAGTTCTTTTTTGAGAAAGACTATACTGAGACAAAAGTTGTCACCAGCAGAAGAAACTGTGATCTTTATTATTAACAAAGGTGAATTAACCAAGAGAATATTTTTAGTTTATCATCTACCTCAAAACTTTCTGTGTATAGGTCCCCTCTGAGTAGGCCTATACTTCCTGCCTTCACTCTAGGCATCTTCTGTAACCTGGCAGGTCCCCACAGTGAGAATGCACAGGTGCTTGAAGGTGTAGGTAGACTGGATGGGAAGAGGGGAAGCTGAGTCTAAACTATACCCCTGTAGAGCCTAAGCATTCCCTCACCCCTTAAAAAGAAAGACAAAAAGATCTTAGAGAAATCCTGACCTCTGCTCATTCTCCACAGGGGTAAGGGTCTTTTCACTAACTGGGGACCCAGATTAATTCACTCAGGCATCTTTAGGGAGCCTCTTGGGAAACATCCTAGCCACATATACTACTACTAACACAAGTGCTTCTGACTAGCTTTTAGTCCTTTTGGCATGTGTCACCAGTCTGTTTTGTTATAACCTGTAAGTTATATCCTTCAATTTCTAACCTCTTAGGTCGGTTTCCATAACAACCAGTGAAATTGGGATGAAGTCCTCAGAGTACTTCAGATGATAATTGTCTTGTCTTTGTAATAGTTTAACAAATCTAGGTTTTCTAAAAAAATGAAAATAAAAAAAAGAAAGTTGCAGACATCATGAAATCTCACCACTAAATATTTTGGCATGATTTAGCTAAGAATAAGGACAATCACCATTTAACCACAATACCATTATGATAGCTAAGAAAATGAACTTAGGCAGTTTTATTTTGTCATCTCATAAATGTTGAAGACATGATAGATTTAGAAACTGGCACTTTTCAATCTCCAATGTAATAATATTTCAGGTGAAGACCATCAATAGATAGTAAAATCTTTAGATGGAAGATTTTTAGATGGTAAATAGGATATTTACACAGAGCCCAAGTATCATTCCATGAATTACCTACTAAATGAAAAAAAGGGGGAAAACATGCCTGTACAATGGGGAGATCTGGCTATTGCCACTTTAAGTGTACAAACAACACCACCAGTAGTGGACTAATAATCTCCTGAAATGATGCAATATGAAATACATCACCTTTGTGCCAAAAATACTTTATCTCAATCTAACCAATTTTCTGGTATAGGAATTGGCAAAGATTTTTTAGAAAGAGACAGACTATAATTATTTTAGGCTTTGTGGGCCATGTGGTCTCTTGTCATCACTGCTCAACCCTGCCCCAGGAAAGCAGCTATGGATAATATGTAAACTAATGGTGTGGCTCTGTTCCAGTAAAACTTTATTTACAAAAATAAAGTGGGGGATTGGCTTTGGCCTATGAGTTATATAGTTGATCAACCCTTGTTTGAGACCTAACTTAAAGGAAAGTCAAGGGGGGAAGAGGAATGACAGGAAAGGATTAGATACCAAGAGGAAATAATCAGACAAATCCAAAATGATGGCTATGCTACAAAACAACTTTAAATGTTTCAAAAAAGTCAGTGTCATGGGTAAAAAAGTGATGGAACTGTTGACTGTTCAGACAAAAATGAACTAGTGAGACATAAGAATCAGTTTGAGTGTGTAGATCTAGATAGCAATCATCCTTTTTATATACAGTGCCACTAAATCCTGTCTCCACACCCCTGTTCTTGTGCAGATGATTTTTTGGACCAATGTGCAGAGTTGTTTGGTTATCCTCTCTCTTCCATCAGAATGATTTGCGATCATTACCAGAATGACTTGTTTGAGAGTGTGTCAAGCCTCCTGGGTTGCTTTTCAAAGTCTCATGACATAAAATCAATCCTATTTTTCTCTAAACTTTTGATTAAAATCATTAAGAAAGCAAGTTTATGAAGAGCAAGGGAGGCAGGAAAAAACCCCCACCTATGCTTTAATCACCAATCTTTAATTATTATCTGTCACAAGTAGGAGGTTTGTATCATTTGACCCTTTTATTCCCAAACGGAAAGAAAAATTTGCTTGTTCCTAATAACAGTCTAAGTAGGTAACTATATTTTTACTAATAATTATTATAAGGTGACCTTCCTTATTCACTTGCAATTTTCCTATGAGACATGACTTGGAATTAAAATCTCAATTTATTTCACAAAATGCCATTTAAAACTCCTAAGTTCTGTTATAGAGAAGTAACTTAAAAATAACTTACCAGCTCAAAACTGGTTTTAAATTAACATCAACATCTTTTTAATTGAAACTTTTTAAAAGAAAGCTATTTTCCAAGCTTAAATTATCATACATTTTAAAAATTAAATTTAATTTTATTATGCTATGTTAGTCACCATGCAGTACATCATTAGTATCACACACTTTTGAGCAAGCTAATGAAGCCAAGTAAGATTTCTTATAGATCAACATTTTTTTTTTCACCAATTCACACCTCACTGCCATGACAGTCTTCTCCCGGTAAAGCCTATACATACCTTTAGAGGAGACTTCTTTACGTTCAACTAATCTTTACTAGTCTGATCATCCTTGCCTTTATTTTTCCACTCCTGTTTTGGTTTCCTGTCTTAATAAGTCATCTTTGTGAGGACAAAGCTGTTTCAAAATCAAGGCTTAATTTCCCTCATCACAATGAAAGTTTCTCCTGCTTTTGTTCCTTAGGGGAGGAGATGTTTTTGAACTTCACAGTGGCTTTTCAGTTTTGTTTAACAAAGGGCTGAAGTGTGTGCTACCAATAACATACAAAATCAAACAAGACAAATTTAAACGCAGTTCACTGTTTCTGCCTTTTTAATCCTACAAACCATTCTTATAGGATGATAGTTTTAAAGTCTCTTTTCCAACCTATGAAACAGATCTTGAGGCCACTACAAGTATTGCCTGAAGATATCAGCCAAAAAGTTCAATGGAAATCCCAGACACCAGTGGGAAAAAAAGCAAAACATGACTTGATATGTGTACAAAATCATCATAAATTTGCATTTGAGAGACTGCATGATTCCTAATGTGATTCAGAAAATGATGACTCTAATGACCATGAAATCAGGTCATTCTTTGTAAGAGTTGCCAGAGTCGATGGACGGAACCTCGAGTATAGAACATAGTAGTGATATTATTATTTAATTCTATTAACCTATTTAATTTTAAGTTTAATAATTATAGCTGAATGCCTACTATGTTGGCATAGAGTGATGAACAAAAAGGACAGTCCCTGTTTTCAAGGACCTTACAGTCTAATGGGGAATTCAGATATTCTTGGTGAAGGCAAGCACAAATACAATGGGAACATATGGGAGCAGCACCTAAACCAGGTAGGAGGTGTCAGGGGGAGTCAGGAAGTCTTCACGGTAGAAGGAAACATCTTCCAGAAATGGGAAATATCTTTCTGCCAAATACTCATGGCAATTTAAAGGAACTGACAATGATTTGGTGTAGTTGAAGCATATGTTTTAGAGTGGGCTAGGGAAAGGTTGTGGTGAAAGAAAAGATTAAATAGATAAGTAGAAGCCAAATTATGGGATGTCCTTAGAAGCTTTACATCTTATAGGGTTTGAGTTGGGTAAATTCTGAATTTTAATTTATTAATTATAATTAATTGAATTAAATAATACATTTAGTGGCTTACACCTTTTCTATTTCCAAAAGGATTTTAATATATGCATAGAGATTTAACAAATTCTAGAATACTAGAAGAAAAAAAAACTAGGGAAGTAATTACCTTGGGTGGGTTGTACTTATTAATGCATAAATGGGTTCAAAATGGGATTAGACACACATATGGTAGGTTGTTAGGGGAACTTGTTTATTTAAGGCCCTCCCACACCTTCCCACAAAAGGACCTCACTGACATGATCAGAAACTGAGTCTCAGACAGAACAGTTTTTTTTTGGTCTTATTTGGTATTATGTGTCCTGGGTATTTTTATCCTTATCCTTTATGTATACATACCCATCTATTTGAAGTTGCCTCAGTAAATATGATCTTCAGGTGAGCTTAGAACATCAGAGGATATTTAGAAAGCTAAAGTTCCTATCTACTTTTGGAGAAAATCCAGACATCCCATCTTCCATTGATTGCATTTTTTAGTGACTTTTTAGCAATAAGACTCTCTACCTCCAAATTAAGCTTCTATGGAATCATTGATTAAAATGGCTGATTAAAAACAACTTTAGGGGAAAAAAACCCTTAAGATAATTTTCTCTTACTGAATTCTTCTCAAGTTCTTTCTACGAAGTGCTGTAAGTTGAATCTCTCTTAACTCATCCTAAGTGGAAACAGAGAACAATGACTCCTCTGTATAAAATTCCCAGTCATTCTCCAAGATCACTTTCAGTTTCCCATTAGCCTTATCATTGCTATGTAAGGAGTCTTACTTTCTTTATATTTTCTTGAGTCACTTCCTGATCCTTTAATAACATTTGCTGACCTCCTTCTGAATTCCCTCTTAAGAATTCAAGTATTGATTCTGAGACATTTAATGACCTCCCTTTCTAGTGTCTTTGTAGATATAGAGTTGGGCTTAAATTGTAGTTATTTGAGGTTCAAGTTAGCTAATAAGAAGTAAGTATACAAAAAAAAAAAGTAAGTATACAGCTACTATCCAGAGCACATGGATATGCACAAACACTGACACAAACACAGGTTCAAACACACATGTGCAGAATAGGGTCTAGGGGACAATGTAGACAAAGGAGCAGGGATTTTGAACAGAAAAATCAGATATAAAATTTATATAAAGGAATGTCTGATTTCACCTTAGGAGAGCCAATTAATAAAGTAACAACTCAATATGAACATTATTCAGGTCAATTGTTTGGTATAGGTTATGCTTCCACATGTTTTGACTTGGGAGAGGTCAGAAAGGAAAGCAGGTTGGAGGAAATGGGAAAGTGAATTAAAGTTGAGAAATTTCACTATACTGTATCTTTGTGTTTTTCCATTTTACTACTAAGGGAATTCACAGCAATAATGTACTAGTAAATATCTAACAACTTGCTGGGGGTTGGGGGAGAGAATAAGATAAGCCCTGATTTGTAGTATTTGCTGATTTCTGTGGTATACATACTTTCACCATGGCTTACTTCAAACAACCAACCTGATGTCACTTAACACAGAATTTGGAGGAAATGTGTGGTTGTATGCCACTATATATTATTCCTACTGTACAAACACAACAGATATAAATAACCTCAAGAGCATAGATAATAGTAAAATAATTAGGAAGTGATGAATTTTGATTATTTATTACCTTTGTTTTTATTTTAGTGTTGTATTAAGTTTTAACTTTAATTCCAGTGTAGTTAACATACAGTGTTATATCAGTTTCAGGTGTACAATATAATGATTCAATGATTCTATGCATTACTCAGTGCTCATCATAGCAAGTGCACTCCATAATCACCTATTTCACCCATCCCCCCAACACCTCCCCTCTGATAACCATCTGTTTGTTCCCTACAGTTAAGAGTCTGTTTCTTGGTTTGCCTCTCTTTTTTCCTTTACTCATTTGTTTTGTTTCTTAAATTCCACATATGAGTGAATCATATGGTATTTGTTTTCTCTGACTTATTTCACTTAGCATTATACTTTCTAGCTCTACTCATGTTGATGCAAATGGCAAGATTTCATTCTTTTTTATGGCTGAATAATATTCCATTGCATGTATACCACATCTTCCTTATCCATTCATCTATTGATGGACACTTGGGCTACTTCCACAATTTGCCTATTGTAAATAATGCTGCAGTAATCACAGGGGTGCATGTATCCCTTTGAATTAGTGTTTTTGTATTTTTTGAGTAACTATCCAGTAGTGCAATTACTAGAATGTGGGGTAGTTCTATTTTAAACTTTTTTGAGTAACCTCTGTATTGTTTTCCACAGTAGCTGCATCAGTTTGCATTCCCACCAACAGTACATGAGTGTTCCCCTTTGTGTTCTCCACATCCTCACCAACACATGTTGTTTCTCGTATTTTTTATTTCAGCAATTCTGACAGGTGTGAGGTGATTGGATTATAGTTTTGATTTGTATTTCCCTGATGATGAGTGAGGTTGAGCATCTTTTCCCATGTCTGTTAGCCATGTTACCTTCGTTTTTAAATACAATTTGTTTCACTGTAAGTTAATATTATGTTTATTAATGACCGTATTAAAGAACTAGTTTGCAAAGGTCCTAAACATTTAGCAGTTGGCTCTCTCCAGCTGGTATGACAGCTTTGGCACTTGACTAAGGTGCACAGTCACCCCAGCAGATGAAAGCAATCATAGGGCTTAAGTCTCATGAAGAGATAATTGTGATTCCCTGTGGCTTGCTATGGAATTGCCTGTTTGCATACCTGCTGTGCCATATTAGCTGTCCTGCCTCCCTGTGAATTCTCCCGAAATTCAGAAGTGAGGTCCTAAACCTCATGCACCTATTGGACACTCTGCACTTGTTCTGGCTTGTCTGGTCAGTTTGAAGAAAAGTAGAGGTTTTCTAGAAACTTAGAAGTCTTAAGTGGAAGACTGAAGGAGCTGGATACAGAGGGAATGTTTTCATCTGGTGTTCTTACTAACACTGGTAGCTTAGGAAGCAGAGTCACACATAGATAACTCAGGATGTGCTGTTTATGATATTTT
>CM052883.1:107371674-107467122 GCA_028534135.1 Potos flavus | reverse complement strand
AAACCGAGGATCCAGGCAGAAGATAGATTTATTGATGTGACAGTCTTCAGGGAAACCAGAAACATGATCTCAGAAAGATGTATATTGAAAAGGAGTCCTTAGGGAATATTCTTGTCTCTTGAAATAATGGGGAATCTGGCAGGAGGAGTTGTGACATCTGGGAGAGGACAATAAAGATTAAAATTTAGAGTTGCTTGGAGAGAAAATGTGAGTTGCCTTTCATGTATGTGACAAGGTTGGCTATATCTTTAAGAAATTAGAACTATGTGTAAATACAGAGAACATACTAATGGTTGCTAGAGGGGAGGGGGTAGGGGAATGGGCAAAATGGGTGAAGGGGTGTGGGAGATACAGGCCTTACAGAATAAGCCACAGGGATAAAAGGTACAGCATAGGAAATATAGTCAATGGTATGGTAATAGTGTTGTGCAGTGACAACTGGTAACTACACTTGTGGTGAGCACAGCATAACATATGGACTTGTCTAATCACTATGTTGCACACCTGAAAGGAATGTAACATTGTGTGTCAACTATACTTCAATTAAAAAGTAAGGATGAAGGATATGTACATGTAGTGTTAATATTTGAAGAGAGAATTTAACTATTGCCCATTGTGTTAGTCATTTGGGGCAGCCATATTTAATTTTTGTTTAAAGAGTACTTTTCCAGTTTTATCAATTTTGATTAATAAGGCAATTCCTTGTGTGAAAAAAAGAGATTAGAATTGTGTGCACCTTTAGCTTATAGCTTTTAGAGAAAAAAAATCTTTTGCTATCCAGGCCATTGGATCACCCAGTAACTTGAGTTAGGGTAAATAATCTACCCCTTTCGTTAGTTTAATTTGGACTAAGTGGATTTTCCTGTGGGCTTACTGTTTGGGGCTCGTGATTAGACTCCTGGGAGAGCCGGGCCTGTTTCTTTTCTGAGGTTGATAACTAAGAAGGTCTTATGACTGGAGAGAGCTCTTCTTTCTAAGGAACCTCTCATGCTATTGCTTTACACGCTGTGCAAAATGTGAACAGAGACAACCCATCTCCTGGCATCCGTTGTTAGCTGTGTCTAGAGAGGTCAACACTTGACTAATGTAGCTTTTTTTAATGTAACTTTTATTAAAGTAAAATTCCATAAAAGCTAATTACCTGTTTTGTTTACACCAGCAACTTACTTAGTAAACTCTGCCCTACTTCTCTTCTAGCCTGTCCGCCCTTTCCCCAGCTGCTCCCCAACTTTGGGATTAAACCATAATTCTGTTATTCTGTTAAATTGTACAAATTGTGTGTTTTTGTTCACCTACTTTACTGTACTTCTCTGATCCATGACTCTCCTCTAGGAATTTCTCCATTTCTCCATTCAAAGAGAGGTCCCAAGGAATATGGGTGTGGAAATCTCTAGCATAATATAGGAAAGGAAAATACAGTGTTTTTTGAGATTTATTTCTACCTGTACCTAAACAGTGCTGCTGAGAAAAAAATATATATCCTTAAAAGGGGGGCTGAGAGCCAGTGATGTAGGTATTATTATTTTTAAAGAGTTTATATATTAGAGAGAAAAAATACGAGCAGGGTGCAAGGAACAGAGGGAGAGGGAGGAATAGAGGGAGAGGGAGGAGCAGAGGGAGAGGAAGAGGCAGAGGGAGAGGGAAAAGCAGGCTTCCTGCTGAGCAGGGATTCCCAACATGAGGCTCTATCCCAGGACCCTGGCATCATGACCTGAGCCGAAGGCAGACCCTTAACCAACTGAGCCACCCAGGTGCCCCTGTAGTAATACTTGTAAATTTATCTGGATCTCTGCCCTGTTTACTATTTTCTCTTTTCTGGTAAAGTTGGTTCCCTATCACTTCAGTCTATAGTACTATTTCCAATTTTGTTTATCTGCTTGAGCTCTGGAGAAAACCACACATCTCTCTCTTGACTTCAAGTAATAGCCTTTCTAGAACATCGGCTTCAGCATCTTACCAGAAAAACTGCAGTACAGGCATCAGAGCTCATGGAGCTGGCCCTGGGGATGGGCCCTCTGCCCCGAGATCCAAACATCAGTGTTCACTTGGCACTGCTTTGTGGAAGAATCTGCCTCTAAAGAAAGAAAACACACAGTGATTTCAGAGTTAGTCCCTAAGGCTGAATTCTCAGACCGAAAGGAGATTGCTAAGAGAGGCGTGACTGGGCAGGAAGTCACTGGAGAAGCAAGCTGAAACTCGAGGCAGAAACTCCAGGGGCGACGAGAGTCTATCAGCATTTATGGGAGTCAAGGAAAAAAGCACGGGGAAAGTCATGCCCAAAACGAAATATATTTTATCGTTTGTTTTTTTAGAAAGCATATTTAAAATGCCTAACCAAAAAGTCATGGTAAAGAAAATATTCTATAATGTTTGTAGAGGGGGAATTAGCAGGGTTACTTAAAAAAAAAAAGAGAGAAAAAAAAGGCCCCAAAGGTGTTTATGAAAGTAACCATTCTGCTACACTGATTTTTTTTTATTTTAAACTTCAAATGTTAAAGAGGCTGTTTGTCAAGCCTCTTCGCCGATCATTTCCTAGGCTGAAAGAAGATCAGGGTTTACTTCATTGCTGTGGGCGGCTGAATCACTATAAAAATCTTTGGTCCTTTTGATGTTTGCTGTCTACAGAAGTTCTGAGAGACCTGGGAAGGAAAAAAGAGAATGTAAAGGGGATTTTCAAACAATATTAGAGAAGGCAAGTTTTATTAATCCTATTTACTTAAACCATTTGTTTGAGGGAGAGGACTGTGGTTTCTCTTGTTCTCAATGCCATCCCAGAGGCATTCCTGAAGAAAAGAAACCAGTTCCATCAAAATGACACAAGCGTCTGTCTCTGGAAATAAGGGACCAGTTAAAGTCAGAAGTTGAAAATAGAAAAAACCAAACTGAAATATTATAATTTGATAACCCAGTGGTGTATGTTATTAGTATGGCTTTTTAAAATTTCATTCTAACACAATGCTTCTTTCAGTTTTGATTGTTCTGAAAACACTCTTCTTGAAATTAGGGTCATCAGAAATTATATGTATCTTATAAGAATTCTTCAGGAAAAAAAATCCAATAAAACAAAACACTCATGCTTGTCACCTTCTTACCTTTAAATTATTTCTTTTTCTTTACAAACCAAAGTGGGAAAATTTAAAGGAAGCTAATATTGCCAGGTAAACCCTCAACATGAGTTCCCTTCTTATATAACTGATAAAATGATTAGATAGATTCTTGAAGAGTTTTTAAAATGCAATACATATTAGTTGTAACACTAAACTTTATCTACCACGAACCATTTGTGAGTTCAAGAGTCACCATGCAAATTACCCAATTAGTGTCAAATGACAGATGTCTGTTCTTAGCGTAATCCTATGATGTCAAGTGGCAAGCTTCTGAATGAATGAAAAAATATGTGTTTGTTTACTTGATAGGTGTTTCAAATTGCTCTGGGCTTATTATAAAAATCATAGGACTATGATTTTTACATATTCATGTATGTGGCACTTAATAAAACTATGTTGAACAAATGAAATTATAAAGGCAATTAGGCAAATAAATGCTGCTCTATTTGGGTAGCCTGTTAAATTCCAGATCATCATAAATCGTTGCTGAAAGCCAACAAGTCATTCCTGCCTCTGCTGCCCCTCCAATATCACAGGACTAGCACGTCTGTGTCATGGATGTCATGGTTTTTAGCATCCATGGTTCCCGATTGTCCAAAGGAAGTAAGCACCTGATTTGTTCTCCAGTGTTTCAACTTCTCTTACTTCTCTGTCAACTCCTCAAATGATTACATATCTTACAAAGAATACCCACTGATTAGACAGGCTTAACAAAAAGGTGTGTATTCAACTTATTCTTTATTTTTATTTTGTTGACTCTTGTTATTTACCTACAATTTAGAAAATTTAATTGAATGTTTGCCATTACTTTTAAAATTTTGTTTGTCATTTATTCTTTCATTTTTTTGGTGAATAATGAATATTGCCTCCTGTTTTAGGCACTATGCTGGATGTTAGAGATACAAAGGCAATTAAGACAGCCAATGTACTCAGGAAATGTAGTCTAACACAAACAACAAATGGAAACAAATAACTGTAGTGCAAATGAATAAGTGTATGTGTTTATGCCTATTAGTTTGCTTACTTGAATATCTCTGCTTGTTCAATGGAAAGACAAGTAATATTTCCCAAACTGGATTCTATTAGAAAAAGCTATTATCAGATAATTTGGGGGAAATTAGCACACTAGTCTTCTTTTTAAAAATTCATAATGCATACCACCATATTCTAATAAATATTCTGAGAGATCCTACTGTAAAGAAACCTATTTCATTTTGTTTATCTTTCTCAAGCTTACTTGAATAGCCAAACACATTATCCATGGCACACATCTTAACATCCTGTGGGATATTAACATTCCATGGGCCATCAATTTTGGAAACGAGTTGATTATCATGTGGAACACCTGGGTACATGCCCGCTTGTTATAGAGGATGAAAAGATAAGTATTCCCTTATACATAGATAATATGTTTATTGGTCGGGACTCCTCAGAAGCAACTGAGAGAAACCTAACTCAAACTAGCTTAGGCAGAAAAAATAGATTGAGTCACACAAATGGGAATCCAAGAGTGGGTCTTGCGTCGGGGACTCAAATGGCATCTTAGGTTCTTCTCCCTCTCTTTCTACTTCTTTACTCTTAGCTGTTTGTGCATTGGTCTGGACTTTCTCATATATCTGGGCTGGGCAGACTGGGGAGAAAGGAGACTATTCTTGAGCAGCTCCAGGCTTATTTACATTATTTTAGCTTAGTGACCTCGGAGAGAAAAGAAAGCTTTTCTTCAAAAGCCATATAAATCCCCAGGAAAGATTCTGATTGACTCAGCTGAAGCTCACTGAGGGCCAATCACTGTGGTCATAATTGTAGTGTAGTATTATTAACTGTGTCTGGTCACCAGGAAAGTTGGGGGGTGTATTCTCTGATTAAAGGTTTCAACAGACCTAGAAGGAATGAGGAAAGGCCGTTTGAAAGGGATTGATGTTACTAGGTTGATGTTAGAGGATAAACCAGACAGATGTCTACCACAATGTGGTCTAATTATTAAAATCTAGATTTGGCCATAATAGGCAGTTAGCTCTAGTATCCAATTACTGCCAAAAATCAGGGATAAAATTAAAAAAAAAACAACTCTTCTAATATTAAAGTCATTATTTTTAGAATACCTATTCTAATTTATAAAGTGGTTTATAGCTAATCATCCCAAATATTGTGACCTCAGACAGGTTTAATTATATAAAAGGTTTTCTTGGCTCCAAGAAGTTGTATTGTTTGAAGTTATATGTTCTATGATTTTTAAGTACTTATAATGATTAACCCTGCTATAAATATTTCAGGTTAAAATTGTTGCGGCCATATTATAACTTAATTCTCTGCCTTTGGATTAGAGCAAACCTAAAATAACAGACTAGGTAGAGTGGTGCCTGCGTGACTCAGTTGGTTCAGCATCTGCTTTCAGCTCGGGGTCAGGATCCCAGGAATCAAGCCCCACATCAGGCTTTCTACCCAGTGGGGAGCCTGCTTCTCCCTCTCCCTCTGCTTGTGCTCTCCCTCTATCAAGTATAAAAATAAAATTATATATTAAAAAAAACAGACTAAGTGGAATCTTGGCCCTCTCAACTCTTAAGAGGATGTGGGGAGACATTCCAGACTTCTCATAGGCATGTGTCGTTAGGTTTGTTCCTAAGATTTTGTGTGTGCGTGTGTAAAAAAACTATGTCAAGCTCAGATGCCCATTAAAGCAGATGTTCTGTATTTAACTACCAATATGAGGTAGTTACACTTGAGAGGTTTGTCTGAAACCAATTTCGTGATATTGCATAAAGAAAAAATAAAAGATTCAAGCATTTGGATATTTGAAGGAGATGGAGGCTACAGATACTGATGCCTGGATTGTATCAGGAGTCAGATTTACCAGAAGATGTTTTTAAATTAAGAAGATTTTTCATGTTGGAACCTTGGGTGGACAGATGAAGAGGAGCCTGTAAAAGAGAAGGGAGAAAAGCAGAGGGGTAGGATGTGCATTTCATGAGGGGGTCATTAGTAGCAGGCATTGTGGACAGGTTAAGTCAGAGGAGCTCTAAAAGAGGCTAGGTTTACAACTGGAAGTCCCTGGTGATATTGGGGAGAATGGTTTTCAGGAAGTGGAGGAGGCAGAGTGCATGGGTTTTGGGTTAAATGAGAAGTGAAGAACTGGTGACAGAAAGTATGGCTTTTTCTTTTAAAAATTTTTGCAGTGACAGGAAAATGAAAAAGAGGATGGCAGTTGAAAAGAGATTCAGAGTTGAGAGACATATTTTACCCCATTTAAAGAAGTTTGCCTATAGAGGGAAAAGATCCATGAAGGGGGATCAAGAAAGACACTGAAGAAATAGGAAAGGAAGAAATTCATTTCTCGAGCAAGGTCCTAGACAAAACTAGGCTTATGGGATAAAAGGCCAGGTTTAAGAAGCAAAGGACTTGAATAAGAACGAGTCTTAACAAAATTGGAAGTGGGCAAAGCATGTTGGGGAAATGAATGCTTATAGACTTTCCAGTAAAGTAGGAAGGGAGGTTCTCTGCTAAGAGGGAGAATGTTAAGCAGCTGGTGCAAATACAGTTTGGAGGAATGAGTGTGGAGTGTTTAGGTCAAGTTCGACCTCATAAAAAGGTCAAAAAAATTTATTATTTACATAATAAATTCAGCAAAGAATTGGGGCTGGGAGTTGGCAGGGGATATGTAGAAAGAAAGGAAGACAATTAGAGGATACTTGTGATAATACTCAAACACAGACTCAGGGATACACAGCTGGAAAGAGAATGAAGTAAATAAAATCTGACTGTGTCTCATAACCTGGGGGCGGAGGGAAGGGAAGAAGTAGAACAGTAAATTTCATGAGAGAAGATCTAGCCCCATGTCTGGCACATAGAACACAGTTTAAATAGATCATTGAAAAATGGAGAGCCTGATGGGCTAACGTAGCCAGTTGAGTAAGGGTAAATGATGAGGGCATAAGAAACATAGGCAGTTAGCAGGCAATCCACCCTAGAGTTGTGCAGTCTTTATCAGTATATGTGGTGGCCCTAGACATCAGAGTCAGAACAGAATTCCTCAGTTTAAGATTTTGGCAGGAGGGACACCTGGGTGGCTCAGTTGGTTGGGCGACTGCCTTTGGCTCAGGTCATGATCCCAGGGTCCCGGGATCGAGACCCGCATCAGGCTCCCTGCTCAGCAGAGACCCTGCTTCTCCCTCTCCCTCTGCCTGCCACTCTATCTGCTTGTGCTCTCAGTCGTTCTGTCAAAAAAATAAATAAAAAAAAATCTTGGGGCACCTGAGTGGCTCAGTCGTTAAGCATCTGTCTTTGGCTCATGTCATGATCCCAGGATCCTGGGATCAAGTCCCACATCGGGCTCCCTGCTCTGTAGGAAGTCTGCTTCTTCCTCTTCCACTCCCCTGCCTGTGTTCCCTCTCTTGCTGTGTCTGTCAAATAAAATAAAATCTTTAAAAAAAAAATCTTTAAGATT
Organism: Potos flavus; assembly: GCA_028534135.1. NCBI lineage: Eukaryota > Metazoa > Chordata > Mammalia > Carnivora > Procyonidae > Potos > Potos flavus. Next base: position 107,459,574 of record CM052883.1, on the reverse strand, counting down.
TTGGCAGGAAACAGTTCTAGGTGATGCCAAGCTCCAAGTTTGGTCAAAGGAATGAGCTGTTGAAACAGGGGAGAAGTGAATGCTGTTGAGGTTCAAGGGACTGAAAGGGTGAAGTTTTGAATAACCCTCAGTAAATGTTGGGCAGTGACCTGGGCAACTAGTAGTTGATTCTAAGAATCTTATCAGAAAGAGGGTGGTATAACCCCAATGTCAATGGATAAAGCTTTCCTAGAACTGGTGCTAGAAAGCCAGGAAAATGCCAGCCTTCTCCTCCCACGATTTTAAAGGGGAGCAATGGGAGTAGTGTCACCTGGGAAGCACTGGTTTTCAATTAAGAAAAACTATTAAAAGGAGCAACCAAGAGTGAAGTGGGATGGGGTTATATGCTCCAGTGAAGGGAATATTTCATCACTAACTTTGTTTAGACTTGCTAGTGTGTGATCATAAAAAAGACCTTTATTCTTGTTTTTATTTCTTTATAGAAGGTTCACCTCTTGAAATGCTATTAGAAAGGAGTGTTCTAGGCAAATTTTAAGGGTATAAAAGGATTAATGAAATATAGAAGGGTTAGGAAACGGCCAACAAGAGGAGGGTAAATAAGTTGTGGTAGAAATGTCTTTCTGGGGCGCCTGGGTGGCTCAGTTGGTTAAGCAACTACCTTCGGCTCAGGTCATGATCGTGGGATCAAGTCCCACGTCAGGCTCCCCCTGCTCTGCAGGAAGCCTGGTTTTCACTCTCTACCTGCCACTCCCCCTGCTTGTTCTCTCTGTCAAATGAATAAGTAAAATCTTTAAAAAATTAAAGTGGGGCGCCTGGGTGGTTCAGTGGGTTAAAGCCTCTGCCTTCGGCTCAGGTCATGATCTCAGAGTCCTGGGATGGAGCCCCGCATTGGGCTCTCTGCTCAGCAGGGAGCCTGTTTCCCCCTCTCCCTCTGCCTGCCTCTCTTGCCTACTTGTGATCTCTTTCTCTCTGTCAAATAAATAAATAAAATCTTAAAAAAAAAAGAAAAAAGAAGAAATTTCTTTCTGCACTACTATGGGGAAAAAGCTAATATGATATTTGCAACATTCTTTCAGTAACCTTCTCCCTACATCTTATCCTGAATTCGACTCTGGATTCCTAGGCTTAAGTCCTTGTTTCACAACTGTTTATAAGTCCATACTTCTAACTCAAGTGAAGTCAGACAGCTAGGTCAAAACTGATCACAACAGGAAAATGTACTTCACTCTCTTTTGTGGGTTTTCACTTCCGGTATGAAAAATATCCACCCCCTTGGAGCTACAGGAGTTATTCCCAAAGGAAGTGGCTCATACCTCCTTTTTAAGGCTCAAACACTTTCAAGTTATTTCTTCCTTCTTTGATTTTACTGAGTACACCCTTTACATATCTCCAGTAGCTTGATGTTTTCAACTGTCCTCGGGATACACCAGCGCTTTGTCCATTGGAGAGAAAGGAATTGGTTAAGTAGCGGACGTTCTTGCAACTGCTCATCACTGACACTGGCCCAAGACTGAGAGGGCCACTGAGGTTGGGGGAACCTATCATCTGTCCGTGTTAGGGTCATGGAGGGGGAGAAGTTGAATTCTGCTCTTGAAAGTCGGTAGCACCAAGGCAGGAATTTCTAGTTTGGATCAGTCCTGAGGCATATAACTGTGCTATTTGGCACATGCAAACAGAAATCAGCCCCATCTGGGTAGTAATTTGTACCTAGTTTGGTCTTGATAACACTAGTCAGGCAGAATCCCTCTAATCTGAATATTTATACTCCAATGTAGTCCTCAGGCTACAAAATCAGCGTCACCTGGAAACGTATTATAAATGTAAATTTTCAGACCCCACGTCATTACTACTGAATCAGAAACTCTGGAGGTGGTCCAGTGGTCTGGGCTTTAACAAGCCCTCCAAGTGATTCCGATGTTAGCTCAAGTTAGGGAACCAATGGGCGGGAGGTGTTAGCTCTCAGGACTGGCTGCACATTAGAATCATCTGGGGGGACCTTTTTATAAAATACCGATGCTTGAGCCCCACCAGCACAACACCAGATTCTGATGTAATTAGTATGGCGTGGGACTTGGTATCAGAACTTTTTTATAAGTTTCAGTGGTTCTAATGACTGTCATAGTTGAAGACCATCACTCTATAGCAATATAAGAAGGGGCTATTTTAAGACTTTGTGATAAATAATTAAGAACAATCTTATATATTTATTAGAATGTTAATTTAGGCATGCTTATTAAAAAACACAAATACAAAAAAAACACAAATATTGTAAGACTTAAGAGGGTGGGGATCTTCTTAGCCAAGTTTTAATTTTTCCCTATTGTATCCTAAACTCTGGGGACAGTGCTTGGCACATAGTAGGTGCTCAAATAACCATATGTTGACTAACTAAATCAATTAAAGAATAGAGTTCTAATAAGAACTTGTCTTTATACCTCACAAAGGAACCAGTAAGTGCTCTGAGCTGGAAGAATAGTCTCTGTTCAGGGCTGGCATGGGGTCATCTCTTGGGTCTGTGGATACTCTATGAATCCTCTTTGTTCTTGCCCCATGCCTCTCTGTACCAGGATGTCACTGCCTCGTATCAGGATTCACATTCTACTGGCAGAAATCGGTCTCTGCTTATGCCCTTAGGCAGAATCCCCAGCATGCAGTCTCGTTGCCCATATCATTAGAAGCATCCAGTGAGCATCCAATGAGCATCCAGTTACGTTATTTTCCTTCTCTTCTCTGGGCTGGCTTCTCCTCCTTCTCCCTCAAAGCCCCCCACACACTGTCTACCTCTTGACAGGTGATACCACCTGGCCCACCTGTGTTTCCATCCATGGCTTCTTCCCTTTTGGGGTACCCTATGGCTAATAGAGGAGTTTCTCTCCACTTGGTGGGCAGAATGACTTTCTGAGTGGGTCTGAGCCAAAAATGGATTTCCCAATAGGCAGGAAGAGGTTCAGCATGCTGCTGCTCCAATGCCTCTGGGAGCAGCACCTCTGGCAGGTGTCTGTTTAAAGAGTTCTTGTTCAATAGTGAGTGAGCCACGTGACCTCAACACTTAGTAGCAAGTTTGCATAGAAACTGCCTTTAATTCAGTAGGGCAAATTACTTCCCTGAAAAATTTTCAAGGGAAGTTCAATACTGGTTACAGTACCCTAATTACGATGTGTCTTTATGTTGTTTTATTTACAGCCTAAGCTTTTTTCTTTTTTTAATTTTAGATCCTCCCACTATAGGCTACCAACCCCCTTGGTCGCTGTAGGCTTGTTTAGACTGAAATTACCTGTTGCCCCAGACAGGAGGGAGATCAAGGTTTAGTACGTAATATTTTGCCCAGTTTTCACTGAAGTTTTATTGAAGTAAAGGGATGCTGTTACTAAAGTTCAAGGTGTTTCCAAGCCATTTGCATTTGTCCATTCATCTCTTCGAGTGCAGTACACACATACAGAGTCTCCTAAACCTACATCGACTCTCCATTTCTCTATGAAAGCTTCCTGTCCCCTTCAACTACTCAGGCCCGGAGGCTTAAACAAAATCCTTCCCAGATTATTGTTAATGCCAGGCCTGATTCTGTAGCAGCTGTTGCTTTTGAACAATTATGATGCCTCTCCTCCCCCACAAGAAGTTGAAAATGCCCATTTTGCAACACTTCCAACCTCTGTAGACTCAGCATAAAACAGACTGAGAGATGGACTCAAGACTCCTGTTTGGGAATTTTGTGCACAACTTAAAGACTATTGAATTTAGCCACTTCCCAACATTGACTTTCATAGCAACAGTTTAATTTGGAGAAAATCTACCTCAAATAGCTAAAGGTATTTATGTGGAAAATTTTCCAAATGATTGACTTTACTGTGTTGCTATTTTCTTTCCCCATGAATATGTGAGTATTTGGCTTTCTCCCAGGAGTTTTTCTGCATCACTTCTCTTTAGGCAAAGAAAAGTTTCTATTCAGACTGGGAGAAGAAAGAGGCACCAAGAGTTTCCCCTTTTAAAGGGAATTATTATTTGAGTTTAAACCATAGCATCTGTATAAATGAAGAATTTCAGTGTGTTGTCTGTTTGCTTAAATTTTCTGTGGCAAATCCTCAAGGTGGCCAGAGTAATCTTGATCATCACTCTGGAGCCAACACAAGTGTGATGGGCTGCGTGCTCCTGGCAGCTTCCCCTGTCTCCCTCCTCCCCATGCTGGTGCCAGTCTTGCTGAAGGGGTTGTCTCCACTCCCTTGCCCACCTCCACCTCATGGGCTCCACCAATTCTTCAGCCACCTCTCTTCTGACTTCTTTTGCCAAGATCACCAATGACTCCCTTCTATTTAGTCCAGCGACCATTTGATACGTCAGATCTTGCCGTATCATTTGACAGTGTTAATGCCATTTTCCTTCACTGCTTTGGCACTGTTTCTCCTCAGTCTCCTAGATAGTTTCCTCTTCTGTCCCTTTCCTAAAGGTTTCCTTGGCAATCACTCCTAGACCCACTTTTCTTATTGCCCCATACTCTCTTCCTGATTGATACCATCTGCTCCATGGCTTTGATTCCATGCTGTTGATAAAGTTCCCCCACCTCCGTCTTCAGCCCAGATCTGTGAATGCTGGTCTATGTTCAAACTGAACCTATTTTCCTTCTTTTCCCTGTTTTTCTAAGTTCCCAGTTGTAGTGAGGGTCACCGTTGTTCATTGTGCAAAAAAGAAAGCTTAACTTCTTTCTCTATCTCTTCTGCTTTTGCATAAAATAAACATTCCAATTTATTCTATTTCCTGCATAAATTTTAAATCCATGTCTTCTGCAGTATCTCCTCGATATCTACCTCCTACCATTCCCTAAGTTAGGAAACCATCAACTTGCCTGTGGATACTGCTCTCTGGTCTTGACTCTTTATAATCCATGTCCATATTACAGGAGAGGTTTTTCGGATCACCCTATTTCCCTGATCAAGGCCCTCATGCTTGCAAAGCCTCTAGCTGGCCTCTTGTGCCTCTCCAGCCTCGGCTCTTGGCACTCCTCACTTTGCAACGTGCACTTTTGGTCATCCCAAATATTTTTCAGTTCTTCAGAAATATTGTGCTTTCTCACCTCTGGGCCTTCATATGTTATTTTTCTCTGCCTGGAACATTCTTTCTATTCTCTCTCCCTCTGCTCCTTTTTCAGGTGTGAAATTCAGAGCATTTCCTCTTGGATGCTCCCTTGAATGCCCCAAGTCTGCAAAGGTGCCTCTCCCAAGGCCTATATTACATGGCCTCTCCATAGCTAGGGCCCCCCTTTTATCAAAATTGCCTGGGTCTTTGTATCCCCGCTGGATTGTCATTTCTCTGAGGACAGAAGCACGCCTCTCGTGTTGAAATTGTATCTCTGGTACCTGGCACAGTGGTTGATGCAGAACAGGTGCTCAGTAAACATTTGTTGAATGAGCGAGTGAGCCTCAGAGTAAACCATGAGCCAGACTTCTTCAGACACAGGTTCAAATGCCTGACTCTCGTTTGCAATTTCTTCCTCACTAGTCAAACTCCCCTAACTGGAGCAACTATTACTTTTCCACAGCAGACAAAACTTTGTTGCAGACAAAGCAACCTATATATCCCAAAGGAAGAGAAACACTTTTCAAAGATTCTGAGGATTAGCATATGGTAATTATCAAATCCCAGGGTATCTTTTAATTGAAACTTGCAGTAGTTCACAGCTTGTACTTAGTACATAAATTGCGTAGAACCTCATTAAGGAGGTTCTATCATGCCTTTAGTGAAAATGGAGAAAATGAGCAAGAGCTTCCCATGACGTGGAGGCCTTGGAGAAAGGGAGTGATCTGGTTCGTGGCTTCTTTAATCTGTGTATCTGACCACCGACTCCTGATGTGGGAGATGAGGAGGAGGACAGCCATGGCCGTCCAAGGAGTTTAGGATCTGCCTTCTAAATCCCATTGTGGGTTTTGTACTCTGCAAGGGTCTACTGCATGCTTCCCTCCTCTCCTCTCCTCTCCTGTGCTGCTGCTGCTGCTGCTTTAATGTCAGCCTCAGAAGCAGCCTGCTTTTAAAGATTTTTTCCTCCCCAGGAGCAAATCTTCCTGAAGGAACCAGTGACTGCCAGGCTCAGGCTGCCAGTACTTCACTGGGCTTCTCTTTCATTCATTCACTCTGCTCAAATGACATAGCTTCAAATGCCTTACTCTGTTCCAGCTACCTTGGACCCTTCCTTTCTAAGGACTGTGACCAGTAAGGCAAGCAAGGAGCCCAGGGGGCAAAACTTAAAAGTTGCCTATTCTCAGATGCGAACCCTGTGTTCACATGGGCCTGAGTGTGAGTGCCTTTCTTGACTCACCCTTGTTCTGGCTCTGTCTTCCAGGAAGGCCAACCTGCCCTCCACCGCCATGTCTCTCCAAATGCTAATCCTTGAGACCCAGCTCAGATGCTGCCTCCTCCCTAAAGCTCTTGCTGAAGCCTCCCAGTCTTTCCCACAACCTGGAGAATCCCAGTGGACCTTTTTTATACCTCTCTGAAGGCACTGCGTACCTCGACTAGTTCTTAGGCCTGTCTTTTTGTCTCTATATTAAACTACAAGCTTCTAAGGGCTGTCTTTTTCTCGATGTGCTTATAATATCTAGCACAGGGGAAGCACACAGCAGGTATTCATGTCAGTGAGGTGAGTGGAACAATCAAGGGGAGAAGAGAGAAGAGCACAGTGGCTAATAGCAAAGGGGTGGGAGGGCCAGGGTCAGCGGGAGATCTGGCTCTGCCACTTGCTGGGTGTGAGAACATCGGCAGGTTACACCACCAGTCTATATCTCCATTTCTTTGTCATTAAAATGGGATCAACACTGGAACCCCAACATCAGGTTGTGGTCAAGTCTGAGCTAAAACACACAAAGCACTTAGCAACAGAGTTGATGCATGGTGAATAGCTACCTCAGTAAACCTCAAGATCCAGAATTAAATAGATCTAGTGAGATTCATCTATGGAAAATGCAGGTACACACACTAAAGGCAAAGCACATTTGTGACTGATGTCTTAAAGAAAGTTAAATCTAGGGGCGCCTGGGTGGCTCAGTGGGTTAAGCCTCTGCCTTCGGCTCAGGTCATGATCTCAGGGTCCTGGGATCAAGCCCCGCATCAGGCTCTCTGCTCAGCAGATAGCCTGCTTCCCCCTCTCTCTTTGCCTGCCTCTCTGCCTACTTGTGATCTTTCTTTCTCTGTTAAATAAATAAATAAAATCTTAAAAAAAAAAGTTAAATCTAAACCATCGATAATGGAAGACAGAGGCAATGACCTCATACTCCCTTGAGAACCCAAGTGTCTACATTTTTAGAAAAGACAAATCTCATCCCTAAAATTCAATAGAAGAGTGGCTGGGGCAAGAAGATGGGAAGAGAGGCTGTCTAAAAAAGGCAGCAAAGGAGGGTCAAATTAGCTTGGAGGTATTGAAATGTTCTCTGGGTTAGTATCTGCTGATTTTAAGGAAAATAGAAACAATGCTAAGGGAAAATCATGTTTTTGCTGCCATCTACAGTCAAAGTGCAATTTTTAAACTTAACACACACATCCAAAAAGGGCATTCTTGACAAAAATGAGTGACAATATAGATAAAAGTTTGGTTTAAGTTCCAGTAATTTGGCATATTATTATAGCATTTTATTTACTATTCTTTCTAAAAGTATGGGTGTTTAACTAGTAACATAGCCTTTTTTAACACCTCAAACTTATTATAGCATTTTATTTACTATTCTTTCTAAAAGTATGTGTGTTTAACTAGTAACAAAGCCTTTTTTAACACCTCAAACTATGGTAAAACTGCCCTTCAGAAAACTACTGGAATAATCACTCAGGAGTGAGACTGTCATCTGTTGGGTGGGATTAGCTGCAGCTGTGGCAGGAGACAGTTTGAGCGTCAATACAATGATTTCAATGAAGAAAGAGATGGATTGGATTTTACCCTACGTTTTCCTGGCCCCTGATCTGCAGTTCTCTGGTTCTTAGAATTGCTGTAGCTTGCATTTTATACCAGTGTATTTTATTTTGTGGCTGTGAGAAATCAACCAAAAGCAAGTAAGAACAAATTATGACCGTGATGTCACCTCGGACATGCCTCCTGCCCCTATGGTCCTATCCGTATAATTTCCATAATTACTGTAATATTTTCCCAATGTCCTTGTGCCTTATTTTTAAAGGGTTAAATATAGACAAGAATTACTGGAAAAGCGTTTGATGGAGAAAAAAGAAGTGGCCCTTCGAGACACTCACGAAGAAGAGGAGAGAGAGAAGCGGCTAGAAGCCCTTAGGAAACAGGTGTTTTTAATTTGGAAATTTTCATGGGTGGTTTCTAAGTGTCCTTCATAACATTATGAGTAGGCTTAGATCACAAACTCTGTGATATAAAATGTAACTTTTCCAAACTGGGACACTGATCTTCACTCCTGGGAGCAATTAGATTTATGTTGAACGATTTCCAGTTTCTTAGTATATTAAAATAACTTTATCAGCACGTTCCAAAAAGCTCTCCCAAGATTTAAATGCATCCATATTACCTCTAGTTTATTAGCCGAAGAGCATCCATTTACAGGAGTGAAACTCTATATCTACCAGAAGGATTCTATGCTCTCAAAAAACCTGGGGGAGCTAGAGCAAGGTAATCCTCTTTGGGGTAGGAACCTCTGTTCGGAAATACCCTACAGTCAGCAAACATATGAAAAACAGCTTTTTAAAACTTTTCTTGTGAACTAATTAAAGCCTCCCATTCCTTTGCCTAGTAAAAGTAGGCACAAAGTTTTGAAGTAGACAGCAGATGGCAAAAGCAGGAATTTAAGAATTTGAGAAATGTGATAAAATAGTTGTACTTGGTAATTTTTCAGAGGTTTTGATCTGAAAGTAATTAGCTCAAATCATAAGCTCCAAAGTCCATTGACACCGTTTCCTGGCTGAGAGGAATTGACTATCTCATTTTCCTTCCATGTCGGTGGAGGCAACATGGAATCGATTAAGAACTTGGCCTCTGGTGTCCTTCAAACCTGGTACAACCTGGTTCGCTTCTTATGGCAGAGGAAACTTGGATTTTTTACTTAACTTCCCTAAGTTTCCTTTCCTCTTCTGAAAGATGGGACTAATAATAGTACCTGCCTCATAGGTTTGCAGTAATGTGTGTTCATATTTTAAAAATAATACTAAGTATAAAGCCCTCTTCTAAATGTTCTTAGGTTTTATCCCATTTAATCTCTACAACAACCCCATGATGTATGTATTATATTTTATAGCAATATTCCTGTTTTATAGAAGAGGAAACTGAGGAGGCATAGGGCTTCCCCAAAGTCATACAGCTAGTAACTGTCAGACTGGATTCAAACTGAGGAGGTCTAGTTAAATGGCATAGTTTAGAGGAAGTGTTAATGCATACAACTATTATATCATCTTCTTTGATAAAATAGATGACAGAAATAAATTCAAAGCATAGGAACGTAAGTCCTATCATCCTAGATTCAACAAAAGTTAAATTACTCTAGCATTAGCAAATAATTACATTCCTGGGCACAAAACTTTAATGTCACTATTTCTAAACACATTCTTGTTTACAATATAACTTTGATAACTATGGAGTCCATATGATTAGAATTCTTCCCATCTGTGAAGTCTTTGAAAGCGGAAATATCTGTGCCCATTACCTGTAATCAGTGTTTAGAACTATAATATAAGACATTTTGGCTAGGAAACCTATAATAATCAAAGTACATTCAACTCAGTTATGTCATTACAGTTTCTAAATGGCATTAAAAATGCCATTTTCTTAATGCTAATTCTTGACTTTAGGAATTAACAGGCAAGTGTTACTAATGGTGCATATAATTTACAAAATTAGTGGCTTCTTTTCATTAGGATACAGGTTTGAATGATTTCAATTATCATAAAGGACAAGGGCATTTAGGTTAAAATGACTCTACAGTTTTTCAGTAGAAGGGAAAACAATGGTTTACAACAATCCCTGGAAATCTAGTTACTTACACAATGGGACTCACCCATTTGCCCAATGATGTCAACACAACTCAACTTAACCCATTAATAATATACTCTAGATTGAGCTTCATCAGATTAAATTTCTTAGAAAGCTTCATGGGGTTGCTACCATGGCCATATGTTGCTAGTGGTTAAAAGTTAATGTTTTTTACTTTTGGTTACTTTTAGGATAGTTCAATAGGTAGGTTTTCTAGGTCAGATTTCCTATGACTTAGTACCAGAAAGATAAATTTTTATCTAAATTTAATCATAACTGTATTCAATCAGTAACAAACAATATATATCATGGCCTTTTAATATGTTTTGTTTTTAAACCATTAACTCCTTTGTGGATCTCTAGGACTGGCCTGGTTTAATAGTCTGTCTGCCCTTCCTTCTTAGGTTTTACTTTCATTAAAGTTAGGAAATTTTATTAGACATTAAACATTAATAGTGTTCCCCAGAAGTAGTTAGCTTGTATCTTAATCCAAGTAGCCATGCTTTTTCTTCTTTTAGGTTGCTATTGTCGCTCAGTTTGATCCCGTTAGAATGATGTCAGATACAACGGCATCAAAAGCAAGGATGGGTATTGGAATTGAAGAAGAATTTATTCTTCAAAAGCCACTCTTTACATTGAATACATACAATGAATACCAGGTAATTATGGAATTAGCATGATTGATACAAAGCCATGATGATAAGATTTATGGAAGTGTGTGTTTTGGGTTTCAGATTATTTTCAATATTTACATTTTAATGCCACATGGATTCGCATAACTTTTATAGCTAGATGATAGCACACAACTACTGCCCAATTCTTAATGTTATAAAATAGTTGATGGGTGACCCTGGAATAGTTTATCTGAACATATTATGAATCTGTCACTGAAAATTATTTTTTAAATTTACATTTTTATGTTAAAATTATTTTTTAAACTTATAAACTTTAAAGTTGTGTTAATATTGTATTTTGTTTAAATTCATAATATAAGTCCTATTAAAGCAACAACTGATGATACTGATAAGATAAAGCAGAGGGAAGCTTTCAGAAATTAAAATGAAGATAATACATCAGAGCTAATGATAAAAGAAAATTTTCTGTGGAAAAATATTAAGGTGTTATTTAACCATTTCCAGAAACTTCTGAATCCCTTTAGTCTGTTACTGAGAAGGGATCTTAAAAAGTCTTTTTGGATGGATGAATGAAAGGCAGGAGGGAGGACAGATGAATGATTAGATATCACTGAAATTAACGGAGAAAGTAGTTCCCCCTGGTTTGTTAATTTTACAAATCTAAGGGGAGAAGCTCAACATTTAATTATTTAAAAAGTAAGAAACTTCATCCATTCAGCCACTGACAAATCGAGTGTGCCTCTTTGTGAATTATTCATTTATTAATTGGACAAATATTTATGGAACATACACCGTATCTGGCACTGTGGAGTTGCCAGGGCTACAGCCTAAATAAGATGGACTTGTTCTCTTGGAGGAAGTGAGCAGGGCAGCTGGGTTGGGAGGGAAAGTAGTCTGTATGGCAATAATGCTCCTGGGGCGAGACTACCTCCATAGTGGAGGTCTAAGGGATGCAGCGGGGAGGAGAGGGGAACCCATGGAAACGCTGGCTAGGGAAGTCAAAGTGTCAAAGAAGAAACTAAGCTACATCTTAGTCGAGGATTCTTAGCAGCAGTAACAAAATTTACTCCAGGTCATTTAAACTAAAAACAAACAAACAAAAATAGGTTGGGAGGCAAGACGGGGTAAAAGGAGAGGGATTCATTATAAGAATGTAAGTTTGTCTCCATAAGCCAAAGCAGGGAGGGAAGCTGGAGTTGGCAAAGAATTGGTCAGAAACTGGAAAACTTTCAGGTACCTGGGCTGAGGCAATAAAGGGTTTCACCAAGCAGAAGAGGGTGGAAAGGGGCCCTTACTGGCGTGTCTTCATTTTAAAGTACTCGGCAAGGGTGGGTGCGGGGAGATGAGCTCGGAAACCTAGATTAGGGTCAGACTGAAAAGTATAGTAGCTCTTTCTTGCTAAGACTAATTTATCCTGTGAGGACAGAAGAGACTCAGAAGCTAGATGAATTATATAATCAGATATGTTTTAGCAACGTATCCTGGATAGACAATTGGTGGGTTTGGAGGTCAAATCCTTTTCAGATGACAGAGCCCTCATAAACATGGGAGGGAGGGGCATGAATGGCTCTGTCTGAGAGGAGGGAGTAATGATTCCAAGCTATGCAGCAAGTGATACTGAGGAGAGCCTGCATTTTGGATTCAAATCTACATCCACCATTTACTGGCTATGTGAACTTGTGTAAACTATTAGCATCTTTATGTCTTGTTTACTTCATCTGTAAAATAATAATTTGTAAGGTTCTTATGAGGATTAGGATAATAAATGTCAATTGCCTAGGATATTGCCTGGCACCTAGAAGTAATTCAGTAAATTATAATCATTAGCTGTGGCTGCCATTAACCATGTAAGAATACAGAAGTAAAAACAGACTTATGGAGAAAGAGAATTTGTTTTGTTCCTGTCGTGTTTAGGGTGAAGATGTCTAGAACACATTTATAAGAAGCTGATTGGCTGCTTCCGGGGAGGTGAATTAGGGAAATGGAGGTCAGCTTTTGAGAGAGATCTCCATTTCACTTCGTCTATTTTAAAAATAGAATAATGAGACATTTTAAACCTCACAAACCAGAAGCTGAGAAGACAGGTGAATCCAGGAGTTAATTAGGGAGCACACAGGTGGAGCATGACTCCTTAGAAGTGGAGAGGGGGACCACGGAGACTATATCCAGAAGAGGACAAACCAGGTCTAAGGATCAACTACATTGCTTCTCAGACATAAATCTCTGTATTTTTGACTTGTATGCATCATTACCTCTCATTTCTATACCTCTTCAGTTGCCAGAGTCCCTTAATTCTTCCCTTCGTAGTGTTTTTGACTGTTCTCTCTTCCTTGCTACCAGCCAAGTTTAGGCATGTATTACTTCATGTGTAGACCCCTGTAGTAGACTGCTACTCCATTGTTCTACCCAAACTGCCCTGGTCCCAAATTGACCTATTTCACCTCTGAATTTGCATGTGCCTTCCTTTCCTGCTCTCTTTTCCTCCCCACTTTGCTTCATAGAAGAATAGGGTGGATATTACAGTTAGCTCAAGTGCTGCTGCTTACCTGAGGTCATCCTAATCTCACTTGCACGGGGAGATGTACCTTTGTGTTATACTATTCTTGGAACATCAGTCACATGTGCCACAAGCTGTAGTTATCTGTATATATTCTTATTACCACTATTAGCTTAAGAGCTTCTTAAAGGAGGGGCTGCTTTCAACAGCTTATTATCCCATCCTCTAGGGGTACTTCAAGTAACATGTAAAATGCCTCATTAGCTAAAATCCATATGTGGCTACCTTATCATAGCAAACAGTGTCTTTAATATTCGTTTTATTCGTAGAAGGGGAAGAGGAAAAAGGCCCAATCAGCTATAAACGAAGATAGAAATTGAGCTACTCATATTTCAGTTCCCACTTAGAATCACACAGGTGGAAACATTTTCTAATCCTGCTTGAAATAGAAATCCAGCCTTGGAAGGAGAGTTCGATTGATTTTTTGTTTGTTTGTTTGTTTATTGTTTTTAAAATAGGGGCCATGTATTTAAACATAATCTACATATTGCTGAATGATGGAGAAATTGATGTTTAAAGACCAATGTACAAGGTTGTGGTTTAGATTTATTTTAAACAATGATTGTCTTTATTTTCTAATTCTAGTTATCAATAATGACTCAATGAATAATACTGAAAGTAAGCTTTTTTCACCCCATTTTTTAATAATTTCAATGTGTTATTTTTTGGCTAATCTAGTGTGATATTCTCTATACCTATGTTGGAAACCACAGATACACTGGAAAATGATCATGTCGAGAAGATTTGGGCATTTTCTTTCTTTGTTTTTGTTTTTTTTTAAGATTTATTTTTTTTTTTTCGAGAAAGAGAGCACGAATGAGCCCACGCAGGGAGAGGGGCAGAGGCAGAGGCAGAGGCAGAGGCAGAGGCAGAGGCAGAGGCAGAGGCAGAGGCAGAGGCAGAGGCAGAGGGAGAGGGAGAGAGAGAATCCACATGCAGACTCCCTGGCTGAGTGTGGAGCCCAACTCGGGGCTCTATCCCAAGACCCTGAGATCATGACCAGAGCAAAAATCAAGAATTGGCCGCTTAACCAACTGAACAACCCAGGTATCCCTGGACATTTCCAGTAAAAAACAAACAAACAAAAAACCCAACAGAACATAGTCACTGTATATACCAAGTTTATAGTCATCTACCCAGAAAAAACAAGTTAAACAGCTTGAGGAAATATGAAACTAAATAATAAAATGTAACTTAGTTCAATGAATTGCTACTTATTTAAATGTATTTTATTTCTACAGATAATTTCTGACCCTAGACTCCGTTTCGAGTTAGCACTTCGAGAAGCTGGACTTCATAAAACATTTTATGCCAAGGAGGTATTACCAAAAATCAGTCCTCAAAAACCTCCAAGAAAGGACATGGAGTCTACTGTATTTAAAATCTAGAGTTCATCTGCAAATCCTATTATATGTAAACAAGATTTTGCTTTGAAAACATTTATATGGATAACAATCACTACTTTCTAAAAATTTTTTAAATACCAGACATAGAAATCAAAGCATTCATTAAAACAACTTTGTCTTTTATGACTTTCAGAATTTCATGCACTATTTCCCATATCTTTGTTATGTCTAATAGTACTAAATTCAACAAGACTATGAAACGTGATTATGACACATAAGATACAAGTTTTATCATTTAGTAAACTGCATATTGGAGGTTGCATTATCCCATGAAAAGAGCTCAAAATAACCATTTGCAAAAATTATAATTTATGTTGCTACTACCTGCTAAAGTTCATTTCTGCTTGTTATTTCAGAATTTGACTTTTTAATTATGGAAGCTCCATTATCACTAATACTTCTATTATTTCTTGATTATTATAAGAGGAGACTCAACCTTTCTCTAAATTTAGAAACCAATTTGGTATACCATGTTTACTGCAAACCAATCATCCAAACAAATTCATTTTGCAAATTAGCCTGTAAAAATAAATTAGAAATTAGAAACAGCATTTCAAGCATAGGAATATCTGTTTTGGCTTGGGAAGAAGATGTATTTGTATGGTTGTTTAGAAGGAATATTTTAAAATTTATAATTTAAATGCTATAAAAAATTCCAAATTATCTATTTAATATCTAGATGGTATTATAGATAAGGAGAATTTTTTTAAAAGATTTGTTTTTAGAGAGAGACTCTCAAGCAGACTCTCCATTGAGTACAGAGCCCACTGCAAGGCTTGATCCCATAACCTCAAGATCCTAACGTGAGCCTAAATCAAGAGTCGGCCACTCAACTGACTGAGTTACCCAGGTGCCCCAGATAGGGAGTATTTCAAATAAAGCTCAAGGATGAGCCACTGGGTGGCTCAGTTGGTTAACCGTCTGCCTTCAGCCCAGGTCATGATCTTAAGGTCCTTGAATTGAGCCCCAGGTTGGACTCCCTGCTCAGTGGGGAGTATATTTCTCCCTCTCCCTCTGCTCCTCCTAACCCCTCCCCACTTGTGTGTTCTCTCTCTCTCAAATAAATAAAATCTTTAAAAAAAAAACAAAACCTCAAGCATATATTTCTTACTATTTAAAAAAATTGTTTAAATAATCAGAATAGCAAATTGGTATTGTTGGAAGTCGCCATTATTACTGTTAGGAAGACTTCCTCCACCCCTTCAAGCTCTTTTCCTCTCCATTGCAACTCCCTGCCATTTCCTAGGCACCTCTAGCTCAGGGGTTGCAGTTACTGGAATAATGTAAAAAAAGGCAAGGACCCGTCTGACTGGTGGAATATTTGGCTTCCTGAGTATTCCAACATGATGGGAATAAATAATGCAGCAAACTCAGCTCAGTAGAATAAACCTTCACTAAAAAGTCTATGGGCAAAACTCCTTATCTCTATTCACAATTCACTATAATGCCCTTCCAATTCTGCCTTTTGCATCATCACATCTAATAAGAAGAGGAAAAGGAATCCTTAACAAGACTCAGGGCAGTGAGCATTGGCAACTCGCTTGAGGATGTCTCCCACAGTTACAGTGTTCCTTTATGGGCCCTCAAATTATTTGATGCAAAGCTTCAGACCATAAGCCGTGAAAGCCCTGCTCTGTCAGAGCACATCCTTTCTCTGTGTAAGACATTTTGTGGTAATGTCTTTCTAGTGTTCCCTCCTTACCTGTAGGGATGTTTATTCTGCCTTTTAATCTGTTTTTTTCACGTTAACATTAAGAGCTGATTCTTTTCTTTGTTCCTTTATATTTAAAATTTGTTTTCCTTAACTCTTAGAAATAACTGTAGCTCCAGATAATCCTTCTAACTTCACAGCTCTGTAGTTCTCTCTTTTGTTCTATTTGTGCTGTGTTCGAAAAATTTCTCAGCTTACTTTCTGGAGCTATGTCCTCCCCTACTTTTATCTGGACCTGCTATTTCCTTTGACTCTGCTGTTCCCGTGGTGCTCAATTTGCATTCTCCTTGCAACATTTTCTCGTGGTGATGGAACTTTGTCCTAGAAGTAAGGTTTGACTACTTAGTCTGGGACTTCATGGGACCCAGACTTCTGTCGCCCCTTCAGAGTCTACTGCAAACTCTTTATGCTTATTCATTATTAGAGTATAAAACCCCTGTCAGTCTTCTGAATTTCCAGTGAGTACTTGTTGGCTCTTTAGGGTTCTCTAGTCTGTCTGATGTCCCTTTCTTCCCTCTGTCCTGCAAAGGTGTTGGTATAAGCAGGTCTTACAGCTGTCAGTGGTTACTTCTTACCCACTCATATTTTGTAGTATATGGGAATTCCTTGTCACCTACTGTTGAAGATTATCCCCATGGGTGTTTGGCTTTATTGTGTTATTTTTTGTTTCTTTTTATAGGCTGTTTTGAGGAGATTAACAGATTATGCCACTTCTGCTGTCATCTTCCCAGAATCCCCCCAAACTGAATTCTCGATCCCAATGGCCTTTCTTGAGCTAAACAAGCCCACCCCATCTCAGTAATGGCACCACTATCCACCACAGATGCAAATATGAAATCCGAGAGTCACTCATGCTGCCCCCTCTCCCTCACTTGTAATATCTAATCTAGCAAGACCTACTAACTTTCTGGTGTCTATACTGGAGCCATTCTTCCAATGGAAGACATGTGCCGTGCCTTGTGACTTTCCAGCCACACCATTCTCACATTTGGGAATTGTCTCCCATTATATATCCATCTCCCAGAATAGAAGCTAGCTACTCCATTTTCCTGGTTCTCATGGTATATATTCTATGGCAATCAAATGATCCTATTTGAGATTTCATTATGAGAGAGCTACGTGAGAACCCAAAAATCCATTTTCTGGCAAGGCTAGCCATGGAGGCTTTCAAGCTTTGGGGGGCAATAGTTGCATAGCTGGTAGTATCTAGCAGTCCGGGTAGGCGATGCCCATAGAGGTGCGTGGGACTACCAGAGCAGCCGTGGGTCTCCATGAAGCAGTTTCTTGGTGAGTGTTGAGCATCTTCCCAGTAGGATAACCTCAAACACAGACTCTCTGGTCTTGCAGAAATACCTAACACTCTTTAATAAATTGCTTTTCTATGTAAACTAGCTGAAGTCAGTTTGCTACTGTGGCGGCAGTACAGTATACACTGATCTTTCTGCAGTTCCTATTATGCACCGAGCACAGTTGTATGCTCTCCACTGATGATCTGTCTTTGTAATACGTCCTCTCAATTGCCATCTCCCTACTTTCTCCAGAAAGTAGGAAGAAAAAAACAGTTGAGCCTTTTTTTTTTGTCAGCTTAATTGCTGAGTACTGTTTTTCACAGCAATGATTTTCACTCTAAGGAGGGGCCAACTTGAAATTACTTTTTCTCTCCTCAAAGAGTTCAGCCCATTTCCCCATAGCCAAAGTCCCATACAGTATTTTTAAAAAGCATGAAGAGGCTGGAGCTTCCTATATCTGGTATATATTTGCTTATTTTTTATGGAACCCATATTTTCTTGGGTTTTCTTTTGCCCTCATTAAAACAGCTCCATCGTCTCCTCAGCTGTGCTAGATTTTAAGTCCAGGACACAGAGGTAAAGTATGAAGCCATTTTAAAGGTAAACGACATTTTTAAGGAAACTTGGGGAAATTAGAAACTTTTTAAGATCAAGACTATGTTTGGCTGGAGAATCTAAGATACAGAATTTTTCAGATCTCAGTCAAATCCCAGGAATGATGAAGTTTGACCTAAGGAGAGAAAAATCTGAGAATTTCTACTGTTTCTGGCATCTGATCGATTTGTTTTGGAAAAATTGCGCATGCGTCCTGATGCATTTGAAGGTGAGCACTTGCTAGATTACTACTGAGAACCAGAGAGGTCCTGAGGGGGAAAGTTCTCGGGAACTTAGACACTAAGCATTTAGGAAGAGTGAATATTGCACTTCAAGCCTCAGTGTGGGACTGGATTATAATAATAGAATCCATAAGCTGTCTGCTCCCATGGAATCAAGTCTTGATTCTGAGAGAGGAATGTGGCATCAAATCTGTCCTGTTCTTGTCATGTTTTTAAAATCTCCAGAAAGATGTCTTCCAACCATAGCATTTCCTCTTTTTACATGAACAAGTGCCTGTGTTCTTTTTCTTTCCTATTTTCAATAGCCTTTGAGTCTATATTTTTCACTGCTTAGCCTGATTCAGGTTTGTATTTAAGTACATGTTTTAACGTCATTGTAGGCCTTACTAATTTACCAAGTGCCTTTTTTTTCCCCTCAGAGAATGTATTATTTTGTATGTGGGAATGTAAGTGTGGAGAAAGAGTAGTTGCATTATTTCCTTCTGTTTTGCACATTTTCCCAGACATGTCAATATTACTTAGCACCACATATGCTTAAAGTTCCTAATATTTATAAATAATTTCAAAAACGATTTGCTTACATTTCTTTAGACACTTTATAAATATTGTATTAATCTGAAATGCTTACCTTCACAGTATATTTAAAACAAATGCTGCAAAAATTGTCCTGTTACTGTTGAAATATTATAAACTAACTTAATTTGGGAAGATTATTAAAAGTAGTATTTATTAAAAAAAAAAGTAGTATTTATTTTTAAACTTACCCAAATGAAATAAAACATTCCTTGAAAGCAAAAATAATTGACTTGCTAAAGGAAATCCAGCACAATGCAACATGAATTTATGTCTATGTGGATTAGGACTCTGCTATCTGGAAAGAAAAGATCTAGATAAAATGAAGAGTATTTGTTCATCCATATTATTATATCAATATAACATAGTTGCTTAAAACTGGCTTAAAGGATCAACAGAAGCCTTGGAGCTTTTTTCATGTTTCTAGACAATTTCCTTTTTTTCTCCATGTTCTCAATCCAAATCTATAGTTTCAATCAATTCAACAAGTGTTTACTGAGCTTGTGGCATAAGATAAAACAAAATCTTGCAACCATTAAAAAGAATGAATGAGGATTGTGGTGGTGGCTGCATAGCTCTGAATATTCTAAAAACCATGGAATGATACACTATTTTTTTAAAAGATTTATTTATTTATTTTAGAGAGAGAGTACGTGTGAGTGTGGGGAGGGGCAAAGGGAGAGAGAGAATCCTCAAGCAGACTCACTGATGAGCCTGGAGCCCACATGGGCTCAGATTGGGGCTCCATCCCAGGACCCCAAGATCATGACCTGAGCCGAAATCGAGAGTACAATGCTTAACCAAATGAGTTACCCAGGCGCCCCCGAATGATATACTTTAAATAAGTGATTGCATGGTATTGAATTATATCTCAATAAACTGTTTGGGTTTGGATTTTTTTTTTTTTTTTTTGAGAGAGAGAGAGAGAGAGTGTGTGCACAAGTGGGGGAAAAGAGGGGAGAAGGAGAGAGAAAATCTTAAGCAGGCTCCTCGCCTAGTACAGAGCCCAATGACATAGGCTCAATTTCATGACCCTGAGATCATGACTTGAGCTGAAATCAAGAGTTGGATGCTTAACTGACTGAGCCACCCAGGTGCCCCTCGATAAAACTGTTTTTGTTTTTTTTTTTAAGATCTTATTTATTTATTTGAGAGAGAGAGAGAGAGAGAGAGAGGGAGCGCCTGAGTGGGAGGAGAGGGGCCTAAGGAGAAGGACAAGCAGATTCCATGCTGAGCAGGGAGCCCAACGCAGGGCTTGATCCCAGGACCCTGAGATCATGACCTGAGCCAAAGTCAGATGCCTAACCAACTGAGCCACCCAGGGGCCCCTCCTCAATAAAACTGTTTTGGTTTTTTTTCTTAAAAAAAGAACATGGAGAGTTACATGGCCTTATGTGAAAAGAGAACCAAGATATATTGTATAGATGAGAGGTGGGGGCAATGATAGAAAAACGCATATAGAATGATATTATTTTTGTAAAAAAAAAGAATAGTAATTTCTGAAGGATAGATAAGAAATCTGTATCTGTTAGTTTTGGACTATTGGAATGGGAAGTTTGTGTGGAGTGGCAACCAGGAAGTCTTACTTTTCCCTTTATACCCTTCTGTGCTGTGTTAAGGTTTACCATGAGCTAATATTATTTTCATAATTTTATCCCTTTGTTTTTATAATTTTAAAGCTGAATACTTTATTTGGTGCTATGTATCAGATGCTGAGGAATCTAGGAGTTCCAGAACCTGCATACACTGCCCTGTGATGGGACTGCCCAGCAGAGGTTTGTGGTGGAGAGGAGTCAGTAAATGATTATTGACTCAGTGACAAAATGGATTGATGGATGGACACATGAAATGTAGGAGTTTTGTCATTTTATGGGATAATCAACTGAAAATTACCTATTGCTGCTCTAAATAAGTATATATAGAGAGAGTAGAAAGACATCATTTAAAATAAATCCCTTCTTAGGGTGCCTGGGTGGCATAGTTGGTTAAGCATCTGACTCTTGATTTCAGCTCAGGGTCATGATCTCAGGGTTGTGGGGTTGAGCACATGTCAGTCTCCACATTCAGTGTGGAGTCTGCTCAAATTCTCTCTCTGCCCTCTCCCTCTGCCCCTCCCCCCTCTAAAAGAAATAAATAAATCTTTAAAAAAAAAATAAAATAAATCCCTCCTTTTCCCAAAGCATGCTCAGCATATGGCTGAGGAGGTAGAACATCTCATATATTTAAGAAAAAATATAAGTAAAAGGCAGTAGGTATGAGAGGACTACAGAACAAGGCCTTCTTGTCCTTCTTGCTACCTCGTGGCTGGTGTTGCAACTCCTCAGCTTCTTGGGACATCGGAACAGCTTGTGTCTTTTCCATTCCTTCCTTGCCATCCCTTCCTATCTTATGCAGAGAGATAAGAAAGGACTAGGAAGTGAGGGAACAGAGAGGGTAGAACAGTATGAATGGGTGCAAAGGTTTGTGTCAAGGGGTAAAAGGCAGAGTTATGGTAAACACTGTGTGGCACACAGGTAAGTCTGAAGTTAAAACATGAAATTGGGATACCATTGCAGAGGACCTCTGTGGTTGACCATGACCCAAACTGCCCTCCTGGAGAAATGGAAAATCCCCTAATCTACACAGGTATAAATAAAGGCAACTGTGTAAGCTGTAGTGCAGGCACAGGAAAATAGGTAGTAGAATATTATGCTGCAAGAATATTGGGACCCAGAACTCAGACACAGGACATAGATGATTGTCCTAAGTGACGTGGTTTGCTGAGCGGCCTTACAAGGTAGCAGAAGTTTCCTTCTGAGTGATAAGGAGACCCTTCCAGTGGGAAAGAATGAATTTCTGGGGGCCCTTTTGTTCATATCTGGCAAGTTTTTTTCATCCCTGCAGACTGCTAACCATTGTCACCTCTATGGTCTGTTCCCATGATAAAAAAAAAAAAAGATGCTTCATTCAGATGTTTCCTTTGTGCTGTTAGTGCACCCATTAGGCTTGATAAAGCAGGAAGGCAGTAGTTCTTGGTATGTGAGTTTCACTTCTGTCATTCTCCAACCTAACCCCCTCTTCTCAGGCACAAGCCCGTGGATCCTTTTTTTTTTTTTTTTTTAAAGATTTTATTTATTTATTTAACAGAGAGAGATCACAAGTAGGCAGAGAGGCAGGAAGAGAGAGAGGGGGAAGCAGGCTCCCTGCTGAGCAGAGAGCCCGATGTGGGGCTTGATCCCAGGACCCTGAGATCATGACCTGAGCCGAAGGCAGAGGCTTCAGCCCACTAAGCCACCCAGGCGCCCCAAGCCTGTGGATCTTTCAATAACAGCCTAAGGTGTTCAAACTTTATCATGTAGACAGTACTTAATAGTTAAGCTTTTTTGGGCATAGAAACAAAGACAGTTTCTGGAAGGCTAATTGAGAGTTGGTACAAGTTGGATGAAAGTGGGGAGAAGACTGGGACTAGGGGGAGCCCTAATAGGGATAGCCCTGTTCTACACCTGTAGAATAAATCAGGTGTGAGGTGATGTGAAAGTGGGGGAGAGTGGAGTCTGATCCTTATCAAACGAGGGAGAAAAGAGAACTCTGAACTCATTCTTTCCCTTTTACAAAATTCCTTTAAACCATACCCATTGAACCATGCCTCCTAGCAGCCATGCCCTTCTGTAGTCCCTTCCCTCCACACTGAATCTGGATGACCTTGTGACTTCTTTGCTCAGTATAATAGCAGAAGTGATGCTGTGCCAGCCCTGGACCTAAGGGTTAAGAAAGGCCCAGCAGCTTCCGCTTTTGTGTTCTCAGAAGGAAGTTAACCGTGGGAGAAATCTGACCACCCTGCTGGAAGATAGGCCACACAGAGAGCCCTAGATGCTAAATTCCTTTCAGTAGTGAAGCATTTATTAAAATGTGAATCCTCTAGGAGGGCTACTACTTTGAGCCATGTTTCCAAGGTCTGTCCTACAGAACTTTCTTTCCTAAGTTCTATTCAAGCACCAAATGACTTCCCAACTAGTGACTCTAAAGTTTCACTTCCTTTTTATATTATCAGTAGTTTTTCCATAACCATCAGCTTTTATTTTTACCTTCTACTCCTCTCCACGTTTCTGGAAATGCCTACATGTCATACAAACTTGTCCTGGTTGCAGCTTGTCATCTTAGCCAGCCCTGTGGCTCCAACCACAGCCCTAAGCTCTGAAAACCATCTTTTACCATCTCATATTTGGCCTCACATAGGCAGTTGCTGTTCTCTCTCTTGGCTTGGCTCCAAGCTTGAAAACAGGGAATTTCCTCAATTCCACACGCTAGTAGCTATAATCAGCCTGCAGCAATTCACAAGATTTATTGAAGGCTTAGAGACTAAAAGGGGATTATGATCAGAGAAGTAAAGGACTAATATTTGAGACGTGATCCCAGGCCAACTCTTCCACAGGAGGCTGTCCACCAGCCCCATTCTCCTTGGCATGGCTTGCCAGGATGTAGTAGTGCCATGATGTCGTAGTGGCCTGCATCCAGGGGAGAACCCAAGTGTCTCTTCTGCCTGCAGGCGGGCTCCAACTCTGTCAGGCCCCAAGGGATGAACTTATTCCCTTGAGACTATTTAGTCTTCCATAGTGAATGAAAAAAATGCACAGAAACAACAGAGAGGAAATGCTGGAAACACCTTTAGAATACAGCTAGCCAATGCAGACAAAGTGCCTGTGGAAATGGACCTCTGAGCCGGTGGGCTGCTTGTGTGGTGGGCATATGAGCAGCACTGAGTCTAAGCAATGGCTGCCAATTTCAGAATAACTCCCATCTAGAGCAGGGTCATGAAGTTTCCTTACCTGCACCCTTTGCAAACAGTCAGATATTCCCTCAACTCATCCTTTTACAGAGAGGACGCTCATTTCAATAGTCTGACTCTCCTGAAGGAGTCTCCGTGTAATCTTCCTCATGATGCACAGACTGAACTGATCACACTTCAGTTTTCTATTTTAATGTTACCTAGTACTGTTTTTTAATCCCCCAAATTGATTTCTCAGTCATGTTTACCAGTGTCCTTTCTTACCATTGCTTCTTGCATTCTACACATTCTTCTGAGCTTATTTTTGCCCCCTGAAGCACGTTCTTCGATTAGCTGTTCTTTCAGCAAGAATCTAAGTGTAGGATTTTCATTTTGTCCTCATGCCTGAATAATATCCTATCTGGGCATAAAACTCCACATTTATGATATTTTTCGACAGGACTCTGAAGATATCTTCAAGATAATCTAGAATCTTTTAGAATTTATGGCTGCTCTTCAGATATGTGCTTTTAATCTAATTGTTCATTTATAGTGAATCCTGCTCATTTTTTGCTTGCTTTTGATATTTTCTCTTAGTTTTCTTAGTTTCACTACAAAATTTCCATGTGTGATTTAACTTTACTTATACTGCGCTTCTTAAATATTTATGTCTTTCACCAATTCTGGAAATTTCTGCCACTACATTTTTAAATATTGCCTCTTTATTGTTCTTCCTGTTCTCTCCTGCTACAAACTTCTGTTAGAAATATGGTGGATCTTTTCGTTTTATTCTCTGTATTTCTTATTCTTGCTTTTATATATGCTGTCTCTTTTTCTTTCTGGGCTATATTTTCAGATTTTTTTTCAGTTCTATTTTACACTTATTCTTTCTTCAGCTGTGCTTAATCTGCTATTTAATTCATTTACTGAGTTTCCTTCAAAATTACAAGTTTTTTTCATTTTTGTAATTTTTAAATCTTGAAAGGTTTTGAAATTTGGAATTTCATTTGGAAGTAAACTTTGCTCTTTGGTTTGGTGTAGTGGTTAAGACCCTATATTTTGGTACATAGACTGAAAGTGTACCACCACCACCCCCAATCTCCACAAAAAGCTGTATTAAAATCCTAACCCCGCAATGTTAGTATTAGCACAAGGGGCTTTGGGGAGGTGATGAGGTCATGAAGGTAGAGCCCAAATGAATGCAATTAGTACCCTTTAAAAGAGGCTCCAGGCAGTTCCCCTGCCCCTTCCAGCATGTGAGGTTGCACTAAGAAGATTGCGGTCTATGAACCAGGAAACCAGCTTCACCAGACACTGAATCTGTCAGCACCTTGATCTTGGTCTTCCCAGCTTCCAGAACTGTGAGAAATCAATTTTTGTTGTTTATAAACGCCCCAGTCTATGCTACTTTGTTATAGCAGCCTAAATGGACTAAGACGTTTGTATAAATAACGTCCTTGTACAAATTTCAACTCTGCCACTTATTAAATTTGCGACCTAGAGGAAGTTATTTAACCTTTCTGCCCCAGTTTTTTGTTCTATAAAACGGGAAAATACTAATACCTCATAATACAATGTTGCTGTGAGGATTAAATGAGTTAATATATATTTTTAAATTTTTATTTATATATTTGAGAGGGAGAGAGAGACAGTGTGCAAGAGAGAGCTCAAGAACAGGGTGAGGGAGAAGCAGGCTCACCGTTGAGCAGGGAGCCTGATGCAGGGCTCAATCCCAGGACCCCGGGACCATGACCTGAGCTGAAGACAGCTGCTTAACTGACTGAGCCAGTCGGGTGCCCCAAAATGAGTCAATATTTGCAAAACATTCAGAAAAGGGCCTAGCAAGTGGCCCATGGTGTACTATTATCATCAGCAACACCAACATTATTCAAAGTGGCTTGTCTTTTTGCATTTCTCATTCCTGTGTTTTAATTATTCCTGTTACAGCTTTAATAATTTTAAAGATCTTTTCTTTGGTAGTCATTTTCTAAGTTCCATTCTAGTAACTAATATTATTGGGTCTACTGTTTTTGTATCTTGTGTCTACTGCCTGTACCTCACACAAAAATTGTTACTTTTTTATTCTTTGACTTTTTATCATGGGCTCATCTTCAGTGAGGCTTGTCATTTTGTGAGAATCCCTTGCCACATAGGTGTGTCTGTGTTCCTCAGTGCGGTTTTGCATTTACTCCTGCCAGGGGCATCTCTGTTTCCTAACCAAATTTCTGTCTATATTTTAAATGAGGTTTCATGGAATATGACATAAATTTAAACTCCAAGTCTGAATGAGTATCAAGCATGGAGTTTGGATTTCTTAGGGAAACACATGTTTTTTGGATCTGAGGGTCTTAGGTTTTTGGGGTCTTAGTTCCAACACCTTGCCTCACCCAAAATGAGGCCTCATGTCTACATGAGCTTTAAACCCAAGCCTCCAGGTTATCAGGTATCCATTCAGGTCACCACTCTGATTTTAAATTTTCTTTTTTTAAGCATATTTTAATTCCCTTCCAAAACTGTTTCACACAGCTTTTGTAGATGTTTCCAGTGCCTTGGGGATATGTTAGCTTTCCATCTTGCAGAACCCCAGTAGACTTCTTCCTTCACATAACATGATTTCACAACTGCCTTCCTTTCTTGCTAGTCTTCCTACCCTCTCAATATTTCCTTTCATTTTTTTCTTATCAGCTTCTTCCACTTCACCTCAGTTTCTTTCCTTCTTTGGTAGAGTCCCATATGTGCTACAGAGTCCCATATGTGCTATGTCAACCTGCAAAGATAAATAGCCTTATTAATTGGTCTTCTCCTGTCATTGAGACACCAAGGCATTTATACCAAGAGCAATGCATATGGGGTTGATGCAGGAAAAGTTCACTTTAAAATCAGACTTTGATCCTGTAGAAATATTCCCAGGTATCCCTCTTCTTCTCTTCTCTTTAGTGAGTATTTTAGATTTAATCATTCTGATAGCTATTGATGTGTTCATCATATTTTCTCACTGCATTCGTGACTATGATGAACTGTGCTTTGAAAAATAGCCTTGGTTGGCTACACTATCTTGAGGAAAAGTACCCAGACAGGCTAACGCAAAGATTCAGACCTCCTTTGCAGATATATTCCTGCATTGAAGACAGGAACATTAGGCCAAACAATCTTTCTGCCTGATAGCCATTACTATACCTAACTCCTTTGCTCTGATTCCTAACTCCCCATGTAACTTTCTTAGAGACCATGGCTCCTCCTGTAGAACAGAGGCCTGGGTAGAAAGGACAGCCTGTAGGCATGATCCTATCAGGTCACATAGTGTGAACTTTCTCTCTAATAATTAGTAAATTAGAATTTGGCATCATAAAAACCACAATATAGACCTCACTGAACCTTTGCTTTTAAAAAAATTGTAGTAAAATATGCATGCCATAACATTTACCATTGTAACCTTTCTTGAGTATCCAATTCAGTGGCATTATGTACATTCACATTATTGTGCAACCATCATCACCATCCATCTCCAGAACTTTATCATCATCCCAAACTGAAACTGTACCCATTAAACAATAATCCCCCTGTCTTCTTTCCCTCAGCTCCTGGTAACCGCTCTTCTACTTTCTTTCTCTATTAATTTGACTACTCTAGGTACCTCAGATAAGAAGAATTATGCAATATTTGTCTTGTTGTGTCTTTCTTATTCCACTCAGCATAATGTTTTCAAGGTTTATCTATGTTGTACTATGTGTTAGAATTTCGCTGACCCTTTTTTTTTAATATATTAAATTTTATACATTTTTCCTTTCTGGGAAAGCTAATTTTTTATTAGTTGCAGAGCCAGAAAACGTTTTATCTGCATAGATACTGAGACCATGGCCGACATTTCTCCCTCATCAGCCCTTTAAATGCTATTGTCTTCCACAGCCACTGCTCTGGCTCTGTTATGCTTGAACTTTCCTTTGCCTTTCAGCAAAGGAAAGACTTTGGACACACATCATCTTCACATGAAAAGGGGATTTTTATTCTGAAATATGTAAGCTGCTTAACTTATTAGGTGAAAATGTGAAGCCACTGACCTTTACAAGTAGGGAATCTGACTAGTCTAACAAGAAAATGATGTCTTTGGCGGCCTCAGCTTGTCTTTAATCCATCTCTGCCCTCCCCGCAACCTTGGGATATTGTGGAAGGTAGCGGTCAAGTCTTGGTCATCCACACCCAGATGCAGTTTCTTGTTACTGGTACTTGTCTCTACCTTACTCCCCCTCCTCCCACTTACCTCCAACAGACTCCTCATTGGTTCTGCGCTATGCCTTTCAGCCACTTCCCTTTGCCTAGGCTCAAGGCCCCATCTCCTTAACCTGGCTTGTAGAGTCCCACATAATAGAACCCCATTTTACCTTTCCAGATCCAGCCAAACAGAACATGACTAGAATAGTGATATCCTATTTTCCTTCTTTGTCTTATTTCATTCTTTTATTTTCAATGAAAACGCCTTCCTCAAAGTCTCTTTCAAAATTACAGCCCTTAAATAAAGCTTGTCTCAAATATCCACCTTGTCTAAGAAACGCTTTCAAATCCTAGTTTCATATGATCGTTCTCTCTGTTGACTCCCCCAAACACTTTTATTTCTACCTCTCTTTTGGAGTCTATCAGATTATCCTTTGAATTATAACACATTTGTCTTAGTGTCTCAAACTTAGTAGGCTATACATCGTTTAAGGAAGTTACTGTGTCTTGCTTTCCCACAACACCTATCACTATGACTTGCGCAAAGTAGGTTCTTTATGAATCCATTTCTTCTATCATTTCCTTGTTGACTTAGACCAGATCTGTGGTATTGCAGTTTTAAATCAATCATGGAACCCGCTGTGTAACAGGTGACATCTCTCGAGTCCCAGTGGAAGAAAGAGAAAGGCAGAACAATGAAGTGTAGGAAATATATCTGAGTAGTGGACTGGTTTCCACTGCTGATTATTTACCCAGAGTAAGTAGAACATAGATAACGTTTTGTTTGCCTCTTAAGTTTTGTTGGTTGCGATGTTGTGAAGACATGTAAATGCAAAGGACCTTAAACTCAGATGAAAAATAAAGTGATATGAATATGAAAAGAAGAACCCAGAACTCAAATAATTCATTCTTCTTATTCTAATAGGGCATGGAGCAAAATCATGTTACTCAGATGATTTCTCTAACTCCAGAATGTCCACTGTTTCACGATGGCAATAATTAAGCTACTGTAGAGAGAAACAGCTTTTCTAAGGAATTTTAGAAATTTAGGAAAAATAGACACAATCCTAAATTACTGCCTTTTGTAACTAACTCTTGACAAATCATCTATAAAATATAATATTGGTTTCTAGATTCTTTGCTTGATGATTTTAAAATTACTTAGTATTTTTAATATTTAAATCAAATATAAAGTTTCAGGGAAAAAAGTGGTTTAATGATGGGCTTTTGTTATCTAGTGAAAACTGCCATGCTGTGTTTAGAAAAACAAATTATAAATATCAATTCTGGATTGAGTGATACCTATTTGGGGGGAGTAAAAAAGCCAATCAGAAATGGGAAAAACAGTTGAGTTAATAATGAAGCAAGTTGCAAATTACAAGTCTTTCAGTTATTCATCTTAGGGGACACTGGATGGCAGAGCCACTGGCTATTATTTTAGGATTCTTTGAAGATAGAAAAAGTCCTGAAGGACTGAGGAAAGAAAAATTATATAGTTCATTTTTTAAAAAGGAGACCCCAATAACTAAATATTAATTTACTTAGCTCTAATTCTGAAATGAAGATTGTAGATCTAATCCTCAAAAAACCTGCTTGTGGTACTGACTTCTCCAGGCGCACAGGATCCTGTAGAGGAACAATGTGGCTTTATGAAACTCAGTATATGTCAGACAATTTTAATTTCCTTCCATGACAGGACAACGAGACACATAGCTTTGAGGCAAGCAACAGAGGCCATTTATCTGTCTTTTACTCAAGCTTTCAATTCTTTCATACACGCAATGCCCAGAAGCCAGCTAGGAAAATAAGTCAAGCACCATGTTTCTCAAGCTTCAAGCCTTGGAGAATTCCATGAGAACTTCTACGTGTAAAAATAAACATTCTTGTATTAGAAGATTATCTTTTTAAAAGTATTCTACCAGTTAAAAAGAAAAATACTAACTTGTGTTTTGCAGTAAAAAATTGTAATCAAAAGACCGTCACATGGAATGGAGTTTCTCAAGTCAGTGCTTTTCAAAACGGTTTTGGGTCCCCAGATGTAATTTGGAGGCCGTATTACCAGGTCGCAGCAGGAATCAGATGGTACAATTAAACCAAGGTACTGAGAGGGTTACTGAAAGGACTATTTACAAAGGGGGAGGGGTCAGGAGGTAGGGAACAACAAAGGATGGTGCAGCTGGGAACAGCTGTTACCAGCCCTGATCCGAGGGGGTAGGGGGAGAAATTACCAGAACCTGGAAAGGATAGCAGTATGGCAAGGCCCACTGACAGGAGGTCTGGACATTGGTAGGGAACACAAGTTATCCTGCCATGAACAGCCTGAGCCAGGTGTCTGGACTCATGAAGTTTTATGCAGATTTGGGGATATATGTGTGACTGTGCCTCCTCCTGCAGAGTGGGCCCATAGATATTATCAACAGTCTCCAAAACGAGTCCCAAACTTTAAGAGCTATATTTTTAAGTGATGGAAATAAAATTGAAACTGACTTTGTTATATTCCTGAGCTTGATAGTTTATAGCCCTTGTTAAAGATCTACAAGGTACAAAGCACTAATTAACATTCTATAACTAGATACAAATAACCCAGGAGAAGTTTTTTAGTGTATTTTGGACCAAAGATTCAGTTTTACTAAGCAATTGTTAAGTGTGTCAGTCATTTAGTTTGTCGATGCTTAGAAGTGAAACAGGGAACTAAAGAGCTGGTCATGGTTGTTAATGAGTTCACATAGCAAATTACATTGAATAATATACACATATTACTCTGAAAGGTTGGTTAAGAATAACATTTGGACAAAATTAAGTTGACAGGCAGTTAGCTATATATTTGCTTTTATCTATCTATCCTGTTTATGGTGGCTTTGTTTATTTTTGTGTGTATATCATTATATACTACACACACACACACACACACACACACTTGCACTTTGTCTGGTACATTGTAAGAGTGAATGAGTTATACATGTAAATTCATTACATATATACATAGTATATAATTCATATATATTATTATATACATATAAAATATATGTCTTAATCAGCTCAAGTTGACAAAATATTAGGTGGCTTAAGCAACAGAAATTTTTTCTCACAATTCTGGAGGCTAGAGGTCCCAGATCAAAATTCTACCCTATTCCATATCTGGTGAGCAGATGGCCATCATTGTGTCCTCACATGGCCCTTCCTCCATGAGTATGTACACGGAGAGAAAGAGTGAGCTCTTTGGTGTCCCTTCTTATAAGTACACTAATCCTATCCAGTCAGGGCCTTACCCTATGATCTCCTTTACCTTAATAATTTCTTACAGCCCCATCTCCAAATACAGCCACACCGGGATCAGAAATTAAACATATACATTTTGGAGGGGATACAAAAATTCCTTTTAAAAAAATTTATTCTGTGGTGAGGACACTTGAAATTTACTAGAAGAATAAACCTTAAGTATACAATATAGCATTGAATATAATTACCATGCTGTGATCCCCAGAATGTATTCATCTTATAACTAAAAGTTTGTATCCTTTAACCAATTCCACCAGCATTTCCCCATTTCCCTCACCCTCAGCTCCTAGTAATCACCATTCTATTCTCTGTGTTTAGGAGTTTGGCTTTTTTTTTTTTGTTTAACTATTTCACATGTAAGCATTACTATGCAGTATCTTTCTTTCTTTGTCTGGTTTATTTTACTCAGCATAATGCCCTTCAGTTTCATCCCTGCTGTCACAAATGGCAGGATTTCCTCCTTTTTATGACTGAATAATGGTCTATTGTGTGCATATGCCACATTCTCTTTATTCATTCATTGATCAACACTTAGTGTTTTTTCCCTATCTTGACTATTATAAAAAACGTAACTATGTGAGGTAGTGGGTGGTGTCAATTCACTTGATTGTGGTAATCACTTCACAGTATATATGTATATCAAATTGTCACATTGTACACTTCAAATATATACAATTTTATTTGTCAATTTTATCTCAATTAAAAATATATGTGTGTGTAGATACACGCACATTGAGGAATAAGAGTCAAGTGAAAGAGCTTGATCTTTATATAACTACTCCAGGGAACACACCATCTAAAGACCTATAGAAGTCCACCTAAAGGAATACCCTGCCATATTCACAGACCATCCATTCTTCTAAATCATTGGCTCTTGACCCTGGCAGCAAATCACCAGGGCAAATTTTTTATTTATTTATTTATTTATTTATTTTTTCAGGGCAAATTTTTTAAATAGGGCTTCCCAGTCCCATTCCCAGAGATACTTATATGGTTGGCCTGAGGAAGGGCTCCGAATGGTGTTTTTTAAAGGCTTCCCTGGTGATCGTACTGTGTACCGGTGTTGAGAACCACCTGGAGTCGGTGCGTTGACCACCGCCCGCCCCACCTCCCACACCCAGGCCATCTGCTCCAGGGCCCACGCTTCTCACTACACTACACGGCGATCTCTTAGAATCAGGACTAGTTGTTCTTCTCCTAATTATTAGTTCACATTTTAGCTTAGAGACGTTGTAAAATTTTCTCTTTACGAAGCGACACTAGCCAGCCCAAGCCAATTCAGGGCCTGCCATCTGCCAACGAATAGACTGTATGGAACGCATCTATGCGTCTTGGTGTCAGCTCCAGGCTCTGTGCCAGTGATGCCCCTTCCCTTCACCGTTCCCTTTTCTTCCTCATTTATTCTAATTTATACTATCTTGATGTGCTTTTATTATTCTTGTAAACTGTTTCTAATTATTTTAGGGAAGAAGAAGGGATATGTATTTATAATGAGTGAATGAACAAAGGAACAAACATATCAAAAAATGCACACAAACCCCATACATAGAATAACCAGAAGAGAGTTTTTGCAAGCTTATCTGTTTCTTGAAGAGTGTTCAAGGAGGGCAAGATGAAATGACTGGAGAAGATGGAATTAACAGTGAAGTGAAAAGCCAGTGCCCAGACATAGGGCAGGTGCAGATGAGCAATCAGAGAATACCTACAGAGCATTACTCCATGGCAGTGTAAGGGTAGAAGGGACGCATGGGCCTTTCACATGAGGACAAGCTGGACAGTCATAAGCCAAGTTCATGAAAAAGGATCAATGTTCTCAACACAATATAGGACTGAGAACAAATTGGTATCTTCCTAGTGTAACCCTAGTTCGAAGGGAGCAAGAAGGAAAGTCATGATGGGGTGAGGGGGAATTAATGTTGGAGACCTTCCTGAAGGTAGGGAATCTGGGTTTGGTTGTGACAGCGGGGAAAGCCATAAAACAAGGTTCTAACATTGCCACAACTCTACACGAATGGTACAGAGGCTTTTCCTCCTCCAAAAAGTGAGATGGGAGGGACAGTCCGGGGAGCCATGCTACAAGGGACTGACTAAAGGAAGGGTGAGTCTCACAAAGATTTTGGGTATTTTGTGAGAGTTTATATGGGAAATGCTAACAAGAGGATTCATTCCTCATTTAACAAATATTTATTGAGCACTTAGTATGTGACAGGCACTGTTTTAGGTTCTTGGGATACATCAGTAAATAAAACAGGTACAGACTTTGCCCTTGTGAACCTTATAGTATAGGCGGTAGACATTAATTAAATAATGACCCAAATCACAACATAATTGCAAGCTGTAGTGAGTACTTTGAGGAGGCTGTAGAGGGTGCTGTGGGAAGCTATGGGCAAGGCTGCCTGGGAGGACTCTGGTTTGCTGACCAGGAAGGTGGTGGACAGATTGGAGAAATATTTAGGAGAATTAATAGGACTTGGCAATTGACTGGAAGGGGACAGAATCATCAAAGAGGTCTCCCAGGTTCCTGGCTTGTTCTGCTGATACCATTTCCTGAGATGGGAAATAATTAGTGGGGAAAACACACATACATACACAAACTTACGTAGGCCGGTGCGCACATACACACACTGCTAGTCAAGAGCTGAGAGGATGATTAACTGTAATTCTTCTTCTCTCTCTTTCATAACTTCCTCTTCTCCCAATGAAAAGGAAAATAAAGGAGATTTTCCAGGACCTGACAGGTAAAAGTTCAACCTGAAGGCTAATGGAGAGCACTACGCAGTGTTCCACTTGGTCTACAAAGCTATGAAGCAAAGTGAAAACCTCACTAGTGACTGCAGGCTTATTCTACGTTACCTTCAGCTCTAATCTTTGTATTTGATGGTCGATTATTGGGACACCTTAAAAATCGCCCTCCAAGCATATTTATTGCCAAAAGAAGTCCTCAAACTGAGGCACCTCTCAGGGGGGTTGTTTATTGTCGCTGACTAAAAGAGAAAAATCCTCTTCTGAGCAGGAGCAGGCTCCTGCAGACTCCACCAGCCGAGACCATGTGGACCACCAACAGGAAACCCTACCCTGCGTCTCCACTCTGTCACTCACATGGCAGATAGTTTTTATTATGGTTGGAATTAAGCTTTATTTGAGTCATGACCATATAAATATCTGTACACAACATGACACACTATAGAAGCATGTCAGCCATCCTCCACCCATCCCCCATGCACGCTTCCCAACTGCGCAGGCTTTAGAAACCCCTCCAGGGGGTAGCAACTCCTATGGAGCACAGTCACACAAAAGTATGACTTCCTCATCCTGAACTCAAGTCTGAACTCAGTTGTTATTAATTCCTCAGCCTAGTTGGTTAATATTGAAATGAGATTTAAAAATACAGCCTCCTTGAAACATTTCCTCAGAAGACAAGAAAACTGCTAGAAGGCAATTTAGTCATTTAAGAGTTCTGAAAAAAATCAGGATCATTCTTTGCCTTACCTAGGGTTTTCATCTGAAAATAAATGTGTGGCCCAGAATTGTTATGTTCCATGATAAAATCACAAACACAGGCAAACATAAGCCTCTAATCCTAGTCCGTGGTGCACTGAAATCCTGCAGGGGGTAGAAAAGAAGAATGGTCAAATTTCCTGCAGGGCAACTTTCTCATATAGACCTACATTACACTAACATTTTTTTGTGTAGCTATTCTAAATGTGCATCATCAATTTCTGTCACTTGTCCAACACCTAGTAAGTGCCTGACAATGTTCCAACATTTCTGGGCTGGTTTCAGAAACAGAGTGTCTGGAAACTGTATCTACAAGTGGCTAATCTATTTTGATGTGAGCTTAATTAATGCTGCATATGAAACTCCAAATGTTACAATCCAGGAGTTTTAAATTTTTAATTATTAGACTAAGTTATTCTAAGATGAAATTTTAATTTAATTTAATGTTAAGCATTAAATTCCTTTACGATAAATTCATTTTTCAAGAGAAAGGGGTTTTATAAAACCACTCTGTTATGATTTTAACACATAGATAAGAACTACATAAAAACGTCACAGATAGTGTATGACTTCGGCATTAAAACTCGAACTACAAACTCGCAGGGAAGGATTGGGCTGCGCGGTTATGACATCTGGTCGTGAAATCCAAGCTGTTGTTTGATGAAGTTGGAGATTAGGGGCTGAGGCTATTGCTCCTTGGGTAAGCTGATCTGGTCTGTCAAGATGTGTCCCATGGAACACAGGAGCTAGAGGAGCAGGTAACATCATTACTGAACAAATGGGTTTATCTTTGTATAGAAACCAGACAAATATCCCAACCTCCCTAGCGTATGTGTTTTGTGTTATTTCCCCTTACATAGATGCAACTTGCTGAACCCCTCTAGCTTTCCATATAAGTCATATTTCTGTGGACTCCATCAAACACTCCATCTAAATAAGTTAACTGGGATAATTTTAAGCACTCTCCTTTCTCCTTTTTAAGGCTCGGGAAAGCTTTGTGTTCAGGACAAGAATAAGGAGAGATCTTTGCCGTCCTAGACACACAAAGCTCCCAGCTTTCTATCCTATTGCCAGTTCTTAAAGAAGGATCTTCTTGCTTGAGGGTATTACTGGAGAACGAGCCATTACTCCTGAGATGACATTTTACTCTGTGGTGCAGTGTTTGAGTTTGTCTGCTTCAGCCTTTGCTGAAGAGTAAAGTAAATAGAGAAGAGGTATGAAAGCAAACCTCAGGAAATACCAATAAATGGGATCCCTGACCCTTATGAAATTTGAGAAGGAAAATATGAAATGAAATGCATAAACCTAAGAGCCAGTGCCATGAGGGAAAAATTTTTTTAGAATTTAGTTTCTAAGGAATAGGAATAAAAATTTTAAGACAGACACGAAACCAGGGGAGAAGAATAAACATATTTTTCTTAAAAACAAAACAAAACAAAAGAATCTCTCAGTTTTGGAAAGTCACCATGAAGTTACATGAAGGTAGTATCTTTGGTTTTTTCCACCAAGAACCAGAGAGAAAAATTGGGTCCCCTACAAATTCTTTATTGTCAATTTCACATGAAATCTTTGATTTCAAGGAACATGGTTACACAGTTGAAATCAATGTTAGTTACTTTAAATAGATAGCAATGTAGTAATTTCTATCTTCATCTGTATCATTTTATTCTATTTTATTTATTTTTTTAAGTAAGCTCTACTCCCAGTGTATGGTTTGAACTCACGACCCCAAGATCAAAAGTCACATGCTCACTGACTAGGCCAGTTGGGTGCCCCTCATCTGCAACATTTTAGATAGTTATACATTTCAGTTTACATGGGATTAGATGTGCCTACATTAACAAACTTGTAAGGCATGGAGATCAAGTTGGGTGTGGATGTAATATTTATTTTTTTGACCTCCCCACTAATTCAGACTTCTTAAGACCTAAATTTGGAAAAGAAGAATGGACTGTAATGATATGAGATGCTATCCTTTTTGTTTGGTTCAGTTCTTGTTATATGCCGACTATTTACGATATCATTTAGTCCTTACAGCCATACCATGAGCTAGCTATTATTTTTATCCCCTTTGACAGATGATGAAATGAGGGCTTAAGGAGGTCAAACAAATGGCCCAGAATGACACAGTTAGTAAATAGCAAGTCAATTCCCAGCCTCCTGAAGTGCTGAGAAGAGTTCTCTGCCTTCCATCTACTGCTCCCTTGAGCAGGCACATGGTGAACCATTACCCAGACCTGACCTGACCTACTGGTCAACCTTACTCTCCTGTTCAGTGAAGTGAAAAGCAATAAAAATATTCGACTTGAGCTCAGTCAAATATTTTATCAACTAGGACCCTATTTATTCAAAACGCACTTGCTTGTAAAGCAACTTGGTTGAACAGGTAAATAAGCAAGAGGAAGGGCTAGAAACTTCCTCAGCTCTTTGAGTTAATGATCAGCAAGTCTGTGAAGCATGACATGGGTTGGCAGTAGCAGGGAAAAGTTGAGTCTTTCTCTAATCCTTCACTTGGCAAAAGGATAAAAGGAAACTCGTGCTCTGTACTTTTCACAGAGTGGAAGCTGACTTTACTAAAAGTCTTTTCTGGTGATTTCAAGGGGAAAGCCAAAGATGGAAAAGAACAGGTCAGAGCAACCCCATTGGTGTTTTCTCGACCCTGGAGGACCCATTAACAAGTAGCATATAATAATCTTGTCACCTAAAATTACTATTTCCATGAGCAATTAAAAGGGACTAATTACCCAAAACAATTTGTCAAAATTAAGCCTGACAGCTTTGCTACCATAATCCTCATATTGGGCAGGGAGAGTGGATCCTATGGAGAGATACTTAGTGACCTAGCTGTCACCAAGGAGGTTGTCAGCTAACTGACCTTAGGCTGCCATGTGATGGAACACACTAACATGAACATGGAGCTCGACGTACCTCAGCAGCACCAGGAATTCCTAGTGATTCTGCATTCTTTGGGATCACTTATGGTCCCTTTGAGCATCTGAGGAAAGTTGTCATTGGAACCTCTTTTCACAGAAATACACATACATATACACACACAAAATATTCATGTATAATTTTAGGGAATTCAGGGCTCCTAAAATCCACCGTGAAAACTTAGGAATTCACAGACCACAATGGACCCCCCACTTCAGCCCTCCCTCTCCGATTCAGGATGGACTTCCAGGAAGGTATTTGCATAAACTGTAGGCAAAGACAGGAAGGTGAGGCACAAATTGTCCTGTGCCCTGCAGAACCCAAATAGGGCTGGGCCTAAGAAAATGGCCAAGCAGCAAAGGTTAGCTTTGGAGTTTCCAGGCTGGCCCTTATGACTGCTCCTCTTCCACTTATCCCCAGCCTTTTTTCATGGCCCCCTACACTCCTCAAGGTTTGAGTTAATTAAGCAGACCCCATCTTTACTTGGCATATGCCTGGAATATAAAGCATAGGAATCTCAACAACCGAGAGCCTATGCATATCCTCTGTCTTCCCTGAAACTTCAATTTCAGGCTATTGGCTGCTAATCAAAACCAAGTGGAGAAAATTTATATTCAAAGGGGTGGATCAAAGCTAAGGAGCATAGGAATAATTTGTTCTTCTAGACTGGTTATTTCTTCGAATGTGCCCCGCTGGTCACCTGGATCAGAACCAGAGCTTGTATTTTGTGTTTTGTGTGTGTGTGTGTTTAAGATTTTACTTATTTGAGAAACAGAGAGAGAGCAGGAGTTGGGGCAGAGGGAGAGGGAGAGGCAGAGAATCTCAAGCAGACTTCAAGCTGAGTGCAGAGCCCCATGCAGGGCTCAGTCTCACAATCCTGAGATCATGACCTGAGCCAAAACCAAGAGTCAGAGGCTTAACCAACTGAGCCACCCAGTAGCCCTCAGAGCTTGTTAATAATGCAGGTTCTTAGGCTCTATCCTGGACGTATAGAATGAGGGATGACGGTGAGGGAGGGCAGTGAATCTACATAGAAAAGAAAACCTTACCAGTAAATTATTTTCACATTAATATTTGAGAACAATTGCTATAAAAACTTTAAACTCATCCTGAATCAAATCAAGATACAACTACATACCTGACCCCCAGTGCTTTACATTCTCAAAGAAATGCTGATTTTAGACAGAACCAAGATTTAGCATGAACCCTACCAAGAATTGCCCCCAAATCTTTTATAAAAGTCTTATTGAAGACATTACCTATTATGATATAGCTGACAATTTCACTCAAGTTTAACATTTGGATGAAGTCTTTAGGATAAGCCTCGAATGCTTTCTTTTATTATGTAATGAGTGCTATGTAACTCAAAGTGTTTCTATTTTCAACTTAGCCTCCAGGAAACTCAGAACTAAATCTAAGTATTTAGCTTTAGTACTATACTCCCAGGTGGCCTCTTTCATATTGAAAACTCCCCACCCACTCCCTTAAATATATATCTCTATTCTCTTTACCTTTGCTTAAATTATATTAAACTTTCATCCTTTATTGAAAGGGGCTGCTAATGCCTATTCAAAAAAAAATAGAGATTACAAGTAACCTGTCAGTAGATAAATTACTCTTTTACACCTATGGAATACTGGAGAGAGTGGAGATCAGGAGACAGGAAATCTCAGTTCTCATCCATCTATCTTTCTCTGCCTAGCTGGGTTTCCTTGGGCAGGTTGCCTCATCTCACCCTCTGAGAAAGGGGCAAGTTGGATCTCAGAGGTCTCTTCTGAGTCCATACTCTCAGCTTATATGCCTCCCATCATGTTGGTGTGAGAAGCATGCTGTCATCTCCAGGAGGTCCAGCTGCAGCCTTCGGTACTTCAGCATCTGCTGGATGCCGGACCCCCAACCAGAGGTGTGTCAGGATAGGTAGAGGACAGAACCTGATGTGCTGGGGGTGGGAGACTCTAGGAGGGGCACCCAGGAAGCCTCACTGGGGTCACAGCGAGAGCCAAACGGGTCACAAGCAATGCCAACCAAAGGGTTGAGTCAGTGGCCCTAAATGATCCTCTAATATGTGAGTGTGTTGGTATGGTGGAAGGGAGGAGTTGGAGAGAGGGTAGGAGAGGACAACTAGAATAAATCAAATAAAACTATAGAGGCTTACCTTGCTTAAAAATATATAAAAACCAACAAAGAAGAAAGAATTTTTTAAATCTTGTTTTTGTAAAAGTAACAAATGAATTACCTACCATTTATGCCTGGTTTCCCAGATACACTGACTGACTTTCTTGGCAAAATAATGGCAATGTATCCTACTGCATAAGTGTCAAATTAATGCTTTATTTGATTCCAACACTAACCATCTTGGTACATGCTGAGCCCTTAGGGTTTGCTGGCTGAGGTAGAATGACTATCTGCTCACAACTTTTAAAATAAAGAAATCTGCACTTTTGTTGTTGTTGCTGTTTTGAACAGACTGTGAACCTTGTGTATCCATGGGGAGCTGCTGGGATGACACAGCAGAACGTGGTGCAAAGGAGCCTCAAATCAGTGCTGGGTTCCAATCGCAGCTCAGCTGCGTGTTAACTGGGGGAATTGGGGGGAAGTTACTGAACCTCTGTGAGCCACAGTTTGTCTCTTAGGAGGGTGAAGAGAGCGGCAATTAGTTGCTTCTTACCCTTGTGTAATAATATTTAAAAACCCTGATTTTTCTCTATTTTGCAGTTAAGAAATGCTCTAACTCCAGATCGAATGTAATCTTTAATCCTTGTTGTAATATCTTCTTTATCAGTGATCACCATGCAGTTCCCAGAGCCCACTGTCTTTCATTGCTGGGACCAGCGGAAGAATATAAAATTGAGTTGAAATCAAGATTCTGCTCCCTTTCATTGAATCATAATAAAGTAATAATTATAAAGACTGACTATATCCCCAAAGTTACCAGTATCTGTCAAAAGAAATAACACTGGATTCTTCTTTCACCAAAAAAGAAAACAAAAAACAAAAAAAAACCACACTGAGTGCTGCAAATAAACAAAGACAAAAAAGAGAATTTAAGCAGAACTTAATCTTAGATAAATATTAGGTTTCACATACTGCCATGCAAGCAAGCATGTGTCAAAAGGCAGCACTGTCTTTTAAAAATGGGTACAAATTGAACATACTTATCACAAGTTCACAGTGCAAAAGGATTATCATCTTTAATCAGAGTGTTAGGGGTTTAATTAAAGTAGATTTTACTTGAAGGGAGGGACAGATGTATGCATATTACAGAATCATAGATGAATTCATTTATGCAGCATTGTACAGTGGGTTTACATTATTCTGAAGGTTTAGCCTTTTAGTGGAGAATATTCTGTGAATACCACCATTTCCCTTCACCCTAATCTTTGTTAAAGCAACACTGAATTTCCACTGTTCTTTTTCAGGATAACAAGATCAGGATAACAACAGTGACTTATGGGTGTCCGTGGCCACCTTTCAAGCAGTTTGTACACCTATCAGACATCAAAGGATCCAGGGGTTAGAGCTGCAGCAGTGGGAGGGTATGAATCTTACAGCAAAGGAAGGCTTAACTCTAAGGCTTTGCCTCTTCCTATTTGGACAGTTTAGAGAGGCTCTAGGTCCGGTTAGCAATTCCAAGCCATTAGTGTGGTCAGGGAATGAAGGAACCAGATGAATTAGCCGTAGCCATTTTTCATGGTATATGAGAGTTAATGGCCACTCCTTCCATTCATTTGTTCATTCATGTAGCAAATACTTATTGAATGACCAGATGGTAGATATTATTCTAAGCGCTGGGGATATAGCAAGGAAACTACAAACAAGGTCCCTGTTCTCATGGTGCTTATATTTCTAATGGAGAGAGATGCTAAGTATATAACTCTAGCTCATTAATATATGTAAAATAGTATATAAGTTAATATATAGAGAAACCATATATTAACCATATATAGTTAATTAATAGAGAAACCAGAACTATAATTTATAGTGGTAAATGTGATGCAGAGAAATGAAGTACAATGGGTGAGTTGAGGTCATCATACAAAGAAGGCTTGCTGATGAAGGGAGATTTGTGGTGAGAGCTGATATGAATCATAAAGATAAGAAGTGGTAATCCATGTGGACACAAGACCTTCTTGTCCCAGGGGGATGCAGAAAGATCCAATTTTGCATCAACCCAAATTCAGCAAGTGGCTCCTCTGCATTAGAACAATGGCTTCTAGAAGACCCTTGTTTAAATAACAAGCTATTTATAAGTTGAAGCCATTAGCCATCATCACCTTTGTATGAAGGCAGAGTGGTTATCTAGTCATCTGGTAATATTCAAAGGACAGGAAAGGCCATTAGAGAAGGTGGTCTGGATGGACAGGGCGGGGTTGGCCATTACTAACAGTAGGAACAGAATGGAGGGGGGCAGGGGAATAGGCCTGGGAGGCCAGCCACAGCGTGTGGGCCCTGAGCCATTGGTGCCAGGTGAAATACATTGTCCCGTGGTGCTTACCACTGGTGTCTTCTCCCTAACTTCCTCCACGCTAAAGCAGCTGCTTGTGAAGGCTCTCTCAGCCTTCCCCACAGCAAGCTTTTCTAGCTCACACAGAGCTTTTCCGAGCTTCACTGCTGTGGGGGAAGGATGTTATGAAGTGGTAATTAAAGATGGGGACATGGTGGCATTGTATGCGTGGAGATTCGGTCTGTGTCCTGCTGGTCAATCTCCCGGGGACACTGTACCAGGAACTCACCTTGAAAACAGCGGCGTCTGAGGGAGATAAGAGTGCCTGTCACCACAGAGAAATTCAGACAGAAATACTCCCGAGAACTACAGGATGAGAGCTACAGATGCAACCTTTAGTGTGAATGTTGGCAGCCCAGAAGAGGTCGGCTCAGGGCGAGAGTTGCAGCAGGGCTTGGCAGCCAGTTTCCGGCAGGCTGGAATCAGCTACCTACGGGTCCGCAGCCACAGGGAAAGGAAAGGTCTGCATGGCGCCCAGAGCTACAGGAAGCAAGAGAGGAAAGAGTCCAGGAGGGCACTGGCAGGGGGTGGGGAGAGCAAGGTCACAAGGAATTGCAGCAAGGACACAAAGTTCCCTCATAACCCCTCTCTGGGGTTTTGGCAACACCCTTAAAGAAAGAAAGATCAGGGTCCAGCGTTCACAAGCCTAGACCTCTTCCTGGTTGCCAATCAATGCCTCTTAGGAAAGAACTGATGGTCATCACCAAACTTAAACCAGGATGGCACTGT
This sequence comes from Potos flavus, assembly GCA_028534135.1. Classification (NCBI taxonomy): domain Eukaryota; kingdom Metazoa; phylum Chordata; class Mammalia; order Carnivora; family Procyonidae; genus Potos; species Potos flavus. Next base: position 107,416,715 of record CM052883.1, on the reverse strand, counting down.
TTGGAAGGAGGAAGTTTTTGTCTAACTAAACTGGTTATCAAGTTCTCTATTTGCATATTATGTGGAGCCGTGGCTCAAGCGACCACTTTTGTTTCTATAATAAAGAAATGCCAGGAGGCGTTTCCTGGAGTGCAAACGTCTAAATCCAGGTGTTGCTACAGGCGGTGCTGATTGGACTATTGCTCAGGTCAAGGTCAAGCCACCACCACCTGCAGCTTCACGCTCACTAACTTGTGAAGGGAAAAGGGTGTTAATGATGACTTTCTAAAGAGGATAAGGATGCATTTGTGTTCTTCACCCACATATTACAAGACTCTGGAGACACGGTGGTCCTGCAACTAATCTCTTCTTATGAACTATAACTTCTGTCTAGAATGTATTTTTAGAAATGTTACCACATATATTTTGTTCATAGTTTTATATATTAAAATTGATCGACTATAAGGATAAATATTGGAATTAAAATTCTACCTGTGATTAAAAGACACATTAACATGTTGCAATTCTTCTCTGGCGGTTTCTTCTCTGGGCGCCGGGACACTAGACTCTCCAGGTGTACTGGCAGTTCCACTGGCCGCTCCTCCTTGGTCTTTGCTGGATCTCCCTCAACTCCCCTAACTTTTCACATCTCACCAAAGACCTTTTCTCATCTGTTTCTAGACTCATTTGCTTTGTTATCTCATCTGCTGTGTGGCTTTAAATACCATCTATATGCTGTCAACTTACATTTTACTTCTCCAGCCCAAACTTCTCATCTAAACTCCAGATTCATAAATCCACCTGCTTACTTAGCCTCCACTTGATGTCTATGACCTCTAATTTTCTCCAGTCCAGTTATTTTAACTTCATCCTTCCAGTTGTTCAGGACCAAAACTTAAAAGTTGTTCTCAACTTTTGTCTTTCTCTCAAAATCCATATCAAATTGCCAACAAATCTTGTTGGATATGCCTTCAAAATGTACCTTAAGTCTGACTACTTCTCACTACCTCCACTACTATCACCCTGGTCCATCATCTCCCCCTGGACCACCACACTATCCTCTTACTCCTCTGACCCCCCCGTAGGCTCTTCCCAACTCAGCAGCCAGTGAGCTTCTATTAAAATGCAAGTCAGTTGTGGTCACTTCTCTATTCAGAGCTCTCTAGTGGCTTCCCATTTCTCTCAGAGTGAAATTCACAGGTCTCACGGTGACCACACAGTCTGCACCCCCCTCTCTCCTCCCACTCTGCACTGCTCTCCTTCCTCCAGTCACACTGGTCTCCTTGTTCCTACAACACACCTTGCGTGCTGCTGCCTGGCAGCCTTTGATTTGCATGTCCCAGGCTCTTCCCCAGATATCCATGCGCCATTTTCCTGAATAATACCTTCTCCATGCACTCTTCCTTGACCAAGTGATTTAAAATTGGGGTTTTCCTTCCTACCTTGTTTTGTCCCTGTTCCCTTTCCCTGTCCAAATTTTTGCCATAGCAGTCTTCAGCATCTAACATATTACTGTTATTATACATCACTCTTTGCTGTTGTTTGCCTCCCTCACTAGACGCCAGGGGGCAGAGACTGTCTGCATTGTCCTCTGCTAAATCCCCAGTGCCTGGGCACTCAGGCCACTTGTTGATGGACAGAAGAAAGTCCTTCTTAGGGTGCCTGGGTGACTCAGTTGGTTGAGTGTCTGACTTTTGATGTTGGCTCAGGTCATGATCTCAGGGTCCTGGGATCCAGCCCAGAGTTGGGCTCCACACTCAGCTGGGAGTCTGCTTAGGGATCCTCTCTCCCTCTCTGCCCCTCCACCCTCTCATGGGTATGCTCTCTCTCTCTAAAATAAATAAATAAATTTTTTTAAAAAAGAAAGTCCTTCTTTCTTTAAGAAGATAATAATTGAGATAAATCTTACTAACCAAAGATCTGATTTAAAAACCAGGTTTCTTAGTAATGTATCATGTACTCAGTAGGCACACTATAAAACACATTTGAGATGATGAGATATTTTTTCAAAAAAAAAAAAAAAGACAATTGCTGTGTGAAACGCAAAACCATCATCCCTAAAAAATTGCTCCAACATTTTCTTGGATATCACTGTCAATATTTGGAGACTGCTTTCCACTAAAAACGGTATTTTAGGTGGTGTTATTCTGCTTTAGATCTGAGGCTTTCTTAATCAATTTAATGAAGAATATTTTATTCAAACAAAGAATATTTTATTCACTTTATAGCTTTATTCTCTACTGTCAATAAAATTTACAATTTTTAAAATCTAGAGAATAACTGAAAATAATTGAAAATCACAAAGAATCGTTATTCTGATGAGTGCTCATGAAAATTATATTTTACTTCATCAGATTCTTTTTGGTGCTAGCCAAAGGTTGGTGCTTCTATTGGAATAATTTCACCAAAAATTAAAATGCATGGCACACTTGTATTTGGTTTCTTATTACCATTCTCCACCAAGAAGAACCAGAGCTTCTTGGAGAAATGGCTCATTCCAGACCTGAGGCAAGGAAAGTGCAAGTTGTGCCTGAGAATCCTATTGTGTTTGAAATCAAGAAAATTCTCAAGAGCTAAGAGGATTATGTCAAAAGGACAAAAGAGTATGCTAGAAGGGGTTCTTCCTGGCCAAATTTGGGATAATTTGAGTATCAAAAACAATGACAGAAACCATTTACAGCACATTGATTTGAACTAAATCCACAAAGCAGTAATAACTACTCCCCCACTACTAGAGAGAAAGAGAGAGAGAGAGAGAAAGGAGTGTGAGAGAGAAAAACTTAAAGCAGAATGCCAGCTATTAAATGTAGGGGGAACGATCGAATTATAGATCGCCATTTTGCAGCCCATGCTAAAATCATTGGTAAAAGACGGTTGGGTTACAGGGTGTTCATGCAGTTGCCAAATTGTCACTGCGGAGATTACTTGTTCCAAACAAAGAGAAAGGTTTAACTTTTCAGTGAAAAGCAATGGCAGTTACCCTTTGAACCAAGTGATCCAATTTGAAATTACTAATAGTGGGACATCTTCACATTACATCTCCCTGAGGTGGTGCAATTGGAAGTTTACATTGCCGTAAAGTGTTCTTGCCATAAAGCTGAATCTAGTGCGGCCATTAGACTTCACTTCCACTTACAGGAAATGTGCAGTAAGATGAACAAGTGAAACTCTATGATGAAACACACAGACAAATCTAGAACATGGTATATTCAACAAGATAATAGCCTTGACTTTTTAAAAAATCCATTGTCATAGGAAGAAAAGGAAGAGTGGGGGACTATTCTAAATGTGAAACGTATAGAGATATAATAACCAAGTAACATATTGTATGAAGTTATCTTGATGTTGAGTAAGAAAAAAAAATCTATAAAAGATACGTTAGGAAAACTAGGGAAATTTAAATATGGTTGATAGTAAATGATGTTATGAAGCTATTTTTACTTTCCTTAGTTTGTTTTTTTTTTTTTTTTTGATTTGATAATGGCATTTTGGTTATTAGGAGAATATCTTTATTCTTAGGAAATGATGCTGCGGTACAAGAGTTAAGTGGCATGATGTTTGCAATTCATTTACAAATGAATCAGGAAAAAAAAGCAAATCGATGTATGTATACTTATATTTACACACACTTATACACATACATATACATACATATAAATATTTCGAGAACATTCATAAATGTGGCAAAATATTAAAAATTATTTAATCTTGGTAAAGTGTACATAGGTATTTATTATTTTTAAAAATTTTTCTGAATTATGAAAAGTTTTCAAAATAAAAATAAAAGTTTTCAAAATAAAAAGCAAAACTGCATGTAAGTTAATTTTAAAAACATACTACTCTACTGATGTTTTGTCCTTTGATGAACTGTTTTAGGAATATCTCAGTTGTATCGTGTCTTGATACATTTAATGGTAACAGAAAATAGCAGCCACTACCAGGATCAAGAAAGCGGAACTTGCCGTCGGGTCCTGGCTACATAACCTTCATGACTTTGGGCAACTCACCTTTGACCCTTGAGGCTTGGTTTCTTCATCTGCATAATGAGAATACTGTCCTGCCCTCCCACAAGACATTATGATGATATTATGAACAATTACAAGGCATGGTTCAACCCCAAGTAATATATAGTTGGATCCCTTTTTCTTCTCCTGTGAAATGAAAATAGCTTCACGACAAAGGAGAATTGGACCAGAGGCTTTCATCAATAGCTTACCTTTTAGACCACAAAATCTACACGAAGCCACAAACACTGCCGATTCCATCTCAGTATTTCTGACTCTGGCTTTATATGCTGCCTTCAAGCAATGTAGCTTTTCTTTTCTGGAAAAGGACACCAATGCTCCATCTAGTTGACCCCGGTGTGAAAAAGAGTGGAGAACTCTTAGCGACCTGATGTCCTACCAGCATGGTTGCGGCATCACTAAGGGGCTTACTGGGGACCCACGTGTTCGATGGCTAACTCTAATGCTTGGGTCTGCACTCCTGGTAGGACAAATCCAGCCATCTGAATTCTCCCCTCAAGGGACCTGAAGCAAGGCGGTGCCTGGCTCAAGAGTCTCTCGTAGAGAGGAGTCTCCATGGTGTTGAGCACCCCAGCTCTAGGGCAAGTAATCCTTGAGCGGCCACAGCAGCTAGCACTGTACTGGGACAGCAGGGCCCAGAGGGCTGCTGGGAGATCCGCCCTTTCAGGAAAATCTCAGGTTTCTTCTGTGACTGGGGGATGGCTCAGGGGGAGGTGCTGGCAGAGAAGAAGCAGCTTCAAGCCTCCAGAAGCTATTGAGGATGAAGATCGTGGTTTGACATTGCAGTTCTCCATCCCCAATGAGGACGGTGCTAGTCACACGCAGGCAATCGACTTGTCCCACTTCTTCCCTGCCACACATGTCTCGGGCTGCATGCCACCCTTTTGTGATCGCTTTTTCCCTTCTAGGCTGCTCTCAGGGTTCATTTATCACTTAATTTCACCTGTGTCAGCTAGTGAAGCCAGAAGGAAGTGGAGAGAAGCCTGATGCTATTTTGCCTCCCACACCACGCCCACACTGCTCTCTCCCGAGGGAGGAGGGTTGGAGCAGGGAGGCCGATACACTCTGTCATCAGCCATTATTTGCACAAGTCCCCATTTTGGCTTCCTTTCCGCTCTTTTTCTCCCTTTCCTCTTACATGCTCCTTCCGCCCTGGCTGTCTGCTTCTTCTTGTTCCCTCCTCCCCAGTGCTGCCTGCCAACACCTCTGATGCAGTGTTATCTAAGCCAATTCAAACTCCCATGTCCCAGAAGCCGAGCAGGTAACATCATTGAGGTCTGCCTGGTCTGGAGGGAAGAACAACCTTGCCTCACCGTCAGCACACGTAGCCTGGATGTGGGCTGGGGCTTGCCAGGGCTGCCAGGCATATATTATTTTAGCTTTTTTATGTTATGTTATCTCCAGAAGCCAAAAATCTGGACTTTCATGTGAAACCTCCAGAAATTTTCAATGTTGGCAAAATAATTCACATTTTAAAAAATGCTGTGCAGGCCAAAGAAAACATTGACTCCAGCAGGCCGCCATTTGCAAGCTCTGGCTGAAACCTATCGATGACCCTCCCAGTGAAGGGGCCCGTGGCCTATGACGGAGTCGCGACCCGATAGACCCAACATGCCCCCTATTCTATAACACATATGTACTGACACCCCTTTTACTAACTTGAAGTAACACTTGTAGATAACATAACCTGTCTCCATACATAATTTTTAAAAAATTCAATATAATACCCTAAGTTTGATCCAAGGGAAAAGAAAAGAAACATAATTTAAGATGAGATAATACCGAATTTGAAGAACATACACAAACACAACAACACTACAAGATTTCTAGAAGGCCTGTCAAGGAATGATAATAATTCCGCTTAGGGTCTTTCTTCTGGAATGAGCAGGGTCTGCCCTTGAGGGTGTTTTCTCCTGGCCCCTCTCTCACCCCTTGTAGCAAGAGCTACTACTTGGCAAATCACCTGATTTTAAGACCCCTCATGGTTGAGAGATAAAAGTACCATTCTGAGACCACCCACCCCTTTAGACTTCCTCCCCAAATATTTCTCCCCATTTCCTGGTCCCCACTCTTCCCTGGGTACCAGATCCCTTCTGAGGTATGGGTGAATGTACCTCAAAATGGCAGAAACGTAGAATCAGCATTTCCTCTTTTCCCAGAGTCACCAATTTAAATTAAAGGCATAAACAGAGATAAGATTTGGCTAACATCGCTAATTGTATTTTAGTATTTGATTTGTTCTTGGAGGATTAAACCCACTCTCAATATAAATTCATTATGGATGTTTCTCTGCTGCTTATTATGTCCTTACATTCTTATGCTCTAGTAAGTCAAAAAGGCTGTTGCAGTTCCTTTTTTTAATCCCCGACTATTTAATTTTCTAAAGCAGGATTTTTAATGTAAATTATGGCTTTGAATAACAAAGAGCTGCTGACAATTTTCTGTTGCTTTCCCAGTTTAGAACTTCTTGTCACCTTCGTAAAAATCCTAGGTACACATCAAGTGTCTGAAGAGGACTGGGAAGGGGGGAATCCCTTGCTATAGCTGGGGAGCTCCTGGGCCAGTTCCTTGTCAAGTTCAGTACTTCAGGTGGTGATGTTGTCCAAGATTACCTATTCAAGCCAGGGCTCAAGGAAGGAGTCTGTGGCCACATCTGCTATTACCATAGACCCCAGGGCGGTATTTCAATGTGGGGTTAGAAGAGAAGTTACAGAAGAATGTCACTTAGAGTTTACTTTTGACATGTAGTACGTAATCCATTCTGCCAACATTAATTAATGCTGGTTGTTAATGATTCTCCCTATTTTCATCTTTTAAATTATTTTCTTTTCCAAATGCAATTAAATGAGAACATTCAGAAGAGGCATTTACATTTGCTGTCTTTCCAGATTCACATTTACAACGTGATCAGGTTTAGATTTCAAGACAAATATGACTCTTGGACATGCAAATTAGTACCGGCCTTCAGGCTCAAATTTGAGTAAATTAGGTCAGGAATAAACTAAATGAGCCTGCCAGCAAGTAGCTCTCATAAAGTGATGTGACTACTTGATATTTAATCTTCTCTGCAACTCCTTGATTACTATAATTTCTTTGCATCTCTATCCTCTCTTCCTTCTGATTCTTGTCACGTCCATCCTCCCCCACTCCAACCCCATGTAAATTAGGCCTCTTGGCTGACCTTCCATTCCTGCAAAACCTGGCTTGCTCATGGGACTCAGGAACTCAAGTTTCAGGGACCCAAGACACCATTTTCTGCCAACTCCTATTCTCCCTGCCTGCAATGCTGTCTTGTCCTCCCCCACACTCTTTCATCAAACTACCTCCAACTCGTTCTTCAGGTATGCACATAAGTCAGTTCTTTCAAAACTGAATCATGGAGGGGAAAAAATCAAAACCAATATGGATAAGTTACATTAAATTTCCCCAGCCCAGCTTTTGATCTAGTTTTTAATTCATTTTGATTTCTGTTTACAGCCTGGACAAGGGGGACATATATTGATAGTGCCCTAGACTCTCTGTGTCTTAACATTTATTATACTTTGTAATTACTCGCTGTTTGTCTATTGCCGGGATAATACATGAGCTCTATAAAGGTAAGAGCAATGTCTGTTTACTCTTGTCCTGCAAGCCTAGCATTATGCCTATTACATTATAGGTACTCAATAAAAATTTGTCGAATGAGTGAATGCTTCCATAGAGATGCCATAGAGCAGAGATCTGCAAACTACAATCCGTGGGCCAAATTCAGCCTGTCTTTATAAATAAAGTTTTATTGCAACACAGCCACATTCATTCACTTACATATTATCTCTGGATGCTTCACACTACAACGGCAGAGTTGAGAAGTTGCAACAGAAATCATATGATCTGCAAAGCCTAAAATATTTACTATCTGGCCCTTTACAGAAGTTTATCGACCCCCGACACAGAGCACAGCCATATCCTTCTGGGTTTTTATAAATTCTAATATTGATCAACATGAGATTAATTTAGAAGGTCCGAGGAGAGACCCATGATGAAAGAGCCTTGGTGGGTCAGACACTTTTAAAATAAGTCAAAAATTAGTCAAACATGTGTCTCCTTGAATTATTCACAATGTCCTAAGAACAGGAAAGTGATTGAGAAGGAATTTGAAAATGTGGGCATCAAAAGTGATCTTATTCACCTGCCATCCTAAGATTTAGATATTTTAGAGCATTTATATCTTGGTTAAAGTCTCTCAAAGGTCAAAGTACAATTTAATCAGGTATTATATCCTCATCAAGATTTGTCGGCTCATCTAAGGCGTGGGAACATCAATAAAGGAATGAGTTTTACCTCCTTTGTCTCTGAATGCTCTTAAAACAAAACAAACATTTGCATCCTATCAATAAGCTAAGAGTTCTTAATGAGGACAAAACTTCAAAATGAAGGTGTCTACAATAGCACAGTGGTTTCATTTCCCACCATTCACAGACTTTCATTGTGATACTGGCACAGCCTATGGGCCAGATACATTGTGTTGCCACAAAATGAAAGAACTAGGATCCACGACCATGAGCTGGATGGTCAGCAGAGTGCCTTGCACGTGCTGGACCCTTGTTCATATCACGTGGCAGCCACAGCATTGAGGATGGTACATGGCATGGGCGATGAAGACAAGACAGATCCTTATAGCCCACAACCCCAAATTATAAGCAATCTTAATAACAATTTTACCCATTTCATCCCCAAATGCACTGTTACCTACTACTAATTATTTGGGGTAACACTGGATGAACAACAGTCCAGAAGGATGCCTGATTTAACAATGATTGCTAACATTCTCCCTCTCTTTCTGGATGGGCATCCACACATGTTCTTTATCCCACCTGTGAGGGCCATGGCTGGACTTGACCCTATACAAGGTCAAGTGGTGGAAAGGGCATAATCTTTGTGAACATGTCTGTTTCTAGTGAAGCATGGCTCCACCACCTGTGGCGCTGTGTGACTGGACAAGTCACTCCTCTAATTATTTGTCCAAGGTTTCCAAGGTCCACACTTATCCAGAACTGTGTAATTCTGAGAGCAAAGTCATAGCCCTTTTGAAAATTCCCATGCAGTCCTGTCACTCTGTCAACCAAACCTTCTTGGCTACAATGTCCTGTCTATATTTGCATTTGGTGACATAGGAAAATCACCTCCTTCCAACGCCTGCTCCCGGAGAAAAGATTGGAAAAGAAGGAGGTTTCCTCAGAACTTGGCGTCAGCCCAGTGTGGAAGCAGAGGCACGGCCCCTGACCAGCTGAGGAGGAAGGGAGGGGGGAGGGGGCCCTGGCCAAACCTTAGGAAACTTCACCTGGCCCTTCTCTAAAAACCCAGCCTGATCTCTTCTGGTGCATTGATGAGGAAAATAGCTGCCAAGTAAAGGGGTGTAGTCACTGACATAAGCTAAAATAAAGTTTTCCTAAGGGCTCTGAAGTCTGCTTCCTTAGCTGACAAATGAGGCAAATCTTAGTGATTAATTTTTCCCTCCAAGCACTTATTTCTGTCACTTATAAAGTTCCTCAGCCTCAAAATTTACTCACACTCAAAACTTATACTTATCCTCATACATATTTGCTAGCAATTCTTCCATTCTTCCCCTTAAGAATACCTAAGTCCATCTGGGCAATAGGCAGTGTGATCTCTCATGCCAGATTTCCATGGAGGAAAAAAAGAGGAAGATAAGAAGGAAATATTTCTTTAGATTTCTTTAATTTTCTTTAAATTTAAATTTCTTTAAATTTCCTCAAGCCCAGCCTCCTGACACTTTCTAGCCCATCTGGGTATGTGCTGGGCTCTGAGTATGTTGCTCTATTTTGGCAGCTACCCTGTAGGGAACAATCATGTGGATTTAATAATAGAAATCCACCCATCTCACCTATTCTCCCTGATGTACCAATCTGATAACGGTAACATCACAGCACCAGGCATGGTGCAGTAATTGGATGAGTTTGTGAAGCATAAGCATAATAGAAATGGAGGGAACGCCAGTGCCATGCTGTTGAGAGAAAAGAGAAAGTCATTATACATCTTGCAAACTGGTACATGCACAGGACATATTTTCTTCCTTCATTACAAGTTAACAGCCCTCAGATAAATTTACATAATCATTATGACTTTGCCAAAGCTGAGGAAAACGTAAGTCAGCTCTAACTGATGCCTACCTGACATGCTGATAGATGTGTCCATCTGCGAGGATCAGACAGAGACATCTCCCTGCCAGTTACACTGAGTTCAGCCCTCATTGTCATGAGCAGAAGGCGGGGATGGCATGGTGCACGGGTGTGTCCGGGCATGGCCATTTCTCATCGCCGCACTGGGCTCTTTTCAGTGAGCCTTTGAAAAAGGGCTTTTTGCAAGATTGACTTGATTCTGAGGAAATATAAATTTGGCTGCCTTGTAATTAGTTCTCTTCCACCGTATTAAATGAAAGAGTAAATCCATTTCATTGCGCTCACGGTGGCCTTGTTCATTTGCTGCTAATTCAGGGAGAGCTCTGAAAGATATGAGGGTAGAAGTGTGGGTTACATTCATAGGTGAGGTTGTGTTGCTATACTTCAGGACCATAACCCCTGTTTTCTTCAATACAATCGATATCACCAGAATAGGGGTCAATATAGGTTAGAGGATTTAGTAACTCCTGGTAGTTATAATATGTTCTAATAACTCTCCAGAAAGACCCTCTATGCTGGAATTTGTAGTAGCTGGAACTGAGTTTTGATTCGGTGGCTATTTCATTCCTAACATTAGAGGATCAAATGTGTTCTCCTCTTGGGTGCAAAGACTTTGCATTGGATAAGCACGAGGAGCATCTTGGCAATTAGGTGATGCCTGCCACTAATTCTCTCACTAACAAATCTGGAAACCCATTGTAACCATATCCATGATGTGCTCAGCTGAGTTCTCTCCCTTTCACCACCAAGAATGTTAAACTAGGGAAAGTTTGAACCTCTGGGTTCCCCATTTTTGGTTCCCGTTGAACATGTTCTGACTTCCAAATGCACCGTAAGCCTCCTGGAGACATGAATCAAAGCTGTATTAATTTGTAGGTCCAAGATTAACAAGTCTGGGCTTTGGCACTGACTCTACCACTAATGAGTAGACTCTCTAAATCTTATTTTCCTCAACTATAAATTAAGAGAATTAACTATTATTTGATCTACTGGGTTCCTTCTAAATCAGATATTTGATAGGTTTATGATTATCACTTATTATGCAACATGATGATAAAACGACAAATGGGTTTATATATTCCTGCTAAAGTCTGTCTCTCTCTCACCTCTCTCTTTCTCTGTGTCACACACACACACACACACACACACACACACACACAACCTCAGCAGCTGCTGGAGAGAAATTTTTAAAAAAGGGGTCCCAACTGGAAATCTCTGTCTGCCTAGTGAGGACTGCTCTTAATTGGCTGACCCCTAGGCATGATATATATTTCAAGTCTTTTTCCCAGACAGGACAGCAGGATCTGTCTAGTGCTGTTTTTATTTCTTACTCTGAAGTTTTACTGCTTGTTTATGATAGTTTCATATTGATATAAATGTTACCTTTTTTGCAGTTACCCATTTACTGTGCAAAAAAGGACAAACAGTTGTAGTCTAAAAGTAAGCGAAGATTAGTAAAACAAAATTTGCCAAAATTGGAGAATATTCCACTTCCTTCTAATGTAGAAATTCTATAATTGTTGAATAAACAAATGGCTAAATGAATGGATTCCCCCATCTGAGCCCCATAAGCAAGTACGAGGCCTTCTTGGCCCAGAGGGGAGCTCAACTTAGCTGCCCAGCTGGCCTACATAATCTTCCTTTCTTTACTCGAGGCTTCCGGCCACAATGATCCGTCCTTCCATCACCAGGTACTATCAGGTGGTTGATGGAGGAGGCCTATTCTCTGGTTTGGGAGCCGCAGGTAATTCAGCTCCTTAGAAGTGTCACACGTGTGCAGTGGACTCTTAGCCCTGTCCTCTGGCACGTCTGGCTGGGCCCCTTAGGAGGGCTGCAGTGTCCAGACACATGACAGACAGAAAGCTGTTGTTTCAGGATACGGACCTGTGGCAGAGAGACAAAAAGGCCAGCTGGGTGCTCACGTGTAGACACTCTCCTTGTGGGGATGCTCCCCGGAGTCCAAGACAGAAAGGGTCTATGTCTCCCCTAAAAATTGCAAATCAGTCTGCTTTCATTTTGCCTTAGGACACCGTGTGTGTCCAGAGCTGTTAACATCGTCCGAATACAGGGAGCAGGTCACAAGGGCTGGCGGAAATGCATTAGCTGCTTTTCAGCGAGCTGATTATAGTGTTAAACAGCGCGCTTTGACAATCCTGAAAATTGGCCCCTGTGTACGATAAGCTCAACATTCCCAAAGCTGGATAAGGGGTAGAGGACTGAAAATTGCTGGTGGCCTAATCAGTTATAAACTAAAGAGAGGAGGTGTGCTTTGAGGGTTTTTTCCCCCCTAACTTGAATAGCCAAGTGGTAGCTAATAAACTAAACCAAAGTGACACCGAATGCCATGTTCTGCCCCTAGGACTTTTTCCAACAATGAATGTCACACCTGGGCACTTAATTTAATTGTGTGAAAATGCAAAGCAGGCAAGGAGAAAGAACTCCTGTGTTCAGAATTTCCCACCTTTTTCTGCTAGCTTGTGATGACTGCCTGAAGGGCAACCTTTGAGTACTTAGACCAATGGAGGACACAGGATCACTTTAGTGCATGCAATATCTGTGTCCCAGCTCAGACATCCTTTCCGTCCTCTCTACTTTCCTCCACCAGCTCCTCGTGTATGAACACTGCAAACTCTTTCACTGTGTCGGGGCTCCCACCAATGCAGATTATTAATAAAAACAAACAATTACCTGCTTTATAACCAAGATAAGAACCAAGGGTCAGCTTTCGACTGTAATGTTTTAATTTTATTTTTTCAGTAATTTACTTAAGGGTATGTATAGACGCCATGCGTTATGTTCATGAGTTAGCTAATTCGCATCACTGACCTGTAAATAAGGCAACCAGATGCAAAGTTTGATATCCTTAATTAGTAAAGAAAAAGGTAATCACAAAATCAAAGTACGTGTTAATTTTATTCAAGTAGGTGCTTCCGGGTGTTGCTGTTTATGGTGAACATCAACCAGCCTCTTGAGTAGATACAGACAGCTCATTTGGGCGCCTTAGCAGGCCATATGCTTACCATGGACATGGAATATAAGTAACAGGAGGAAAAAAAGAACTGTGAGTTTTAGATATATCTTCTCATTCCCCATTCCCAAACAGTAGTTTTCATTGTAAAATGTGCTACGTTAACTTAAAGCTCTGAAGAAATCACATCAAGACTTTTCCAACTTCTCCTTCAGAAGGAATTCTCGCGGAATAAGCCTTATCACGTAGACTGGAAATCTCGCCACACTATTTCATCAAGTCTAGTGATTTGTTTTTGTTTGTGTTTTGTTCCCATCTTAACATCTCTGAAATGTTCACAGGTGTTGCAGCCAAGGGTGTCAAATCTAATAAAACGTGGTGATAAAACTGTCTGGGAGTTTTATCAGCTTGTGCAACAGCCTATCAGGGGTGCAGCAGCCTCGGGGACGGGTGATGTGGCGACCAGGGAGAAGATGGCAGCCGCCTAACAGCCTGGGCAGCCTGCTGAGCACCAGCAGTGATGTCAGAGACCCAAGGAAGTGCAGCCCATAGAAGAGCACCAGGGGCAAAGCCATTTGGAAATCTAAGCTAAGCAATGAGGTGCACAGAGTCTGAAGAAGGTCCAAGTCAGAGAGATAAGGCAACGAATGCAGTGTTTAAGGGCCTGCCCTACCCTATTGCTGATTAAGTGAATTGCTTAGTGTTACACACGTAGTCTCTATGTGCCCCAGATCATCGTCTCCGAGATAGAAAAAATTCAGAACCATCCTTCGGAGGGTTTGGTAAGGATAAAATGGGATCAAATATGGTGGAGGACATTGCACAAAGCCAGGTGACTTCTGAGTGTTCAACAAATGGCACTACTATTTTTCACATCATGTACCAATTCCCTGGCCTTGCTTTTGAGCATGCTTATTGTTTCTGTATTTGCAGAACTTATACAAAAGAAGCTGGTTCAAATCCAGTAAGGAAAAGGCAGTTGGTGGTGCCTAAATGATGTGGGCAGCATTAAGCAGAGGATCAGGATTGCTGGTGAGCTTCCTCCCAGTGATGAAGAATATATGTCCAAGGAAATACCCAACACTGAGGTTATAGAGTAGGCGCCCTCATTCACAAATGATTTACTAGGACTATTGGGTGGTCTGATTACATGATGCGTTCTGTTTCCATTTAACAATAATTCCTTTCCACACTCATTTTCAACTATAGGATGTAATTATCCTTTTATCCAGGGTCTCTGCTTCTCTTCTACCCTCATTATTGTCTTTTCTGTGCCCTCTTAAGGGTTTCTCTGATGGGCCTAAGGTTGGTAATGAACTGCAATGCAAGTTAGCCATAAAAGCTGGGTAGCAAAGAGGGTAAGACTGTGGTCTAAGGTGAGTTCTTAAGTTATTGATAATTTGTGATGTTTTTCCCTCTGTTGGTATGTATAGTTAGGACTTGGCTTAACATCTAAGTACAAAGAGGTCATTTTTGTTGTTGTTTTCTTTTTACAAAATACAGTAGTTTGAAAATAACTTCATTGTGTGGTGCCAGTGAATGTAAATTACAACTATTCAGATTGACCATAAAACCAAAACAGATGTTAGAATAGCTTGCGGTTTGAATTCTTCTTTGAACTATAGATACTGCTGTAATCAACAGGAATTTCTGAATGTTTCTGGAGACACAAAGATAATATGTATAGACAGAGACATTTTCATTCTTGAGGACTTACTCCTAACTCAGACTTACTAAGTATCACCTCTAGACACAATTTTCAGTCTGGCTGCTTTAATGAGAAGTAAAATACGGCTGAAGACCACCAAACAACATTGACCTTAAGTGGCACTTTCTGTGATTTATGTCCCAAACAAAATTATCGTTTCTCCTGGTTTTATCAAAGAAGATAGAAATGTATTGGGAAGGAATTCTTCTAAAGAATTCCAAAAGTATATTATGGACTTTTAAGTAATGACTGCCAGAATGAACTCACTCTTGAATATATCCAATGTCTTAAAGGACTTGACTTTGCCATGTCCATGTTGCATTAATTTGGTCCGATTTCTAGTCAGTTTGATAAAGATTAGCTGTCACCACAGGTATTTCCCTTCTTTCCAGGCACACAACTCAGTTCAACTTTCCAGCCTCATTTCCAGCTGGATGAAGTTATATGCCTGAATTTCAGCAACTAGAATGTGAATTAATTTGATGGGTGCCACTTCCAGTCCTAACCTATAGAAATCTCCCACTGGTGCTCTTCTTCTGTCTGCTGGCTGGGTGCTGACACCCAGAGAACTTCATAAGCCACTCCTTGAAGGTGATAGAACAACAAGATGGAAGGAGCCTAGGTCCCTGAGTCACCAGCTGGAGGAAAGCCACCAGGAACATTCACTTTGCAGTCAATGTGAGTAAGAAATAAACTCACATTGTGTTAAGCAACTAATATTTTTCAGCACCAATCCTTTTAAAATCTAGCAAGCTAGGAAATGAAGGAAATAAGAATAATTATCAAATCTTTAAGGCTTAAATTTCACACACCCAGAGTTCTCCTTTCCTTTGTAGATAACACTATTAATAATGATTACCATCTCTATGAAGACAAGGCTGAGTTTTCAGGTACTGATGGATTTTTTCCTCTCTTCTTAGCTAGAATTGCTGCCCTGGGATTTGAGGGAGTCAAGAGATTGAACCTAGCATGCTCTCATTCAAAGATAAAAATGTGGCTGGAAGAAGGCAAGTTTCAAGAAAAGCTTCTATATGTATAAAACAGACTTTGCCAGCTGCCTCTAAAGAGTCCTGCTATAGGTTAAACAGTGAGTTCTGATCATCTGGAACTATATTACCTGCTCCCTAATCCACACACCACATACAGACACACACACACACACACACACACACACACACACACACACACACACACTTTTTCCTTCTATCTGTCAAAATGGCCTAATCAGGGGCGCCTGGGTGGCTCAGTGGGTTAAAGCCTCTGCCTTCGGCTCAGGTCATGATCTCAGGGTCCTGGGATCGAGCCCTGCATCGGGCTCTCTGCTCAGCAGGGAGCCTGCTTCCCCCTCTCTCTCTTCCTGCCTCTCTGCCTGCTTGTGATCTCTCTCTCTGTCAAATAAATAAATAAAATCTTTAAAAAAAATCCAGTCAAGCACTGTTTATAATAGAAATTACTTCAACATAAAAGTCAACAATAGACTAGAGAACGGATGGCACAGCCACTTGACATCCACACGCAACATGTTTCAAAGAAAATGTCATAATATGGGGAAATGTTAATGACATAAAGTTAAGTAAAAAGGCAGAATACAAGTTATATAATTCCAGCTATTTTAAAATCTACTTATTAAAAAGGATTGGAAAAAAAATAAATTGATGGTGCCTGTGTTTTGATAGTAGGGTTTTTTTTAAGGTGTATTTTTTTTTAATTTTCTCCAATTTTAAATAATGAACATGAGTTGCTTTTATAATTAAAAATATATATATGATAAATTGAATACAGAAGTACAATTTTCCTAACAGTATTCCATAAACAATTTTCTCATATTTCTTATGAAATAACACATCTTAATAATATGAAATATTGGATAATGGTTACTTTCAAGAAGTGGAATAAGATAGTATTGTTAGTTTTGTTGAGTTATTTTATTATTTAATGAGAATTAGTGAGGTTCAGCTATGAATGTAAATGTTAAACAGTGAACTGGATCATAATGAATTCTGAACACTTAGCAGTATTGTCAATAAAATTGTATTTATCTCTAGGGACCAGAGCAGCCAAATAATCATGTTTGTATTCAATTTAGTTTGGTACACTTTATGTCTTGTTGGAGTGGAAACCATTGTTCATGATGTGTATATTCTAAATGGTTTTAGAGTATGAACATAGCTTGGGTTCCTACTGGGATCTCTGACATTTTTCTAGCTGAAGGTATAAACTTTATGTTAGGAAAATAAGAAACAGTAGCGGAGGAAACTCAATTGTTTTTCTTAAAGTTAGAAATATTAGAAATAGTTTTACATCCCCAAGCATTGCTGGTAGGTTGCATTTTAATCTTATATCCATTTTATTAAGTGATACTAAAAATCCAATTTACAAACAAGGCCAAGGCTTTCAGTAGTTGAGAAACTTGTGCAAGATTATACAACCAGTAGCATATAGAACAGTTATTTCTCCAGTTCTGTCTGGCCCTAGTGATCGTTTTCTTTCTTTGCATGGGGACTGTGTAATATAAGCTACTGGACTCTGGAGTCAGACTGCCTGGGTTCTGGGGTAAGTTACTTTATCTTGGTTCTTTAGTTTCCTCATCTGTAAAACAGGTAGAGTGAAAATAATAACTGTTTTGCAAGATTGCCCTAAGGCCTGAGATAATGTTTGTGACATACCTGATGTACAGAAAACAGAGACTAATGAGCTCTCATTATTATACCTCCCAACAGGGAGAATCTGAAAGATATCAGCTTTAGAGAGACTGACATGAAAAAGTAGGGCTTGGCAAAGTGTGTTCATTAAACAATTCTTTTTCCTCTTGGGGGCATTGCTAGACCATATTCCCAACTTCCTTGCAGTAAGTTGAGGTCATCTGACTGAGTTCTGGCTAATGGAATGTGGTGGAAATGACACACCTACTCCTAGGCATGGCTCCTAAAAACCAGTATCTCACTCAATCCCTTGCCTTCTGGCCAAATGCAGGAGATGAAAGGCCCTGGATCTCAAATGGCTACAGAGTAGACACCTCCCTTTACTTCATCACTATTTTAGACTGAGCAAGAAGCCACTGATAATTTTTTTCTTTTATTTACTTGAGAGAGAGAAAGAGAGAGAGCCAGAGAGCAGCAGGAGGGACAGAGGGAGAGAGAATCTCAAGCAAACTCCATGTTGAGCGCAGAGCCCAACATGGGGTTCTATCCCACGACTCAGAAATCACAACCTGAGCCAAAATCAAGAGTCGGATGCCTAACCAACTGAGCCACCCAGGTGCTCCTGAAGCCACTCATAATTTAAACAGCATTTTAAATTACCTGAATTATAAGAGGTTACCTGACCGATAAGAGGTTTTTAGTTTTGTCAACATATTGGAAATGAATTTTGTCCCATTAGAAGATTTAAGTGAGAATAAATGAAACAGATGATGGGGTGGAAGCCCAGAGCTGAGTAGGAACCTGAGGGACTGGGTTTGGTTGTAATAGGGGCAGAGAAAGAATGAATGGGCATATAGTTCTGGAGAAACAAGATTTAGAGCTTATCAAGAAAAGGAACACTCAAGAAAAGCATGAGAAAGACATGAGGCTAAAGAGGTTGGAGAAGGGGTGGTGAGATGTTCAAAAACCTCATTTTGGCAAACATGTGACAGCATAATACAAAATTATTGTAATAAGGGAAATGAAACTGAAAAAACAGAAGGTGAGAGAAGGAGGACATTTTAATATAGAAACGTTTGTCCAGCAGCATTCCTCCACCAGATTCCCAAGAGAGAATGTGGAAAAATTGCTAAGGAGCCAAAAGAAGACAGACTTGCCAGAAAGAAAAGACTACAGCCAGAGGCTCTGTAGCCATTCATGGTGCCAGCCCATCACTCCATCACCCAGTGTGATTCAGTGGTTACCTGTTCACTCCCACTCATTCTGGGTGTGACATCCCAGCACACCCTGGCCACACCATCCATCCTAGCCATGCCATGGCCGCAAGTCCTCTAGCCCCTTCCCCCATTACATGAACATTGCATCCTGAACCGGCAGCCTGAGGCTCCCATGGCAATCCTCCCATATGCCCTGCTGTCCTATCTCTCCATCTCAGCACACTTCCTTGCCTCCTTCTTGGCTTTGCATGGGGTTCTGTGTATGTCTATGTCTAAGCATATGTGTGCATGTAATCTATGAGTCCTGCAGCCTCTTTCAGCTCTATAGACCAATGCTTCTCAAAGTTTAGCTGACATAAGAATCACTGGACACTTCATGGGCTCTCTTCCAGAAATTCTGATTCAACAGGTTGGGGGTGTATGTGTCAGAATTTGCATTTCTGATAAGCTCCTCAGTGGTGCTGATTTTGCTGGCGCAAGCAGCATACCTTGAGGAGCACTTCCATTGAGCACTCACTCCATCACCTGTGCTGAATCTGTCTCCTATCCTCCCTTGTGGCCACTGCCCCAGCCCAGGCCTCCAGCACAGCAGTGCTAGCTGGGCCATCAACGCTTCACCTCTCTCAGTAAAACAATGCCAGCCATGTATGCAAGACTGTGAGATGACTGCTACTATAGGAATGATCTTAAAACAATCTAATCCATGCTTATGAAGCCTGTCATTCACAGCCTTCGGTTATTTTGGTAATAATTACATAATACTTTAATTATTAGTGATAATGAGTTTTCTCCCCCACACCACAGTAGGTCAAGACATTTTTACCAAGAACCATCTGGGACTTCTTTGCTCTGCATTCTTCCCATTTCCCTCCAAATACCTCAAAAAATCTTAACAAAAACCTGGTGTTTTTACGTATCTCCAGTGATCCTCAACCTAACTGCCCATAAATTCACCAGGGAGCTTTTCAAAAAATACTGGTTCTCAGGCCCCAATTAATTTAGACTCTGAAAGTACTTTTTAAATCTTCCCAGATGGTCTGATGTGCAGCCAAAGTTAGAAACCCCTGCTTTAGGCCTTTGTTCCTGAAGCATCCTTCCCCTTCCCTTCCACTTTTCATGTATTGGAATCCTACTTGTTCTTCAACTTCATATTCAAATATCACCTCCTCCATGAAGGCTTTTCCAAGAATCTTTCCTTGCTGGTCAATGTGGATTCCCCACGCTGAGCTCCTAGAGCATTGGTTTAGCATTTTACATGTTAATTTTCTGTTTCCCCAGAAAGATTGTGAATTCCCTCATGCAAGCTGTCTCATATATCTTTTTTTAATCCCTCAGGCTTAACAAATTCTATTTGTTGAATTAAATTTAACTGTTCAGGAAGTGGAACAGAAGTACTATTAACTTCCTCCTCAAAAACATTTAGGGTAACAGATTCTTAATTAGTTAGTGGATCATGGCTGGTTTCAAAAATAAAGCATTCCATGATGTTAGTATGCTCTCCTACTTCAGAACAAGCCTCAAAGCCTCAAGGCAAAAGGACACCTCCTTTCTTCTCTTGGTGAAGGGCAAAAGGACATTTACCCATAGTCCCTTGTTAGACAAGGTGTGGTCAATGAACCAGCAACAGCAGCTGCATTGCCTGGGAAGCTTGTCAGAAACATAAAATCTCACTCCCCAGCCTAGACCTCCTGAATCAAAATCTGATTTCAACTAACTCTAATGCCATTCCCGTGCACATTAAAGTTTGAGAAACACTGCCATCCACTTTCTCTTCCAACTTCTTTTACACTTTCTGTTTTACTCTTCAAAACTGCTTTCACTATCTGAAGATTTTCCTTTGGAAAATCTGGAAATTTCCCCCATGGAATCTATGAATCATTGTTCTATAAGAGAGTGCCATTCATCTTCTCCAGTGATTCTAAACTCCATCAACATATCAGAGTCATTTGGGGTGCTTTAAAAGGTATTGATACCTGGGCCCTCACCCACAGAAATTCTAATTCAGTTGGTCAAGGAGATATGGACCTTGGTATTTTTAAAATCACTGATCTACTCCACATTTCCTCTTTCAAGAAGAAATTCTCAAGCCACCACTAGTTTTATTCTTTAGTCTTCCTTGATGTCTTTCCCAATGCCTGATAATCCCTTGGTCAAGAAATTAGAGGGCATGTTCATGGAAGATGTATATCTCATTGAGCTTATCAAGAAGCACTTCTAAGATGATCACTTTATCAATGACCGAAGGAAAACCCAGTTTGGGCATCACACCAAATTCAACCCAGTATGAATCCAGCAATTGGAATACTTTGATCTTTCTAAAATAGATTTTTACTGAATAGAATATCTTTTACTGTTTCCTCCTCAAACTTGTTTTGTATTTTCTTTCTTTTCCTAAAACACAGGTCAAAGGTGGGATTAATGATAAAGTCAGCAAATCATGAGAAGTTATGCAGAATGATCAGTATTACATGTTGGTAACCAAAGGAAAGTGCTTGTTAAGAAGTCTTTCATTTTACCTTTACCTTCTTCTTCATAATTTTTCCTTACCCTCTCCTTGGCTTCCCTGAAGAAATGAATACATAGGAGGCTACCTCTGTTCGGGATCGGTAAGTGGAGCATTCTTGGAAATGCTGACATGATAAAGGCTCTAAGCAATAGGTTTCAACTCTCAGCGAATCAGAGGGAACTCACAAGAATTCCTTAAGCCTCATGAAGATTAATGCTCTATTATGTTCTGTGAACCTGGGGCAAGAATTGCAGCTAAATTTGCCGACAGCTTTGGCAGATTTATGTCTACCCCTGAGATGAATAACATACGCGGTATTTTAAAAGTGAATTCTGTGTAAAGTCCATCACAAAGCACATGAAATCACTTCATAATAGGCTGCAACACAGTTAAATCTCCCTAAGGCACTGGGAGGCTCCTTTAATTATTTCTTAGCTACAGCCCCTGGTCCTGGAATTAAGGGCCGAATCCCAGGCTGAACTTTGAGTTTGTTCACTCATGCAGGTTGGTTAACCTTTTGCATGTTTTTTTGGTGACCTTTTTTTTTTTTTTTGGTCCTATTTTCTTTTCTTTTTTTTTAAATTGAAATATAATTGGTACATTCCTCCACTTTCTTAGATGAACCAAATGCCACCAAGAACCAAGAAACGAAAATGCCATTGGGAAGAAAACGTGCATTGTTTTAATTTCATTTTATATTATGAGCTGTGTTCCTAATGTATAGTCTCTAAACTTAAGAAACTTATGTAACTGCAGAGGTCCATCTTATGAACATTTAATATAAAATCCAAAGAATATCCATCTCATCAGAATAAATAAAAAAATCAAAATTGCTCATCCAACATATGTATTCCTGTCAGATCTTGTGGATTTATTTGGAGCAGGTAAGTTTGAAGCCATACTTTTTACTATAGGGATAGTCATTCTTAAATTGATGTCAGGAAAGAAAAATATTGTGATTTGCTATTAAATTATAGATCAAATCACAATAGTTCAGTCCAAGTTAGAATGATACCCTCCTTTAAAACCTATGTTTCTTCTAAAATTGCCAGTGGAAATTTTCCCTGAGCATTCTAAAGTCCCTTATCAATTCAAAAATACACTCCTTGACATGGCCTTTTTTACTCCAACCCAGCTCTCAGAATAGCACTTCCCCAAGAAGATGGGCTCTTTTTGAAAGTGTGGTATCTTGTCTTTTTGAGCGGGTTGGTTAACTTGTTAACTGTTGACCAGTGAGCCTTTCTCTCACATCTGGCCTTGGTCCAGCGTGGGTCTGGTGTAGCACACTGATATTTATTTTGAGACAACTGTACATTGATGTGAGTCCTCCATTGATTCTCCTAACAACTCCACTGGGTTAGCTCAAAAATGTGTCCCCAAAATGTCCCACTTTCCAAATATTTCGTTTTCGTCCCCCATTCCTACCTCTTACCAACTTGGTCTCATTCTTTGTGATCCGAAGTGAGGAAAACATCCCAAGTCAGGACCTCAGAACCCCTTCATCCGAACTTTGCCCATTCAAAATCACACAAAAGTTCTGATAATTAAATAAAATCTGTTTCCCAGGGGGTCTTCATTTAGCTAAACCCTAGCCAAAATTCAATTGTCAGAGGCCAATCCAGGTAGAAAAATGAACTACAGTCCAATATTTTTAGAAAACAGAGTGTCTGTTAAGAAATCCATGAATTCCTGGGGCACCTGGGTGGCTCAAAGTGTTAAGCATCCGCCTCTTGATGTCAGCTCAGGTCATGATCTCAGGGTTGTGAGTTTGAGCCCGGCATCAGACTCCATGCTGGGGGTGGAGCCTGCTTCTCTCTTTCCCTCTCCCTCTTCCCCTCCCACCCCCCAACTTGCATGCTTTCTCTCTCTTGCAAAAAAAAAAAAAAAAAATCCATGAATTCACTACTTTGCTGCTGCTTCTCACTTTATGCTTCTGGGATGGAAAAATCTGAAAGATTTTAGAGGAACTTCATCTTGATCCTTTTTTGCCTCAGCTCTCATGGCACTCAGCTAAAGTCCTATGCTGGTAAGAGCTTCAGAACATTAGTCTCATCACTTTCAAACAAATCAGAGTTCTAAATGTTCATAAGCGCCCAAACAACAGTAAAAACAAGGCTTTGCATAATGTGAACGGATTTCCCTGTAAGAATGTGCACGACAGTAAGTAATCAAGTGCCCATATCCTACCTGGGTTCTCCATGTTAGAAGATACTCCTCTTCGTGTGATAGTCAGTCTGGACAAACTCCTCAAATTCCATGCTGGCCTCCTTAGGTCTATCTTGGCCAGCGAACAAAACCTATAGAATGAGACAGAAAGAGACTAGAGAACCAACGTGGGAGCCTAAATCTTGCTGCTGCTACCACCAAAGAGATGTTTGTAACTTTGCCCAAAGTACTTAAAAATCCCTGAAGACACTGGTCTTAGTACAGGTAATGACAACTTGGAGGCAAAATAGGCCTGAACGTGTGTGTTGCTTCTGTGACTTGGGACAGTAGTAGCTGCTTGTAGTTTACAGTGATACGTGCATCTCTTACGTCATGATGCACCTCTGACGGCTCTACCTGCTGCCCTTTCCAACCACCACTGACAGTTGGGAGCTGCAGCATGCCCATTATCACAGTGAAGTCTCCACATTTTCATTTGGTATTCCGTGCTGCATGTCTCCATTTATTTTTAGGGTATAATGAGGAGGACCACCGAATTCCAGTCTGGCATTTTGGCATTTACCTCCGGCTCTGACAGGTGAAACTGTTAGCTAATTAAATAAGTGTTAGGTAATTAATGACTCCTGTGAATTCATTAGACTAATTAACAAGCCTGTTTCCAGTGCAAATTCTGTCGGCCAGTGGTCTCAATCACGAACAGGGCCAGCGGATGCCAGCAAGGATTGATGGACCCCATATAACAAGTCCCCGGGACATTGAGGCAAGTGGTCATCATTTGGGTGAATTGCAGAATAGTTTTGTAGGATCTATGAGAGCAGAGTACTGATTAATGTCTTCTGGCTTGCCTTCAATTATTTCCCCTAGTTTTCAATCTTTTCAGACTCTATCCTACTCTTACGGTAGGTTGTTCCTGGATGGGGTTTTTGTTTTGTTTTGTTTTGTTTTTTTTAAATGTATTGCAAAAGGCCAGTCACTTGAATGGCAAAGGATAAAGCTTTCATTTTTAGGAAGCATGTATACAGACTGCACAAGACAAACGCAGGCCATCCCTGGGCGTCGTGCAAACAAAGGCCACGCGCCAGGCAGCGCTGGGTGACTCAGCCCGGCCTTGAGGTCAGCCCTGCCTCAACTCTGCCAGATCCACACTTAGACAAAACCCCTTCCTTCCCACCATCTTTCTCCACAGTGCCAGCATTTTCCTATTCTCACTCCCATGACCATGCTGTCTCTGCACCTTTAAAGCTGGAGAAAAGAAATCAGAGTTCTGGTGTATGACGCGATAACGTTTGGGTCACTCTGCATTTGGCATGCTTTCTGTCAGGCCCTGTGCTCAATTCTGAGCACACAAAGAGGGTGAGATGGATGGCATCTGCCCTAAAGGCATTGACACTCGTGGGGAAGAGAGAGGAGCAGTAAAGGATGTGACAGGTGCTATGAAAACTCAGTGAGGCCCTGAGCCCAGCCTTGAGAGGTGGGGCGAGGGGAGAATGCAAGGGCCTCTGGGAGGACGTGATGCCTGAGCTGTGTCTTGAGGAAAGATGCAGTCCCCAAAAATATCACTAGGGGGTGGGGGTGAATACGAGAGGCCTGTGCTCCTGGCCCAGGGAACAGTGTGTGAAATGCAGAGGTGATAGAGAAAGGGTCTCATTTCAGGACCGATTAGTAGCAGTATGTGCTTCTACTTCCATGCACGTGCACCAGAACATCTCAGACAGGGCCGTGGTGGCTTTCCGGTTTTAAAATTCTGGCATTTTTTAGAAAATCAAGAAAGGCCAAAATGGGGTTATCCTAGTCCTACTTTAAAAGTTTGCACTTAATGGGAGCACGTGGGTGTCTCAGTGGGTTAAGCCTCTGCCTTCGGCTCAGGTCATGATCCCAGGGTCCTGGGATCGAGCCCCGCGTTGGGAGCCTGCTTCTCCCTCTCCCTGCTGCTCATGTGCTCTCTCGCTATCTCTCTCTCTCTCTCTCTCAAATAAATAAAGAAAATATTTTTTTAAAAATGTACACTTAACAAATTGGCATCTTAACTCTTTTAATAAAGAATATAGTTAAATTGTGCCACAGGACATTGCAGGGCTTATAAAAATATTTCTTAATTCACCCTACACTGTAAGTTTAATAGAACACAAGTTTAAAAGTAGCAAATATCAAGTCTAATTCTAGACCAAACACTCTCCCACCTTCAGGCCCACTAGGCCAGGCCTGCCTCCCTGAGGCCATGCTTGGTGCTCTTTGCCGTTCTCCCAGACTTCTGCCCTGGGCCCAGAGTCTCTGCTCTGAGAGTCCCTCTCCATGGGCACCCACAGGAGGTCCTATAGTTCACCTAAGGCTTGCAACAAGCACTCTTGCCCAGGAAACAATCACATACAGACACACACACACATACAGACACACACACACACACACACACACACACACACACACACACCCTGTGAGAGATAGGGGTGGCAATGCATACAGTAAAGTCCCCACCTCCACTCCTTTCTTTTGTCCCCTCTTTCTGAAGCAGGTCTCTCACGGTGAGGATGGGGTAACTCTTACCTTCTGCCGCCCCAGTTCTCCCTGCTCTGCTGTGTGGCCCATGGTACCATCAATGGCTCGAAAGAGCTCAAAAATGTCTTAAGTTATCCATTCTGATGCTAAGAAGTTTACTTTTTCATTTATTCATTGAGCAAATATTTACTGAGCATACATTGTGCTCCAGGAAGTGTAAGAAGTGCTGGAGATACGGGTATGACGAAGACAGCTCTTGCTTCTCTGATTTCTCCCACAAAAATATTGACATTCCATAAACAGAAAAGATACAGCTTACCACACTTCCCACGGTAACCTTCCACATGTCATGTCGAATACATGTATTTCATACATGTCGAATCACATGTATTAAATGTGTCTTCATCATTCTATTTTTATTTTTTTAAGTTCCAGTATAGGTAACATACAGTGTTATATTCTATTCTACATACCTATTAACTAAAACTCATTGACTCAGGATCTTTCCTTAAGTGTTTACTTTCCAATACATAGATTGTAGCTGCATCGAATCCTTTTTGGAAGAGGGGAGGTATTTAAAAACACACAATTGTTTCCTTTATGGTATAAATATGTTACGGCTTAACATTTTTACACATATGTTCAAAGTTACAAAAATGTACCTTATTTTCTATTATCCATCTGATCTTTCCACTATGCCCACCATCCTGGAAGTTGGGGCAAGGGGTGGTGACCTTAAACTTGCCAATCAAGAGCATCTTCATGTCTTTGCTTTAGACAGTCTCATTTAGATGGCTCCTTCTCTTCCAAGTTCACATTTTCCTCCCTCTGCCCACCTCGCTCATGTGAGATGACACACACTGCATGGGATAGGTGGGGAGAAGCTTATTTTGTTTCTTGACAGTAAGGAAGAGGAGGACTCTGGGATCCATGTGCTTAGGTCCCTGTCCTTTGGCTCCACTGGGAGGTGGCAGGTCAGGCACTGTCCACTGTGTTTTTGTGAGGAAACTGCAGCTACTTGGGTTGGTCTATGGGTCTCTGAATGGAGTGAGTGAGACACAGCTGGGCCCAACCGCCTCTAATGGGACATGATGCTGGCATCCACCTCTGAAGTCTGTGGCCTATTTATCTCTTTGTCTCCAGCCTCAACGTCCCTTCTCTTGTGGCCTCTTTGTTCGGTCCTCAGGCTCCTGGCAGCCCACTAGCATCTGAGAACTTCTGCTTTCCTTGTGAGAGCACTTTGCATGCCAGACATAAGCTATGGCCTTGTCTTGAGCTGTCTCTCCCAATTCTTCTCTGCCCACCATTGGCACACTACTGCCCCACACCATGCTGGGCGGAGATTCTCCTACAGACTTGTCACCTCTCCTGGGCTACATGGAAGGATGCACACTTCTGGCTCCAGTGACCTCAGGTTGACCTATGCCTAGTTGGATAGTTATATGGCACTCTTGCCCTTAAATTTCATCTTCTGGGGTAGATGGTGACCAGGGACCCTTTCTGAACTTCGTCCCCTACTTCTCCCTGCTCCCAACCTCACAACTCTCATCAAGGGAAGTGAGGTCCTCTTTGTACCTTTTCTACCTGACCAAAGTGAAATACCCTTATATACTGAATTCTCCCTGGTATCTGGTAATCTCTGTGTTCAAGTTCACTGGACCTACCTTCTAATATGTTAATGAGAACAAACGTTTTTTTTAAATCTTATTGTTCCTCACACTGCCTCCCCAGGGACTCAGACTTCATGTTAAGAGTTTCAATTCCCTACTAGATTTCCCATTCCCCAGCAGGAAGATAGGAACTATGAAAATGGCCATGTACACAGAAAAGAAAGAAGAGTCTGGCAGTATGTTTCAGTATCTCCATTAACACTTTGAAGCAATAAGAATTGAAGCTGTAGCACAAAGGCCAAGAATATCAGTGTTTTTATTGTGCTTTGGAGTACTTCTCCCTCTACAATTTTGTTAGAATTCTGCACCATATGACACTCTTCTAGGCAGAGGCAGGCAGAGGGGCAGTGAAGGAAGCCTGTGCCATGAGGGGGGTCACTTGAAGGGGACTCTAGTGGAGGCTGACCCATGCTGAGTCCGTGGAGAGGATGCCAGCATCCCCCAGTCCTTGCAGAGGACTGAAGCCTCCTGTGTGCAGTGCCATGGGATGCTAGAGGTCCTCTGGTTAGGTTTTAAAAGTTCAATAATTGTGTATGAGATTAAAAATACCAAAAAATGAGATATTTTCCAGGACCCACAGAGAACTGATATCTGGAACCTCTATAAAGTTGACATTTGCTTTAAGAAAATAACTGCTCCTTGAAACACAATAGAGAGCCCAGAAATAAACCCATGACTATGTGGTCAATTAATCTTCGACAAAGGAGACAAGAATATGCAATGGGAAGAAGACAGTCTCATCAACAAAAGGTGTTGGGAAAACTGGATAGCTACATGTAAAAGATTGAAACTGGACTACTTTTTTAATACCGTACACAAAAATAAACTCAAAGTGGATCAGGATGTTAGACCTGAAAGCATAAAAATCCTAGAAGAGAGCGCAGGCAGTAATTTCTCTGACACTGGCCATAACAACATCTTTCTGGATATGTCTCCTGAGGCAAGGGAAACAAAAGCCAAAATAAACTATTGGGACTACATCAAAATAAAAGACTTCTGCACAGCAAAGGAAACAATTAACAAAACTAAAAGACAACGTACTGAATGGGAGAAGATATTTGCAAATAATATGTTTGATAAAGAGTTAGTATCCAAAATATATAAAGAATTGATAAAACTCAACACCAACCCCCCACCAAGTAATCCAATTAAAATGGGCAGAAAGATATGAACAGACATTTCTCCAAAGAAGACATACAGATGGCCAACAAACATATGAAAAGATGCTCAACATCACTCATTATCAGGGAAATGCAAATCAAGACCATAAGGAGATATCGCCTCACACCTGTCATAATGGCTAAAATAAAAAACTTAAGAAACCACAAGTGTTGCAAGGATGCGGAGAAAAAGGAACCCTCTTGCACTGTTGGTGGGAATGCAAACTGGTGTAGCCACTGTGGAAAACAGTATGGAGGTTTCTCAAAAAATTAAAAATAGAACTACCCTATGATCCAATAATCACACCACTGGGTATTTAGCCCAAAACAGAAAAACACTAATTTGAAGGGATGCATTCACTCCTATGTTTACTTCAGTATCATTTACAATAATCAAATTATAGAAGCAGCCCTAGTGCCCATCAATAGATGAATGGATAAGGAAAATGTGGTGAATATGCAATGGGATATTATTCAGCCATAAAAAAGAAGGAAATCTTGCCATTTCTACCAACATGGATGGATCTAGAGAGTATAAAGCTACGTGAAATAAGTCAGTCAGAGAAAGACAAATACCATATGATTTCACTGAAATGTAGAATTTAAAAAACAAATCAAATGAACCAAGGGGGAAAAAGAGAGAAAGAAATAACAACAACAACTTTTAACTATAGAGAACAAACTGAGGGTTACCAGAGGGGAAGGATGTGGGTGGGGGGATGGGTGAAAATGTGGAGGGGATTAAGAGCACACTTACGGTGGTGAGCCCTGAGTAATACATGGAATTGTTGAATCACTCACTATATTGTACACCTGAAATGAATATAACACTGTATGTTAATTACACTGGAATTAAAATTTTTTAAAAAATGTTTAAAGAAAATAACTCCTCTTGATTTACAAAATTTCACCGATCTTTTTTCCTTTCAGAATTATATTGCCTAATATTTAAAGTAAAAAAGCCCAGAAATTTCTCTTTGGACAATGATTTAGAATAATAAGTAAAGGAACATATTTCTAGCTATGCAGACACGTATTTATGGGGCTTTGTTGAGGTATGAGAAGGACTTGACTGTTGTCAATCATTCTAGATAGACAGGACCTTAGTCTGTTCAGGCTGCTATTACAAAATACCACCGACTGACTGGATTAAACAATAAACATTTATTTCTCACAGTTCTAAGGGCTGGGAAGTCCAAGGTCAAGGTGCCATCAGATCAGGTGTCCAGCAAGAGACTGCTTCCTGGTTCACAGACCACTATCTTCTCCCTCTGTCCTCACATAGCAGAAATGGAGCAAGAAAGCTCTCTGGGGTCTCTTTTATAAGAGCACTAAGTCCACTCTCATGATCTAGTCACTCCTCAAAGCCCCCTACTTTCCAATACCATCACCTTGGAGGTTAGGATTTCAAGCTATGAATTTGGGGGAGACACATTTAGTCCATAACATGCTGTTTTGAGGTGAATCTCTACAGGATGTGTCATACATACACCCCAGTGATTATTCAGCACCTACTCTGTGCTAAGTTTGTTCCTGCTTGAAGTTGTATGAAAGACATAACAGAATGTTCCTTGTGCTCAGATTCATTCTTCTGGCAAGCTCCAAATGAAAAGAAGTTAACTTACAACCGCCATGGCTGCTTTGGTGGACTTTGTTACTGGGAACATGACTCCCACAGTGTGACCAAAGCTTAAATTTCCTGTTCTCCAATGGCTGACCTTAAATACTAACACTAGTGCCTCAGTGAGTCAGTCGACCATGCTGAGATGCCAGCGAAGGTCAGCAGAGACGCTTAAGACTGAAACCACGTGGCTTCTGAATATATTTGACTTCAATCTTTAAAATGTTTCTGTTCTTAAGAATGTTTGAGAAAAGGAAATGTGAGGCAGAATATCGAACAAAAATTCAAGAAAAGCGATTTTATTGGGGATAAAGTATGATATTTTAAATCAATAGCAGTCAGGAATAAAATTTAAAAGTTCTTCTCTAAATTCAAAATAATCACTCTCAACTCAGAATGGAAATCTGAAGAACAAGGGGAAAGTTATTGAAAGACCAGGAAGAAGTTGAAAGGCAGCGATAGTTGTGACTAGTTCAAGCAGGACACGAGGCCAGACTCTGGATTGTCTCAGTCAGCCTTCACATCAACCCTCTGAAATGGGTGTATTTGCCCCCAACTTTCAGATGAGGAAACGGAAGTCAAGAGAGGTTAAATGAGGTGACTGAGATCCTGCAATGAGTAATCCAAGGATGGGATTCAGACCTAGGTCTGCCCGGCTACAAAGCTATGAGGACTCTCTAGTTTACCACTGTTTTTAGTTAGAGTCCTGTAAAGAAGATAAGAGTCCAAGGAGAACGGCATCAACAAGAGAAGAGAACTTGACGTGGGTCATATAAATGAAGTACGATTGAGATGGGGGGATCATCTCTCCTCAACATGTCCTGCTGGCAATAAGCACTGTAGACTTCACTGTTGGTAGGAAAGCATGACTAAGCCATGGCAGGTGTGTGTTATGAGACGCTGCTGGAGAAAATAGCTCCTTAAAATGACAGTCCAATACTGATGGTGATTTTTAAATCATCTCATTGTCAAAATCGAAATCAACCTTTAAAATGGGCCTCGAGCCCACTTTATATCCCGCTGTTGTTATTTCAGGCTTAACGTTTCCCTAAGATTTTACCCCCAAATTTGGTCCAAATTACCACCCTGCCTGTAGCCAGTTCTGTCTGCTCCTAAGCGGTTTCTATAAAGGGAATTAAAAGGCACTGGGCTGAGAGGCTCTTCACTCCACATGGCTTGCCCATCATGGAGATATAAGGCCTTGGAGATTAAAGCCCCCATGTTTGTTTTTCAACACCAGATGAAAATGTGCCACCTGGGGAATGTTTGGCTGGCTCAGATGGTAGAGCACGTAACCCTTGATCTCAGAATCATGAGTTTGAGGCCCATATTGGGTGTAGTTTACTTTAGAAAAAAAAATGCCCCGCCTGGAAAGGGAAGTACACAGGGAAATCAGACTCTCAGTTGGAAAGATGCTCCGTGAGTTTGACAGATGTCACCCTGAAATGAGAGACGGTGCAATTTTTCTTGGAAATCAAGGAAGGTGCAGTCCTAACCTCTAACAAAAACCGAGGTTATTACTGCTGCTGCCCAAGAAAGCTCAAATGGGAAAATAATGCTAATACATTGTGGAGGTGATGAATTCCAGGCCCAGAAAGTCATGAAATTTCAGAGCTGACTGATTCTAATTTGAGTTTAGCCGAGTGACAGAGAACAGTGTGTTGTATGGGTATTCTCCTAACCTACTAAGTGCAATACATTGAGTTAAATGTACATTTTTTCTAGAGTAGTAACAAATCTTGAGTACATCATCATGGTTACATTCATGTTTCTATTAATGCCATCCTTAGGAATGTCATGACTTTTCTAAAGTGATTACTTTGAACGCTTCACCTTGGCTTTGCATTGCATTCTCTATTGTGATGATTGCTGGTTTTTCTTTTAGTATTTTGTGTTAGTCAATATTCTTTGAATTTTTAATTATGAAATATTTTGAACATGTAAAAATGTGCAGCTAAAACAGATACCTGTGTAGTTGCCAGACACATTTACCAATTGCTAATACTTTGCCATTTTTTTAAAGAATCCATCAAAGCAATTTCCTTCCTTACCTTTACATTACTTTTGCTTTCTTTCCAGAGGCAGCCACTCCCCTGAAGTTGGTGGCATATTTTAAAACTTTTACTTAAAAGTGTGTGCTTGTAACTGCATGGGCAAGTTATATGCATATCTTTACCTTAAACCCGATCGTGTGTGTGTGTGTGTGTGTGTGTGTGTGTGTGGTAATACATACTACTGGGGGAAAAGGAGAGAGAATGTGAGAGAGTGTATGTATTATATAAATATTCTTCAAACTTACTTTTTTAGGTTGCTTCCAATTTTTCTCTATGAATATCTTTATAAATATCTGCTTGTGAATGCACACGAGAATTTCTCTAATATCTGGTCATATGTTTGTACATATTCAATTTTACCAGCTATTATTACACAGTCCTACAAAGTAGTTTTACCAAATTATATTTGCACCAACAGTGTATAATGTGTCCCATTTCCCAATATCTTTGGCAATAAATTAGGTGTTATTAACCATATAATTGTTTTAATAATATGGTGGTCATAAAACGGTATTTCTTTGTTTTGTTTTACATTTCCCTGGTTGTTAGTGAGGTTAAGCATTTTCTGAGTTTAGTACATTTCCAAATACCGTGATTGCTGATATATTTTAATTCCTTTCTTCTGTCTTATGTTTCAGTGTGTGTGTGTGTGTGTGTGTGTGTGTGTGTTTATGGAGAGACACAGACAGAGAGAGAGAGGGACAGAGAGACGGCGAGAAAGCACTTCTTTTCCCTTTTTCCTGCCTTCTATAGAATGGTTAGTTTCTCTGTAGACTCCATTTCCTTGTATTGTTTTTGAAGTTATATATTCTATTTCTGTTCTGTTAATAGTAATCCTTACATTTTAACAAACACACTTGACTTAAAATTTATGGTTAACTAATACCTCTACTCTTCTCCTGAATAACACAAGGACTTGGAACTCTTTAGTCCTAGTTCCTACTTCATGTTTTCCATGTGAAGTAACTTACTCTATCCTGTTTTCATGCCTCTCCACTGCCATTAGTCATTATTATGGTTACTGTTTTATTTGCAGTTAATAATACTTTAAATTATCCATGTCTGCTGATGTCTTTGATTCCTGTTGCTTCTCATTTCCAGTCCTTCCTTCTGAGCTTAATTCCTTTCTTTTTAAAGCATGTTACATAATAGTTCTTTGGCATGGATTTTGTCTGAAAAATGTCTTTATTTTTGTCCTCATTTTTGAATGACTATTTAGTAATGTACAAAGTTCTGGATGGGTGGTTATTTTCCCTCAGCACTCAGAGGGTATTAGTTCATTGTCTTCTGGTACCTATTGCCGCTAATGAAAATTTTGCTTTCATTTACTTGTTTTATCTAAGTAAGTTACCTGTCTATTCTTTCCATTTTCTTTTAAATTTTCTTTATAGTCTCAAGTTTTCTAAAGTATGTTTTAGGTGTCACTTTAAAAAAATAAAGTTCTTCTCAGGACTCGTGCTTCCAAATTATGAGAAAATAGATCTGTTATAAATTCTGGAAAATTCTCACTATTTCGTCTTTGAATACACTGTCTCTCTGGCACTCCAATTAGATACACATTGGGCCATCTCAGTCTGTCTGAAAGTCTTAACTTGTTCACATATTCTATCTCTTTGCTTCTCTTTGCTTCTGTAATGAACTGAGAATTTTCCTCAGGTCTCTCCCCACTCATTCTCTCTGTAGGTGCGCTTAAACCAGCATTTTCGCTCAATTGCCATCTACTGTAGCAACGTTTTCCACTCCTCCTGTCTCCCGAATCCTTACCCTCTTTCACGACTGTGCAGTCCCACACCCTCTCACCACCAATGGAGTGACCTGCCCTGTCCCTTGACTGGGCTTGGTTGTGTCACTATTTTGTTCAAGAAAATGAGGCAGTGTGCCCGTTGGTTCCTGCCCTGGCACCTCTATCATTGTCATAGGAACATGCGCAGGCGAGTCTGCTGGAGGATGAGAAACATGTAAATCAGAGACCAGTCAGCCCAGGAAGCCCAGCTGAGGCCAGCCTTGATCAGCCAACAGTCAACTGATGCCTTAAAAGGGAGCAAACCAAGGATAGCAGAGTCACCTCACCAGCCCTAGCTGACCCCAGGCTCATGAGCAGTATATGTTGTTGTGCGCCACTCAAGTCCTAGGCCATGGCGTTATGGCGGCAATGGATAACTCTTATGCCATCCTCTGAGGTCTCTCCTCCCATGAACGGTTTTCTCACGTGTAGATACTGCAATTGTAATTCTTCAACTTTGCCTATTCTTTTCAAATTGTGTCCTGTTGTTTCCATATATTTCTACTCCACCTTTTGTCTACTTGATGATTTTAAACAGAACTATTTTACAGCTTCTTTCAGACTGTTTAATTCTTTTAAGTTCTTGGGGGTGCTGATCTTCCTGTTTTTTGTGTCTGTTGATTTCTCTTATAGCTGATTGTTTCCAAGTTTTATATATCAGTTTTCTTTTTGAGCCCATTTTCTGTGAGTGTCCAATATACATCGGTTCCTGAAAGTGTCACTAGGTGGTGGTTTTGTGTTTGCTCCTGCCAGGAACGCCATGGGTATCCCTAGACTAGGACCCAGTTTATATAAATTTCCTATCCAAGGATTTCAGCACCATGTCGCTGGCATAATTTGTCATTTTGCAACTACACATCATACTTCGTTTCAGTTTCTCACTAAAAACTGTGTTTCTATCCACATTGGCGACAAAAAAATTCCTTTGCATTTCAAGATGGGTCACAGACCTATTTAATTCTTTTTTACTGAAGGTACAGAATTTCCAAGGTCCCAGCTTAATGCAGGGGTTTCAGGTCCAAGGCCCACCTCTGGCAGGCCAGGACCATGTACATGCATCCTGCAAAACCCCTGTACCTTGGCATGAGGGTCTCTTTCAGGATTGATGCTCACTGTACCATGATAGCGTTAGCCCATGAGTTGATGGTCTTCATTACTATAGCTTAGGGTTAGCCCTTTCATTTCTTAAAGTTCACTCATTAACATTTATACAGTACTCCTCTTGTTTATTTTAAGAGACATGTCCACATGGCTCAGTTTCCCATGTTGCTTGCACGTGCTTTGTTCAATAAGCAAAGATAATAGTGTAAAAACTGGAGAATTTTTAAACTGACTCAGTCCTCCAATGAAAGAAAAACATGGCTCAGTATAGACTATATAGTTCAGGGTGCATGTTTTTCTTAAAATAGCCTTGATTTTTGTTAAGCACTAAAAATAGCCCTCTCTCTGTTAAGCACTAAAGAATTGACCTAAGCAGTTTTTGGACTTATGTTCTTTTTTCCCCAATATCAGCATTTCACACAATTCTGCTATAGTCTATGATTTACTTTATGAAAATGCATCTATTCTTTTATTTTCCTGGTAACACTTGATTCTTATGTCTCTAACTCATTTAAGATGCAACAACACTGCAAATCAACATTTAGAATAGGACAAAAGCATGGCTCACTATTTTTAATACTAAATTTTACTTGAAAAATTTTAAATACATGCCTTTAAATGAATACTTTCAAAATGCTACAACATGGGGTTTCCTAACAAATAACCCACATTCATGATATTCATGGACATCTTCCCTCTCTTCTTGTCAGAGCCTGTCTCTTTCTCCATTTTTAGGGTGAGAGAAGGGGCAAGGGAACAGGACCAGAGAGATGTTCCACCCTGATTCAAATCCCCTACTTCTTTGCCTTAATCCCTACTTCATCACACACTGAGGACATAGTCTGGGAAACAAAATGCAGAGGCTGGTATTTTGGCAAAGGTGCCACAATTCTTTTTCAAAACAGGAAAAAAAAAAAGCATTTGCAAAGTTTGGCAAGTTTTGACTTGAGTCGAGCTAGCTAGGAAAGAGAATTGTGGCTTTAATAAGCTTGAAGAGAGTAGAACACCAAGATTTATAAGAATAGACCAACAACATACCAAATGGTGCATTGTCCTTGGGTATAATCAGTGTGTGGATAAATGGAAAGTCATTGTATTCAGAGAAAAGCCATATTCTTGGCTCTGGAAGCAGGAGGAAAAAGTAAGCACAATTCTATCACAGTATATGAAAGTCGTTTTGTTTCATAATGGTAGACTAACATATTGCACCTAGCAAGCAATAGGGTGTACTGAAAAGATAATTCTTTTTATGCCAGGTGGGTCCATGTATTGTTGGGCAAGCTCATCATCTTTTCAAACTTCAGTTTGTTTGTTTCCCGTAAAGTGGAAATAATAGTAATTACCACGCAGGAGTGTTGAGAAGATAAAATGAGAGATTATGTATTAAATATCTGGTTTATAATAAGCACATAATAAAGGATGGCAATTACTACCTTAATACTATCGATTATCTTATTATCTTAAGGTACCCTTTTAAAAAAATTGTAGAACATTTAAATAGAGAACTGTGAAATGATGTGTGGTTCATGGAATCTGAATCTCTTTGTCAAATAAAAACGCTCCAGAAGGGAATTCTGGGACAGCCATGGGGCTAAGGCCAGCCATGTTGATGTGGCTCTCTTGTACTTAAGCAGGACTCTGGCCCCAAAGAATCAGACTTCAAACACAGACGGTAATGACAGTGAATGACCCAGACATCTCAGTGCAAATAGTGCCTGACAGACAGGAAAGCGATTCCTGGGATACATTTGTCCAAATGCAGTTAACTTTACACTTACCCACCATGATTCCGTGAAGGAGCAATGAATCACCAGCACGTAGCTCACCCCTCTCTCAATGACTGTGACTCATTCTAACTCATTCGACCTTTCTTTGCTAGATGCACACTTATCATGTGAGGGCAGAAAGAGTTGCAAGTAAAGGAGAAAAAAATGGAAAAGCCTTTTGGAAAAAACTATTTTTCTTAAAATATGCATGGGATTCTGGGCATACATCCAAAGGAAATACAATCGGGACCCGGAAGAGGTTATTTGCCCTCCCACGTTCATGGCAGCATTATTCACAATAGCCAAGATGTGGAAACAACCTCAGCATTTGTCAACAGATGAATGTGTGAGGAAAACGTGGTAGATATATACACTGGAACATTATTAAGCCTTAAAGATGAAGTAATCCTGCCACTTGTGTCAACCTGGATGAACCTGACGGACATTATGCTGAGTGAGATAAGCCAGGCACAGAAAGATAAATATGACAGGATCTCACCTATAGGTGGAATATAAAATAGTCAGACTCATAGATGCAGAGAGTAGAATGGTAGTTGCCAGGGGCTGGAGAGAGAGAGAAATGGGGAGATGTTGGTCTGGTCAAGGGGTACAAAGTCTTAATTATGCCAGATGAATAAGTTCTGGATATCGATGTGTAGCAATGTCATTACAGTTAACAATACCATATTGTATACGTGACATTTGCTAAGAAGGTAAATCTTATGTGTTTTCACCACACACAAAAAAAGAGAGAACAAAAGAAAGTGAGAATTCTGTGAGGCAATAAACGTGTTAATTAGTTTGATTATGGTTACTTTTCACAATGCATACTTCTGTCAGAACATCAGGTTGTACACCATGAATATATACAATTGTTATTTGTCAATTTCACCTCAGTAAGCCTGGGGGGTGAGGGGGAGAATGAAGCTTTATAACATATACCCGTACCAAAAAGCACCCTCTTTCTTGAAGACATGGGTAGTATCTTTAGTTTTATCTTAGTGTAAAATCATATACCTGTGTCAGTATAAATGAAATCATGCCCTTTCATAACCTTTAAAAAAAAAGTAAATATACATGAAAGAAATGAGCAAGCAGGAAAAATAATTGTGTAATATGAAATGGATTCAGCATGATTTAAGGGCTTTTTCAGTTGTCTATTTTCCCTAAATGTGTCTAATTATGACAAGTGATTTGTGTGTATGATCTTGTTTCTTCACAACAAACCTGTAAAGTAGCTATTTCCTTTTTACAACAATATTCATCTATTTGCCCTACTTCCCTCAAGTGGTGAATAGCCCCTGTGTCTCTGATACTAAATTCCACAGTTCCCCCAACCCCTTCTACCTAAGATGCATATCTTAGATCATTTTTTCAAATTTTAATTTAGACATAAATTTGGCCATATGCAAATAGTTGCTTAATTAATATTTTTGGTGAATAATGTCATTGCGGCAGAGAGGAAGGAGCACCAGATTGTGAGTCAGGCTACTAGGGTTCTGGTCCCAAGTCCATAATTACCTGGCTTTGTGATCATAAGGAAATCATGTAATTTTTCTTGTTCTAAGGAGTCTTATCTATTAAATGAGGTTGGAGTCTTCACTCAAGGCAAGAGACTTAAGCATATATTGTAAGGCATGTCTAATTTCTAGAAAGGGATAGTAGAGATGTCTTACCTGGAATGGGTAGGGATGTCCTATTTGAGTGACGCCAACATAAATGGGAGAGCTACTGAGACCTCCAAGGTAGTTCAGTTTGGGTCCACTCATGAGACAGAAACCACACAGTAATTTAAACGAGGGACGATTTACTATAAAGAATTGTTAAATCTAGGAAGAGATGAGAGTAACAAGAGATCAGCTACTGAGAAATGAAGAGAACTCTAACAGATATAGAAATAGCAGCTTTAAGGATCAGGCACTACACTTAGGGCTGAGATAGAGCACCCAAGAAAGAGCCCTTCCACCTAAGGCTAAGATCCAGATCTCGTTGGAGGGCATGACTGTGGCTCACAGATTGCCAGAAAAGTCACTGTCATGCCATACCAGTGGAAATTGCTGGAAATCCTCCCTCCAGGATGTTGGAAAAAGCTGTTAACAGGGAGGTGTCTTGCCAGAAGTATTCTGCTACAATATTGGCCAAGGGCTTCCAGGAGCCAGGCACTAGAGAAGTTGTATGCACTGGAGTAGACAGATGCTTAAGAAGTCACCCACGCTGCAGAAGCTGGGTGCTGGAGAAGCTTCACGCCTTGTAGGAACAGGACACTGGGGAAATCGCCATGGTGCGGAATCCACTGAGAAATCACTCTCACTGCAGAAGTGGGCACTGAAGAAGTCACTGCATCAGCACTAGCATAGCTGCACGCAGTGCAGGAGTCCAGCGCTGGAGGAGTCACCTCTGTTGCAAGAGCCAGGTGCTAGAGAAGCCAGGCACCTGCCGAAGCCAGACACCGGAGAAGCTACCCACACAGAGGGAACCCGCCAAGAGAGCTCATGAGAATCAGGAAGTAAACTTCTTTCTCCTGCAGTCTTTTTCCAGCACCACCCACCAACATAGCTTAGCCCTGTGCCACCTGAGAGAAGAAAACCACTCAAAGGCCCACCTTAAGGGCACCTGGGTGACTCAGTCGGTTGAGCATCTGACTCTTGGTTGTGGCTTGGGTGCTCATCTCAGGGTGGTGGATTGAGCCCTGCATCCGGCTCTGCACTCAGTGGGGAGTCTGCTTGAGATTCTTCTCTCTTTCTCCCTCTGTTTCTCCTCTTCCTCATGCTTTCTGTCTCTCACTCTCTCTAAAATAAATAAATGAATCTTAAAAAAGAAATAAAGAAAATAGAGGGCCCATCTTCGTTTTCACAGAGCAAGCAAAAAGGGCACATTTAAACCTGAGATGCAATGATAACTTGCACAGGTGGACATCAAAAGCAGTTTCCTAAAAGAAAAGATATGGGTTACAGTAATACGACTTCTTGTACCTTATCAATCATTCATTCACTCCAGAGGCAGCCAGCCTGCGGCCTGCTCCCCAAACCAGAATAGGAAATAATTTAAAATTTTTGAATGTGAATACTTTAAGGAAGGCCTTCAGGCTTACCAAATTCTCAATAACTCCCTAGTATCTGAGCTGGAGCAGGCGGTGTTCACCCCAATACATACCAGGTCCCTGTCATCATCTGTGATCCTTGACCGCCTAGCTGCTTCATTTACTAGGTGAGAAAACCAAGGCTCAGAGAAATGAAACAATCTGCTTACACTAGCTACTCCTTCCTCTACTCCTATCTCTGTCATATTCAAACGAAAGGCAGAGTGGAAGTAACAAATAAACCTATCTTAAATATTGGTTTGTCTCAAACTTTTGCACTAGATTTGAGCTGTTTGAGTTGCATAGATTTTGCTCATTTACATAAAATCAGGAGATTGTTGGAAGAAATGTGTTCAGGTAATCCTCTATGGCAAGAAAATACTCCAGAGTATATCAAGACTTGTTTTTTGAGAAGTTAACTATCGTGATATTAAGTGTCCCTCATGTAAAGTCTCGTTCAGTCTCTGACAACCAGATCAGCATTTCACAATCTATGATTACTCCTCAAAAATGATTCCATTGATTCCCCCTTTTCCCTTTTTCCTGTGTTTTTCAAAGCTACCACTCTCCATGTGATGAGGTTGTACAGATTCCTATCACTTCACCAGAATGAGAAATCTATGCTATTTCCATTAAGGAACTAAGTGTTAGGCAATTTCCAAATCTTAAATGATTTCACACTCTCAGCAAGGTGAGAAAGAAAACTGTATTACAAAGTTTTCCTGGGATTCCTGATAATGACAATAGTAGCAATGCCTTACTATTGCAGAATACTTAATGGCTGATGATAAGCTTTTACATGTATTATTTAATTTAAAATAAACCTTCAGATATTTTATTTGCCAGTACCTTTTTATTTTCTAAGAAAGAAGCCTAATTTAAGATACGCTGAAGCTTAAAGATACTAGGTGAAACATAATTCAGAAAACATTCTAGTTAATTCCAAATAGAAACTGAAGTAATACCCACAACCTAATTATTTTGTTATAAAAGAAAAGACACCTCCAGAAGTTGGTAATTATTGAAATTTTAGGTAAATATATGAATTTCAGAAATTAATCTGGGTTGCAGTATTTATAATCAAGTAAAGAACAATGGATGAAAAATAAGAATTTTGGAAACAGGGCATGTGGGATTATACATCTTCTCTGCCAGCGATGGGTCATCATTTAACTTGTCAAAGTTTTGTTTTTTAATACATGATGTGAGTGGGATTCCATGTTCTTTTATAATTTTTGCTCCTCCAGTAAAGAAAGATCTCTGTAGTCTTCATCTCCTTTGGCTTTTTCTATCTTCACCCCCAGAAGGGAAGGAGTTTTGCTAAAACACCAAGGTCATACTATGAGGTATAATCCCATGTTTTTATTTATTCAAAATTACTTAAGGCACAAAATAGACACACAGGTCAATGGAATAGAATAGAGAGCCCAGAAATAAACTTACAATTATATGGTCAATTTATCATTGGCAAAGGAGACAAGAATATGCAATGAGAAAAGGATAATCCCTTCAACAAATGAGGTTGGGAAAACTGGACACCTACATGCAAAGAATCAAATTGGACCACTTTATCACATCAAACCAAAATAAACTCAAATTGGACTGAGGACCTAAATGTAAGACCTGAAACCAGAAAAATCCTAGAAGAGAGCACAGGCAGTAATGTCTCTGACATTGGCTATAGCAACATTTTTCTAGGTATGTCTCCCAAAGCAAGGGAAACAAAGGCAAAAGTAAACTATCAGGAATACATCAAAATAAAAAGCTTCTGCATAGCAAAAGAAACAAGTAACAAAACTAAAAGACAACCTACTGAATGGGAGAAGATATTTGCAAATGATATATCTGATAAAAGGCTAGTATCCAAAATACATAAAGACCTTATGTAACTCAAAACCAAAAAACCAAAAAAATAAGTAATCCAATTAAGAAATAGGCAGAAGATATGAACAGACAGTTCTCCAAGAAGACATACAGATGGCCAACAGACACATGAAAAGATGCTCAGCATCACTCATCATCAGGGAAATGCAAGTCAAAACCACAATGAGATATCACCTCACACCTGTCAGAACGGCTACAATCAAAAACTTAAGAAACAACAAGTGTTGGTGAAGATGTAGAGAGAAAGGAACACTCAAGCACTGTTGGTGGGAATGCAAACTGGTACAGCCACTGTGGAAAACAGTATGGAGATTCTTCAAAAGTTAAAAATAGAACACCCTACATTCCAATAATTGCTCTACTAGGTATTTACCCCCAAAACACAAAAATACTAATTCTAAGGGATACATGAAACCCTATGTTTATTGCAGCATTATTTACAACACCAAAGTATGGAAGTAGCCCACATGTCCATCAATAGATGAATGGGTAAAGAAGATGTGGTGTGTACACACACACACACACACACACACACACACACACTAGAAAATTATTCAACCATAAAAAAGAATGAAATCTTGCCTTTTGCAACAACATGAATGGAGCCAGAGAGTATAATGCTGAGCAAAATAAGTCAGAGAAAGACAAATACCATTTGATTTCACTCATGCAGAATTTATGAAACAAATGAACAGAGAGAAAAAGAGACAAACCAAAAAACAGACTCTTAACTAGAAGAACACACTGATGATTACCAGAAAAGAGGTGGGCCGGGTGGAGGGATGA
Organism: Potos flavus; assembly: GCA_028534135.1. Classification (NCBI taxonomy): domain Eukaryota; kingdom Metazoa; phylum Chordata; class Mammalia; order Carnivora; family Procyonidae; genus Potos; species Potos flavus. The sequence goes on along the minus strand of CM052883.1, from coordinate 107,373,928 downwards.
GTGAAATAGGTGATGGGGAGGGATTAAGGAGTACACTTGTCGTGATGAGCACTGAGTAATGGATAGAATTGTTGAATCACTATAGTGTACACCAGAAACAAATATAACGCTGTATGTTAACTATACTGGAATGAAAATTTAAAAAAATATTTGAGTACCTACTTTCTCTCGGGCAGTATTCTGTGTTCTAGGAATACAGTCGTGAACCAGAGAATGTAGCCATATGCTAAGGTGGGGGGGCGGACAGGAAGTTAGTGAAGCAGGTAATCATGGAGCTTGGCAGGTGCTGATGAGAGCTATGGAGAATAAGGAAGCAGGGAAAGGATGGGGGCGCTGCCACAGGTGGGAGAGTGATGAGGCCCTCAGGGACAGGATCAGGAAAGGCCTTCCAGGAAAGTCGATTGTTCAAAAACTGTCAATTATTCAAGAAAAGACTATGCTTGTTTTGCAAGTATTTCCTTTAAAACTGCTGAAGCAGATTCAAAGGGATGATGGTAAAACTGTATTTGTCAGGTTAGGTGTGTGGAAGAAGAAAAGACAAGGGAGAAAAGCAGATAGGGTTTCTTTTTCTAGCAATGGGTTGAGGACTTGAAACATTAGGTACTCAACAAATGTGTGTTGGATCTGAGCACAGTCGAGCTTCTAACCTTACATAAATCAAGTTAATGTAGCAGTCCTTTAAGAACAGTATTTTCACATGCCAGCATGATGACCCTCCATTATAGTTAAGCTGCTTTCTTTCTCTGCACCTCATCCATCTGATGGCCCTGGGAGGGGGAGGAGAACAAATGTGATCTCGGGGAAGAGGAGGATAGAGCAGTAAAGGAATTCTTAGCCACAGGAGAAAGGAGAAAACACCTGCCCTCCCAGACCCAGGGGGCCACGGAAAGTTAGAGTTTGTTCTTTGCAGCCTTTCTCTGGGGCAAAACCTAGAGCACAGGTGGGTGGTACTAGATAGTAAATATCTGATAGAAGTGGAAGAATCTGGAACATTGGGGACTAATAGCCTGTTCTTCCTCACTCCCTGAGGAAAGCTGCATACCCCTGGCTAAAAACCTTGAGTGTAAACGCATGTCCCGGGAGCCATAATGCAGAAGCCAAGGGAGGTGGCCAGGGAAGATCCTGAGGCAGAACCCCTAGCTCCCCAAGGCCTGTTCAGGGTGTCTACAGCTGCACTGTCCAATATAGTAGCCTCTAGACACACAAGGCTATTTAAATTAAAATTTTAAGTTATCAAAAGGGGTGCCTCGGTGGCTCAGTCAGTTAAGCATCTGCCTTCAGCTCAGGTCATGATCTCAGGGTCCTGAGATCGAGTCTCTCATCAGGCTCCCCGCTGAGCCAGGAATTTGCTTGTCCCTCTGCCCCTCCCCCTGCTCATGCTCCCTCTCCCTCTCAGTCTCTCTCTCTTTCCCTCAAATAAGTAAAAATCTTTTTGAAAATTTTAAGTGATCAAAATTAAACAAAATTTGAATATGATTCCCTGGTTGTACTAGCCACACTTCAAGCGCTCAATAAGCATACGTAGGTGTTGGGCACTGCATTGAAAAGCACAGATAAGAAACATTTCCAACATCGCAGAACGTTCTGTTAGACAGCACTGGTCTAGACCAGTGGTCAGCAAACTTTTTCTCTAAAGAGCCAGAAAGCAACATTTTTGGCATTGCAAACCACATAGTGTTATTCACGACTACTCATATTGGCATGAAAGCAGCCATAGTCCATTTGTAAATGACTGAGCATGATCATTTCCAATAAAACTTTATTTACAAAAACAGGCTTTGGCCAGAGAGCCATAGTGTGCCCATCCCTGGTCTAGAGAAACCAAAGCTCCCATGTGCTTCAGGGAAGGGACAGGAGCCACAGAAAGAACCGGCAGACTTGTGGAGCCCTGGGATAGGGCCAGCTTACCTGATCTTGCACCCAAAGATGATGCAGGTCCAAGGGCCACTCAGCAGACCAAACTTAGTGTTGCAGAACAGCACACAAACTTGCACACACCGACTCAAGGTGTGCCCCATTTTGAAAAGGGGCAGGGGACTGGGAAGAAACCCAGAATAATAAACCCAGATAAGCCAAATGATCTAAAAGAGATTAAGTAGAAGAGACAGGATGCTGTTTGATGGCAAATATTGGTGTCACCACCCACCGTCCCAAACCCACCACTCCCTCTCCCCCCACTTTCCACACTGAAGGCTGGGGTGGGGCTCAGGAGGAAGTTTAGACCCATTACAGAAAACAAGCCTGAGTCTCTTGG
>CM052883.1:107341950-107371174 GCA_028534135.1 Potos flavus | reverse complement strand
CGGCTCGCTCAGGGCGGAACACCGCCTGCTTCCCTCTTTCGTTATCTCCCCTGCCTCGGGGAGAGCTTGCTGATGGGGTTATCGATTTAAGTGCTAAACTCGCTTATTCTATAACGAATTCCATGCTGATTGACCAGGCACACCCTTCTCTTCTCCTTGTTTAATCTATAAGACTCATGATCAACTATGACTCACATTCCTTCTTGTTTACTTACAAACAATGTATAATCTTCTTCTTTATTGATTATCATCTCGTATCCAATAAATATGGGATTAAGGAGTTGTTCGGGGTGGCAGTCTTCTCAACTGTCGACCCCTGCTCCCAATCTCTCTTGCAGCTGACTTGTTTGTGCCTCATTCTTCTCCCGTGCGCCATCAGGAAGCGGCAATTCAGTCCATAGCACAGACCTTGAAATTACTTTATGCTTCGATGCTGAGTTCCTGGAATTTTCTCTCTGGTCATGGACAAAACAAAAGGAGATGCTCTTCTCATCACCAGGAAATTTTGAGAAAGAAATATCTGATTGAGTCCCACCTTCTCTGAGATTCAAAGCAGAGATGGGATGATAGTGGGGGGTGACTGCCCTGATGATCAACTATCATGATAGCTAACATTTACTGGGGAACTTACTGTGCACCAGGCACTCTTCACAGCATAGTGTATGAATCATTTCATATCACCCTACAATTTTATTAGACCTATGTAGAGATGAAGAGGCTGATATGTGGATAGCCTGAGTAACTTGCATAAGGTCACATAGCTAATATGAGATTGAGTCTGGATGTGATTCATCAGCAGACGAATTCTAGCACCTGCTCTCCTAATCACATATGCTCTACAGCCTCAGGTTGGACACTAGTCATGGGGAGGGTCCCTACACACACACACACACACACACACACACACACACACAGATGTGCTTGAACAAAATAACATGTATTAATGACACGTACTAATTAATGTATTAATGCCTATAAACTATTGACACTTTGTAATGGATTACTTTAACCAACTAATCAAAGTGCTTTTTCTTCATATCTGGCTGAGATCAGAATTTCAGGAAATGGGAATTTTGATGAGTCGTGACAAGCAAGAACTTATTTTGGTGTGGGGCATTTAAGGAATGAGAGGCCTGGATAGAAGGCTGAATTTAGGAGGCATGAACAACTAGGACATCAGACAAAGGCATAAATATTCAAGGGGAGGAAAAAGGATGGAGGAGAAAGAGGAAGCCATGTTAGGGAGATGGGTACAGAAAGCGGGGTGTGCCCTCTCCAGATCTCTGTGTGCCAGATACTGTACTAAAGATGTTATAAATGTATTATCTCATTTCCCCCAATAACCTTTCTTTTTTACATCTCAATTTCTCACTTTTTAAAATTTTTCTTTATTTTTTTATTTTATTACATATTTTACTTTAATTCCAGTATAGTTAACATATATATGTTATATATATATGTTATATCAGTTTCAGGTATGCAATACAGTGATTCAGCAATTCTATACATTGCCCAGTATTTATCATGACAAGCGCACTCCTTAATCCCCTTCACCTATTTCACCCATTCTCCCACCCACTTCCCTTCTGGTAACCGTCAGTGTTCTCTATAATTAAGAGTCTGTTTCTTGGTTTGTGTCTCTCTTTCTTTTCTTTCTTTGTTCATTTGTTTCATTTTTGCTCAATTATCTTTCGAAGTAGAATTTATTATTCCCATTTTGCAGCTATTGAATCTTGGGGATATTAAAAAGATACCTAAATTTACATACCAAGTAAATAGCAAACATTTGAACTAAAAAAAACCTGTACTCTGTATACAGCCTCCCTAGAAAAGGTTTATCTACATTTGCCCTTTTGCCTGACATAGCCAAAGTCCATCACTAAAACCTGTCTTTGTGCCAACCAGGTGCTCAGGTTTGGTCATGTTTTGCTGCCAAGATATGATATATGGCTTATGTTAAAACGTGACCTCACATGGGAAAAAACCCAAGAGAAGCTCAAGGAGTTCAATGGTCAGTTCACTGAAAAATGGATGAACAGCCAGTTATTCTAGCCATCAATCAAATAGCCTCATAATTGAAATATTGGTAGGCATTTGTGTTCAATATGAAGCTGGCTGAGAACACCAACCTGGTTACCTGATGGTCAAGCTCACTAAATCGCCAGAGCTAGGCAACAAATTCTGTAAGTGCATAGTTTTCCTCCCATGTGTTTTCCCATCTTGCTTGGCCTTTTGGAGGGGATCTATGATCTCACAACCAACGAATTATTTTTTGTTTCTTGAAGATCTCCTCGATGACTGATAATCAACATCTCACCTAATAACAGGGTCATTTGCTTTGATACCTCCAGCTGACTTTGGGACCCTTTGTACTGGTCCTCTTCATTTACATCCCTCCACTCATCTCTCCTCCTTCATGTTTCTGACCTCTAGTCAGGGAATCTTTGCTTGACCTGGGCAACATTCTTCTCCCTTTTTCATGGGTATTGTGCCTACAAATCTCTTCTTCCTGTCAGCTTCCTGAGTGAGGTGGGGTGAGGTGAGTCTGATGTAGGAAAAGGCTAGAGAGGGGGCCAGACCTCACAGGACCTTGAAACCAGACCAAGGATTTTGTCTTTCCCTAATGACAATGGGAAACTATAAAAGATACTAAAAGTTTGTGTGGAGGAATGAGTAACATCATCATCAAGCTTGTACTTTTAAAATATCGCTCTGGCTACAGTGTGGAGAATCAATTGACAGAGATAAGGTGGGTCTCATATACTAGTTAGATGGCTATTGCAGCAATCCAGGTGGAGATTGGTGGTAGCATAGACCAGGTGGTGGTAGTAGTGGTGGAGGAGATAGGGAGTAGATACTTGAGAGGTCTAGAAGGTAAAATTAATGGGATAGGTCATGAAGTTAAAGTAAAGAAAAGGAAGTCAAGGATGAATTCTAGATTTCTGGTTTGACTAGCTATATGGATGGATATGTCATTCACTGATACAGAAAAATATGGGAAAGCAAAATAAGACCAGTTATGCCAAACTCCTTGCCATTTCTGAAATGCACCATGCAGTTTCATGCCTTAGGACTTCCAACATTCTCTTCTTAGTACTTGGAAATTTAACTTCTCCTTCCCTTTGCTTTGAGGAAGCTGTGTTGTATCGAATAGCATACGTTCAGTGCCTAACACAACACCTAGGTATAAGGAATTAGAACAAGTACAAAGTTAGACGATACGGTCCCCAAGATTGCCCTCACTTCTTGACCCTAGGCCACACTGTTAATCTTTCTGGCCTGACCAGCCCCATACTAAGACTTATATGAATGCAGGCAGCCCCCACCATAAATACACTGTTAGACTGAATACACTGTTAGACACCCAGTATGACCCAAAGGCCCCTAGCAAACAAAGACTCTCCTATCAGGCATAACTTTCCAAAGCCTCAGAGATTTCCTCCCAGAAGTCAAAGGCAGAGGCCAGAACTTCTCTTTGGACAATGCCAAATTCTTTAGTAAACAAGAGTGCGTAGTTAGCTCTCAATAAATGTCAAATAAATGAAGGAATTGAGAATTGGATATTGTATTTGCTGGCTAAATGTGATGTTACTTTAAAACAGAAACTCCCGCAGGTGCCTGGGTGACTCAGTCAGTTAAATATCCAACTCTTGATCTTAGCCCAGGTCTTCATCTCAGGGTTACGAGTTTGGGACCCATGTGGGGCCTACTTAAAAAAGTAAGTAGAAATGAAAAATAAAAAAAATAAAACAGAAACCCCTATAGAGTTGTCTCTGTGTTTCCTCTGTACAGAGCTTAGCACAGTGTTATGTAAAATTTATTAGTCCATAATGGTTGCCAGAGGGAAGAAGGGTAGGAAAATGGGTGAAGGAAAGTGGGAGATACAGGCTTTCAACTATGAAATGAAGTCATGGGAATAAAAGGCACAGGATAGGGAATGTAGTCAATGATATTGTAATCATGTTGTATGGTGACAGATGGTAGCTACACTTGTGGTGAGCACAGCATAGCACATAGAGAAGTTCAATCCGTATATTGCACACCTGAAACTAATGTAACATTGCATGTCAACTATACTCAAATAAAAAAAGTTAAGGAATCATTAGCCCAACCCATGACCATAGCAGCTTATTCACAATAGCCAAAAGACAGAGCCACCCATATGTACCTTGACAGATAAAGAGATAAGCAAAATGTGGTATACACATACAATGGACTATTATTCAGCCTTAAAAAGGAACAACCTTCTGACACATGCTACGACATGGATGAATCTTGAGGACATGAGGCTAAATAAAATAAGCCAGACACAAGAAAACAATTACTGTATAATTCCACTTAAATTACTGTATAATTCCACTTAGAGTAGTCATGTGCATAGAAAGAGAAAGTACAACGGTGGCTGCAGGGATTGAGAGGAGGTGGGAATGGGGAGTTGTTCAATAAGTATAGAGTTTTAATTTTGCAAGATGAAAAATGTTCTGGAGGTGAATGGTGGTGATAGTTGTGCAACACTGTGGATGTTCTTAATGACACTGAACACTTAAAAATTATTAAGGTGGGGGGTGCCTGGTGGCTCAGTCAGTTTGTCTCTCTCCTTTCTTAGTCTCTGAGTGCCGCTTGGTTTTTCCGCCAGGATCCAGTCCAGGTTCTGCTACAAGTTAAGCATCCAGCTCTTGGTTTCAGCTCATTTCATGATCTCAGGGTTGTGAGCTTGAGCCCTGCATTAGGCTCCATGCTCAGTGCAGAGTTTGCTTGGGATTCTTTCCTTTTTCTCTCCTTCCTCCTCTGCCCCTCCCCCAACTCCTGCTCTCTGTCTCTGTCTTTCTCTCTAAAATTAAAAAAAAAAAAAAATAATAGATGGTAAATTTTATGTTACATGCATTTTGCCGCAATTAAAATAATTCTTAGCTGACTCTAATGTGAAATTCATGGTCTGCTTATGGGGATGAAAGAAGGCAATGGAAGTACGAGTGATGATGTGTCCGGAGAAGGCTGTGATAAAGCTGCAGAGCCTGTCCCCAAAGCGCCCCTAGCACACATTAGACTCCCACGAGTCCCTGGGTTTGGGATGGTTTTCACATTTTTTATTGCCTCACTCTTTTGCATGTCCCAATACAGCAATTTCAGCACAATCTCATGTTATCAAGGGGAAATGACCTTCAATAGGCAAAACCCACAACTCTCCAAAGCACACACAGCAATACAATATTGAGTTTCCTTCCCATACATTGTAAGAATTTCCTTCTTCAAGAAAACAAAACAAACAAACAAAACCACTAAAAAGTAAAGCAGGGCCTTATTAATCATTTGCAAACCTGCATTTTCCCCTTTTGTTACTTTCCTACATGCACAGATCTTTACTCAACACAGCTACTAATATTTTGCTGAAAGTCACAGTGAAATTGTGCACATGCTTACAGCAGATACCACTGCCCCATCAAACCTAGCAAATAAACACCTGCTTTGGAATAGCACTCTATTATTTTCTTCACTACTTATTTCTACCTCTGGTTAAGAAGATCTTAATCTGTCTATGCCCAGCTCTCCACATTTGACTTACAGAAGGTAAATCCCTCAGCCTTCAAAAGTAATAGCAATGAATTCAACAACTTGTGGATAAAATGCCTCAAATTCCCTGGAGGAATATGATCTATAGCATCATATACCATTTACTCATTTGCTCCTTCTACAAATGATCATAGCATGGTACTGAGTCAGGCCCAGTACGAGGCGCTAGTGATATGGTATGGGAGTCAAGCATCCAGACACTGGAGTCAGACTGCTTGAATTTGAACTCTGGCTGACTGTGGGATCATGTGAATCTTTCCAAATCTCAGTTTCCTCATCTGCAAAGCAGAGATAGTTAAACTACCTGTTCTTTTAGAGTTTGAGCTGTACTAAATAAGATAAAGTATATAAAATGCTAATCACAGTTTCCAGCACATAGGAAGCATCCAGTACATGTTACATATTATTACAAAAGTACAGAAAATTCAATTCTTTCTTCAGAGGAGAGAGAGCCTACCTGTTTCTTATTTATTCCTTTAGGTCAGGGCTTCTCAAAAGGCACTGGGAATAAATATTTGCAAAGACATATCTAATAAAGGACTGTTATTCAAAATATCAAAGAAACTTCATATTCAACAATAACAAAACAATACTATTAAGAAATGAGTAAAAAACCTTGACACCTCACCAAAGAAGATATATAGATGGCAAATAAGCATATGTAAAGATGTTCCACATGATATGTTATCAGGGGAATGCAAAATAAAACAACAATGACATTCTCTACACACTGATTAGAATGGCCAAAATCCAGAGTACTGACAACTCCAAATGCTGTGAGCATATTGAAGCAACAGGAACTCTCATTCATTGCTGGTGGGAATGCAAAATGGTACAACTTCCTTGGAAGACAGCTGCGCAGTTCCTTACAAAACTAAACATACTCTTACTATACGATCTGGCAATCATACTCCATGGTGTTAACCCAAGGGAGTTGAAAACTTATGTCCACACAAAAACCAGCAAATGGTTGTTTATAGTAGCTTAATTCATAATTGCCAAAATTTGGAAGCAACCAAAAGGCCCTTTAGTAGGCGAATGGATAAATTAATTGTGGCATATCCAAACAATGGAATATTATTTAGTACTAAAAATAAATGAGCTATCAAGCCATGGAAAGACATAGAGAAAACTTAAATACATATTACTAAGCAAAAGAAGCTAATCTGAAAAGGCTACAGATACTATATGATTCTAACTAAATGACATTCTGGAAAAGGCAAAACTATATAGAGAGTAAAAAGATCAGTAGTTTCCAGGGGTTGGGTGTTTGGGGCAGGAATAACAAGTAGAGCGCAGAGACTTTGTAGGGTAATGAAAATACTCTGTATGATACCGTAATGATGGATACATGCCATTATATACTTGTCCAAACCCATAGAATGTACAACAGCAAGAGTGAAACCTAATACAAACTATGAACTTTGGGTTATTATGATACTATGATGAGTCAGTAGGTTCATCAATTATAACAAATGTGCCACTCTGGTGGGGGATGATGGTCAGGGGGAGGTTATGCATGTGTGGATGCAGGAAGTGTATGGGAAATCTCTGTACCTTCCCCTCATTTTTGCTATGAACCTAAAGTTGTTATAAAAAAAATAAAATCATATATACATGTATAGATATATACATAAAGCAGTTGCCATTCACCACATACCACTGATGCCCTGACAGAGATAAATTCCTACTTATCCAGCAGACCCCGAAGCCCTCTTTCCTTCCTTCCCCATGAGGAGACTGAGGATCCTGCTTTAGGTCAGTAATTGACATACTATAGCCCACAGGCCAAATCTGACCCAATACCTGTTTTTTGTAAATGAAGTTTCATTGGAACACAGTCCCAGCCCTCCCTGTGTGTATTGTTTGTGGCTGCTTTCTCACTACAATAGCAGAGATGAGTAATTGACAGAGACATTGTGACCCATCAAACCTAAAATATTTGCATCTGAGGCTTCGCAGAGAATGTTTACCAATTCCCATTCTAGATGAGGGTAATGGTGATGATGGTGATGAAGAAAAGCCACTTCTGCCATTCATCGAGTAAAAAAATACCTCTTAAAGAAAGTAATATCAACTCTATTACACACATAAAGGCATTGAAGTCCACAGACATTATACAACCTGATCAAAGAGACAGAGATAATACATGGCAGCTAATATCCCTCCAGAGTTTGTGATCTTAACATAGTAGCTCCATACCTATACAATGAGTGGGTACTATTGGTATCCACAGCATTAGCCATTAGGGATATTATGGTACATCTTATTCTAGATAATAAACTAAGTCCATACTAGATGATAGCAGCCCTTAATTCTGTCGCTGTTTATTGAATGGTTACCACAAGTACATTTTTTCCAAGTTTACCCACATTCTGGGGTCTCTATCGTCATACTTTCTCCCATAGCTTCACGTGCAGATGGACTAAGTAAGGTACATCTTTTTTTTTTCCTTAGGAAGATTCCTTGCTCTTCATGGGACTCTAGGCTCATCGTTGGGTTCCAACTTCTTTCTTTTTTTTAAAAAGATTTTTATTTATTTGGCAGAGAGAAACAGCGAGAGACAAAACACAAGCTGAGGGAATGAGAGAGGGAGAAGCAGGCTTCCCGCCGAGCAGGGAGCCGGACGCGGGGCTCGATCCCAGGACCCTGAGATCATGACCTGAGCCAAGGACCATGACCTGACCTCAGCTTAACAACTGAGCCACTCAGGCACCCCAGGGTTCCAATTTCTTGCCCGCTTTTTCCTTCAGGTTCTTCCCTTTCAGTAAATGTTCATGGATCCCCCACATGGGATCGCCAATAAAATATAGTTATATATTCAGTTATATTTGAATTTCAGATAAAACAACAAACAGTTTTTGGCATGGTAAATTTTATGTAACATGTATTTTACCACAATTAAAGTCATTTTTAATGAGAAAAAATTGTCCCATACAATATCTGTCCCATACAATCTACATATTGTATCTGTCCCATACAATATGTGACAGTTCACATCCTGGGCATACCCAGGATGTCCTGTTTGTATTTGCTCCATTTGGCAACCTTAACCCCATCCCTATATTTTTGCATCTAGAAGATGAATTATCCACGGCAGAGTGGCAGGACATTTACGTGGAAGGCCTTGTGGGTTAGAAAAAAGAACACATGATTTCTTGGAAGTATGGGCCAGGACAGCCAGGACTACTGACATCTCCGTGTACCGGTATTTCCTGCCTATGAAATGGGAATAACAGTGTCCTACGAGCAGGGTTTTGTGAAGACTCAATAAAATGTTGTATGTGAATAACACTGTGCGTGGTAAAGAGTAGTAATTGTTTTCTCTCCAAGTACCACTTGTTAATTCATTTTAGTCATTCCTCTAACGGTTCACGTTCAATCCATATTCCTCAATATGCTTTTGGCACAGCCCAGTTGGATTCTGTCCCCAAGCTCCTTCCTTTCCAGCGTCTGACTGAGGAACGATCACTGATCATTAAAGTTGATTTAAATTTAAGTACACAGTATCTCCCTGGTTTATAAATTCCATAGGAAAAAAAAAAATCAAGTAACCAACTTAGGTTGCTCTAAAATGAAGGATATTGCATACATCTATTTCTTGGAGTGTCCCACAATGAATTTTAACAGCTCATGACCAGTAATATGATGTGCTCTGACTGCCACCCTTTTCCAAATTCCATAGTCACATTTGATAGCAGCAAATAAAAACTCAGAAAACAAAAATTTCTTGAATAATAAAATTTCTTGAATAAACGCCAGATCCTTCTTATTCTAAGATCTCTTTTAGAGACTGGAATTTTATAGTCGGAGTCAATGCAGTGTTCGTCTGTTACCTTATCAGAAAAAAGAACAGGACAAAGAAGCATGAAGGGGAGAAATAAACAACTTAGCCAAGTAATCCACGTAAACGAATAGGAGCAAAACTGTTCACTTCCTAGTTTTCACGTACAGTCTTTGCCTCTAGGCTTTTAGCAAATAGTTGCTAACAGTTCTCACAAGTTCTTCAAAATGCAGACTAGAAACAATAATAGTTTTGGTCTCTGCGGGACATGGTCTGTGTCAGAATATGCTCACGGAGAGCCTCAGCACAGAAAGGTGTTTATTCCTCATGAATCTTTCCAGCTACATCTCTTTGCTACATTTCTTTGTCAGAAACAAAGCATAAAACCCTCTACTCTCCATTATTACCTATCGTTCTTAATATTTCCACTTTTCCACTCAGGAAAAAAAAAAAAAGAAGAAAAAGAAAATTGAGGAAATCAAGGTTATTGACTATTAGGAATAAAAAAGAAAGAAATCATCACTGTGAAGGAAGAACTCTAGAGCCAAGGGGATTTTTGTTTCAAATTGCAATGGGGCTTGTTGGTCCAAATAAATAATATCACATAAGAGCCTTTCTGCTCAAGTCTCTTCCAAGTGAAAACTGTCCACAGGATTTAGACCTTAAACAAATACATTTGAATTCTAATATACAATTATAAGAAACAAATGGAAAACATTTACAACTTCTTCTCTCCAGGTCACTTAAGAATTCCAAATGAAAACTAATGACTGTTCTAGCACAGACTGATTTTTGAAATGGTTTTCGATCCAAATCCATGAGTCAGTTAAAGTACTCAGTGCTCCTGTTTCCTGCGGAGTCTGATCGCTCCAGCCCATTCTCTCCAACTACGATTTCCATGCACCTGTTGTTCCCAGTAGGGAAAATACGCACTACTGTGTCACACCTTAAAGTGAAAAGAGGGTGAAAAACCAGTCTCTGTTCCTAAGAAATGCTGGGCTACAAACGGATGAGGAAATTTAGAAAGGAAAACAGGGGAAAGGAATAATAAGAGCTCGTGTTGTCTAGTTTGCATGGCACCTGATGCCATGGAACTTACCTGATGAGGATAAGAGAGCAGGGGCGCGGCCTGAGTGGGGAAGGTTCCATCCCCCAGGAGCTGTGGTTTTCAGGGTACCCCGTCAGGTGGCACGAGCCTCTAAATCACTCTCTATCTGTCCCCCAGCTTACCACGCCGGATGCCTTCCTCTGAAACAAGTTATCTCTCTCTCATGTTTTGCTTTTAACCTCTATGTCTTCTTCTGGGGAAGAAGTCTGACACGGAGCCATAATCAAACTTTATTTTAGAATATGATACTTTGGTAAAAGTCACTAGTGAAGCTCTAAGGGCGTCAAACACGTAACAATTAAGTTGTGATGGGGGTGGGCAAGCAGAATGTCTGAAGCCACACTGGGGAGACCTAAATTGTCAGGACTCACTCCAAAAGCACTGGTGCTGGAATGGGGGGAAGGCGCTATAGTGGAAAAGAAGTGATGGTCGAGGACATATTCACTCACGTCGCCTCTTTAAAGAGCCCTCTCTGCTTAGCTGGGAGAGGGGCAGGGATTGAAATTGGGTGGGGGTTCACCTCTATTTCCAAATACTCTTCAGGTCCTCGTGCTGCTTTCCAATGTCCTTTTCAAGCCACTCAAATGGTTTAGTTTCTAGAGAAACTAGAAGAATATGGTTAAACATGGTCAGGAATTTGGATAGCTAATAATGGGCACCCATTTAAGCCCATGTTCTTCAAGTACTTGCCTGACTTAGAGGACAGACCATGTGCTACATCAGGGGAAACCAAGAGGGAAGACATGTGGGGGGTCCTCAGTGTCTTTTTTTGTTTTAAGATTTGTTTATTTTATTTTAGAGAGAGAGAGAGCAGGGGGAAGGGGCAAAGAGAGAAGGAGAAAGAATCTCAAGCAGACTCCCTTAAACACAGAGCCTTACGCAGAGCTCAAGCCCATGACCCTGAGATCATGACCCAACCTGAAATCAAGAGATGACTCTTAACCCATTGAGCCACTCAGGCACCTCCCTCAGTGTCTTTTACATTTACATTTACATTTACATTTACACTTACATTTACATTTGCATTTACATTTACAGCAGTTCAGGTCTGGCTAAAGACCACGCCCACTACTCAGCAACACAAAAATACTCTTGGGGTGCCTGGGTGGCTCAGTCGGTGTTAAGCCTCCGACTCTTAATTTCAGTTCAGGTCACGATCTCAGGGTTGAGGGATCCAGCCCCTCATCAGACTCCACGCTGAGTGGAGTCTGCCTAAGATTCTCTCTCCCTGTACCCCCACCCACATCTGTCTGTCTGTTTCTCTTGCTAAAAAAAAAAAAAAATTCTCTTTAACATTCACTGTCTCCAAAGTCTGCCCAGTGGGTGGTCTCACAGTGCCCCTGCCGGCCCACCCCTCTTGTCCAAGTATTGCTTCCAAATGAGAAGTACAACCTCTAAGAACAGTTCTTGCAAAAACCTGTGTTCTTTCCAGGTCAATGTCCTGTAATGCTGAGTGCCCCTTCTCAGTTAGGTGGTTGGGGACAGATCCCAGCCAACCTCACCCCTTAATGCATCTCTGGTTGAAGAGCTGGCTGTGGATTCTCAGGCCCTCACCCTGTCCCCTACCCTTGACTAAATGCTGCTGGAGACTGTTCACCCTAATACTTCTCTCTTCAGATTTTGAGCTGACCTGGGAGTGGACACCCCACAAAACAAGCAAATACCCTAATACACCAGAGCTGAGGTGGGAAGACAGCTAGCTGAGGAGATTTGTGCCTCAGCAATTTACTAAGGGTCTAGTACATGGTAAATGTTCACTAAATATGTGCTGAATAAAAATAAATTAATGGACGAGCCACAAGGGCATAGGATAAGGTTGATCAGCTGTTCCCTACTTGCAAGTATAATTGAAGGTACATTCATTTATAATTTGGCTCTATCTTTCATTTTTCCTATTTTTCATTACCTATTTTTCAACAATTACTGCTGATATTGAAGTGAATGTTATTTTCACATATGACACTGAGTGGCACTGAATTAAAAAAATTAAAGAGACTTTCCGTGTTTTCCCATTTCCACTGGTCTCATGCCTTTGAGTGGGTGACAATACCCAGGTTTAAAACTGAGGTCAACTAAAAAAATAAAAATAAAAATAAAAAATAAACTGACGTCAACTACCACGTTCTCATATTGGCATATTGCTCTTGCCACAGTCGTCTATATCCAAACCCCCTTTGGGTCTCCATGTGGCCTTCTCGTACGCTCTCCAGCCCCGCGCTCATGCTGACGTGTGGATCACCTGGAATGGGCTTTATGATTGGCTCTCCTGAAATGATCCTCCACATCCCTGCTGTGTGAACATGTGCGGTTCCTGACAAAGATGTTCACGAGGGAGGAGATACACCGCAGGACACCTCAAAGTTGCTTTTGGATAGAATGAGATTTGGAACAAATGCCAACATGAGATAGAATTATGAACTGACTTAGACTGTGAGCCAAGACTCTCTCAGATGCACATATAAAGAACAATGAAAACTGATTTTCATAATTACGACCCAGAGAGACTGCCAAATACTGAATTATCTTCAGACTCTTTAAATAAGAATAATGTGTTTGGGCATGGGATAAGTGATTTTAGTTGATCAGTTCCAATATATTTGAATTCTTTGAAAAATTATATTCTACTTAGAATATATAATGGCAAAATCCTATTAACTGAATATCTGAGTAACTGGGATATATAAATAAAATTCTGCATAAAAAGAATTGACTGATCCCTGGTTCCCTGCATGGGAGAAGAAGGCAAAATTCACAGGACACCCTAAGCTTATTTCTGGTAGGGGAGATTACAGAAGTCTACTGGCAAGACACAGAGGAAGGAACGTGTCTTCGAGATGGAACATTTTTATGCCTTTACAGGGTACTTTTCCAAGTTTTCCTTTGGTCATGACTTGAAGCACAGGTGAAATAGTAAGGAATTGACTATGCTTTTACTTTATCTACCTCAGATGGCTTCCTGGAAATTTCCGTATGTACGAAGCTGGCTCCCATTTCCTGACACAAAGGTCAGATCTCATGCACAACCTGGCTCAAAGGGACGGTCTAGTCCAAAGCAGCTTCTCTCACTGGGAAGTCCTTAAACTAACAAATAGTGGGTGGATGAGACACTTAGTGAGAAATAAAATCGTAGATCATGATTTAGAGAGCAATCGGAAAGTTGGCTAGGAAGTCATGATGGACCATATTCACGTGGAAATAAACTATGAGCCCGCAGACACCCTCGTGGTAGGATTATACATTTATTTAGACTCTAATTCCACAGTATAGAGAAAATGTAGCTTCCTCATTTGACTTACAGCTCCTTTAATCTTCTTCATGAGCCCCCACTGACTGGGTAACAAAAGGGACAAAGCAATATCAAACAAAACACCTTAGGCCAATTCTTGGCTTGAAGTAATAATTTTGACATTTCTTTAGGTACTACTCAGTGTGTTAGAATTTTATTTCCTTCCTTGCTCTACTTCAGTGTGACATCTGGGTCTATGGGGCAAATGGGGATTAAGTGACCTCATTGCAGGTGGTATTTCCTGTGATCCAGGCTCCTGCAGCTCAGATTGTGGCTGGTGGCCGTCCCTCTCATGAGGCGTCCCTCTGCTCCTGCCAGTGTGAAAGGCCTTCGACTCCCATTCATCTGCCACAGCATCAAAACACTCTTGCTCAGAAATAGAGCTCCCCAAAGTCTCAGTTTCCCCTGTGTTGAATCCACACCACAGGAGCACCCAAAGCAGACCAAAAACACTAAAGCAACATGAAATCTGTCTCTCCCGCCACACGGCACCACCGGCTTGACTTTGATGAAGCTGTCCCACAGGTGACGTGGGAAGTGATTGCCTTCCGGCGTCCCGGGTAGGAGTACAGCAGAATCCTCATGCTATTGAATACTCCGAGTTACCCAGATGTTCCTAACCCACTGCCCTTCAAGTGTAGCCTGGAGGCAATGGTGGGAGATAAGAGGAAGGACAAAACTGGTGTCTGGAATCTCCTTTCCTCCACCTCTGCCTCTGTCCCTCCTCACCCCAGTCCAGCAGGCCAGGAAGAGTGGGGTTTTCCTCACTTCACCTGCACCCTAGCATCCTCCCGCCAGTTCTAGTCAAGCCTTGGGACCTGGCTAGATAGGATGGAAAAGGTATCTCCATTCCCTGCGAGGAGTTCTGTGATCTGACCCAAGCAGATTAGTTCCTGAAATTCTGAAGATATTTAGAAAATTTTTCTCATCCAAGCTGAGTTTTCAAAACTACTATGTTCTCACAGGACGAAGGAGTTCACGGCTGAGCCTCAGAGGTGGAGAGCTACAAAGAATATGATTTTAGAGGGGAAATAAAACATGTTAGTTCAATGTTTTGCAA
The DNA here is from genome assembly GCA_028534135.1 of Potos flavus. NCBI lineage: Eukaryota > Metazoa > Chordata > Mammalia > Carnivora > Procyonidae > Potos > Potos flavus. Next base: position 107,356,365 of record CM052883.1, on the reverse strand, counting down.
ATGGTATCCCTGTTACACTATAGAGACTACGAAATATAATTATAAAGGGTGAGGGAGGTGGTCAGAAGTGAGAGACCGAGATGCACACGCTTGGAGCAATATTAAGTCTGTTATTAGTAGAGCACTAAAACAAAACCCACAAACATTTTACTAGAGCCATTTAGGTTATAGAAGACTCTCCACTTACCATCTCCCGGAGGCCTCTTTCGGTTAGTTTGTTTGTTTAGCTTTTCCTGAGTCCCTATGCTTGTGTACAAATTTTTAATTACTTCCTTTAACTTGAGTGCATTTCTGTTCCTTAAAGCCAAAATATCTGAATGAACAAAAGCTTTCTGTTAAGGCTTTCATATTCCACAATGTGTACACTGTGCAGATGAGTGTCCCCAAGTCTCATTTTGTGTTTCCTGGAAAGGTCTTTCTAATCCATCCCTCCCCCCAACCCCCGATCCCGGTCATCACGACCCCCGATCACCGCCATGTCCCCCTAGTGGGCCAGCCTGGCTCCAGGCTCTCCGCTCTCTGTTATCTCACAATTCATGTCCCTTTAGTCATCCTGAAACTCCACCTTCACCACATCCATGGCTGTTCAGAGGCGTTAGACTTCCTCCTCTCTGTTGTATCCAGTGGAATTTGCTCCAGTCCAGTTGTCTCTGCCCTTGTAAACTAATCCAAATGCTTTCTCTGCTCACCATTCCTGCAGTCCAGTCTGGCGCATGACTAGGAACACTGCTGTCTGGGCCTTCTCTCATGTTTTTTGCATGTCCTGAACGGATTTCTGCCCCTCTTTACTGAGAATTTAAATCCAGCCCATTTTTCCAAGCCCACATCAAAGCAACTTATTTTCTGTTTCGCTGAACTGTGGGTTACACTCTGCCATGCCACACTACTTTACAGCTTCATTATATTCCATCTTTGAATAATGGATAATATCAATAGCTAATATTTACTGAGCACCATTTATGGGCTAAGTGCTTTGCAGGGATAGGTCATTTGAAATGCACGCCATCCCTGTGAGGTGGGCGCTAAGATGGACGTGTCTAAAGATGATGAAAGCAATTCTCAGCAATGCAGAAGCTTGCCTAAAGTTATACAGGGGGTGAGTTGATGCAGGCCGGATTTGTGCCAAGAAACTGGGCTCCAGAGGCTAACCCTTCAGTTGGTATGGCGTATCATCCCCAGAGAACTACTCCTTCAGACCTCGGCTGTCTTCATCTGTCTCCCCAACTAGACCATAAGCATGTGTATGAACGGATCATGACTTCTGTGCTCTCCGGGTCCTCCTACACGAGCACATAATAGCCCTTTGAGTGAGACTTCTTATCTCCCCCTAACTGTCCTTTCCTGTTGCGTCATCATCATTCAGATATATGAGCAACATGACCTTTACGTTCAAGGTTTACTTAGACTCTGCTGAGGTCAGGTGACGCATTTCTCCTTTTTCCCGCGAAAGTTCTGTGAGCCCCTGTGCAGCTAAGGTGCCCACCCCCAAAGGCTGGTTCGTCAGTTCATCTGATGCCCTCGTGGAGGCCTCCACTTTCCCTCCACCCACCTTCCAGGCCTGATTCTGATGTCCCACGACCTTGGCCACCACCTGACGCCCTTTGGCAACGTCAGGCTCACACAGTGTTCCTAAACCCACCTTCCAGACACCGGTCCCAAAGGATTTTATAAACAGGATTGCAGCCTGTAGGAGGTGGTCTCGGGCCAACCGCCCTGCTGCTGGGCCTTTTGAGCAATGTTTAAAGGAGACCTCAAAGATCTCTCATTAGAATGCTCAGCAGCCCTGTGCTTTATTTGGAGAGAAACCAGCTTCCCCAGAGAGAGTGGAGAAATGCATGGTTTGCTAACAGATTTTAAACATCAGAGCTTAGGACTTCAAAGGGAGTTTTCCCAAGGGGATTTCCCTTCCCTCTCCTAAACGAGAAGCTACAAGCATTTAGGACTGCCTTAAGATGTAGTGAAGTGAGACTTCGAGACTGTCAACATTTGGCTTGGGTCTTTGTGGATGGTGTGTGGGAGCTTCACAGACCTAGGCCCGGCAGGAGAAATTTTAGCTGCGGCCACTTTGTTGTAAGAGAACTTAGCAGGGTTGGGGGTGGGGGGCTGGAAATCACTCATACCTCCGCAAGGCGTCCTCCCAACAAGCAGTATGGCGCCTCCCTTCTTCTCCTGGTACCATAGCATTCTCTCCAGAGCCTCTGCCTCACCCCCGCCCTCCAACTTCTCTTGTCTCTCTCTCTCTCTCTCTCTCCTTCCTCTATCCACCCAGTGTCCTCCTCAGGAGGGAGGAAAGAACAAAGCACATTCAAAAGGGTTTCCCCAGTTCTTCAGAGTACAAGCTACTCCTTATACTAAGGTCCGACTGCAGCCTGGGGGCAACACAATCAACAATGATAAGAGCATTTCAAGATCCCCTTAAAAGTCCTGTGGTTTGTTTAACTTTTTGCCCACAGCTGCCTGGTTTAGGAAATCGAAAAAAAGCACCATGAAATCCTGTTTGATCTCAGCCATACTTACTGCTTATCCCACAGGATAGGAGAGTGCCATTTGGTTCAAGATGGGGGGAGGGTGGCTTTTGTGATCATGACAAAGATCAGACACTTTCCCTTCCAGACATGTCAGGGGATGTTCTAGGATTGGGAGGTGCTCAGGAAAGATGGGGCCATGCTTCCCTGGCCTGCTTATGTCTTTAATCATCGACTCTTCTTGCTTGCAGAGGGCTGAGAGGAGCTCTTGCCCCACTGGGCAAGCAGGGAAGGGGAGTGCATGTATATTATTTAATACTCATAGCCATGTAGGTGCTCCATGTAGGAATTCACTCTTGCCCTGCAAGCGGGAAATTTACTTCTACACATGGCCCTCCCGTGCCTATTTCAAAATGGTCTTGGGGCTGGCCCCGTCCCTGCAGAGAGATAAGTGAGGCACCATCATTTGCCGCCCGCCAACTCATTGAAGCAAGGTAGATACACGCTGCTCGAAGAAAATGTGATTCCCGGAAATCCAGATTTGTGAAAAGTAAGATTAAGTCAGGGATTAGGTAGGTTTTTCATTTTACTTGAGAAACATCCAAGCAGGCCTTAAAATAGTATCTCCCATCTGAGGGCATTTGAAACACAGTCTGATTCTTAAGAATTTGATCCCAAATCAACTTCTTGGGAAACAGTTCATATACAGTCTTAATGGGAGCAGGGAGACTCATTAACTACATCTAGGCTGTGCCAAGATCTGGTGAGGAAGCAAAAGTCTCAGGAAGGAAAAAGATTCACTAATTAACTGACCACTTTTACAATTAGTTCCTATTTAATCATAACTTCCCATTATGCTGGTGTCTACTCCCACATATGGTATCAAGATCTTTGTTGGACACTCCCATGTGGTCAGTAATACAATGCAAATCAAATGCAAATTGATCGCAACAAAGTGAAATTGCATATCCTGCAAAAGATGCGGGCTTTCATCTGACTTGGATGAGGACACAGTTTAAACTTCAAAAGAGAGTCATTTAAATATCAGAGAATTAAAAGAGACCCTTGGGAGAACGAGTGAAGTCCTTTAATATTTTTGCAAAAAATGACCCTTTCAATAAGTGTGTAGCGAGAGTCAAATGTGAAGAAAAGGAGATCTTAACATTTTGTCTGTCAGGTTAAGACAAAAAAATTAACACTTCATTTTTATGATTCTAAAAATTAGCAAATTATTACAACCATAAAATTCTGGAAAATATAAGCTAAGCTAACTTGTTTTTATATGTTTCATTTTTTTAAAGATTTATTTGAGAGAGAGAGAGATTGGGGGTGAGGGGCAGAAGGAGAGGGAAAGAAAATTTTAAGCAGACTCCATGCTGAACAAGGAGCCTACCGTGGGGCTTGATCCCAGGACCCTGAGATTATGACCTGAGCAGAAAACAAGAGTAGGTCGCTCAACCGACTATGCCACCCAGGCACCCCTTTATGTTTCATTTTTCATAATAAAATTCAATTAGTACTTTAAAAATACCATTTATAGTACCATTTTGGTTCCTGTTTTAAGGGATATCCCCTTTATTTTTTTATTTTATTTATTTGTTTGATAGAGAAAGAGCACAAGCAAGGGGAGCAGCAGGCGGAGGGAGAAGGAGAAGCAGGCTCCCTGCTACTGAGCAGGGAGCCTGATGTGGGGCTCGATCCCAGGACTCTGGGATCATGACCTGAGCTGAAGGTAGCTGCTTAACCAACTGAGCCATCCAGGCACCCTGATTTCCCCTTTATTTATTTTTTTAATCTTGATTATGCTCCAAAAAGGGGTACCACCCATGGTTCTTTATCAGTGCATGTATATTATTTATAATTATTTATATTATATTTATATATAAATATATATAATATAAATATATTATATATATATTTATATTATATTTATTTATATTATTTAATATACATGATCTGCTAGACTGAGTAGCTATTAGCGCCCATTGTACAGGGAAGAAAACTGAGGCCCTGTTAGGATGATTTGGACAGCACCACAAAGTTAGTACACGTTAGCTTCAGTTACGTAGGCAAGGCAAGTATTCTTATTTTGGTGACTCTTGGCCACACAGCTAGGAATATCAGCTACATTCCAACTCAGACCTTCTGACTCCCAGGTCTGGGATTTCTTTACAGATAAAAATACCAAATTATGTGGTAACCAACATTTTGAGCGCTTACAGCCTACCAGTCTAAATTGACACACCACTGTGCCCGTTTTCAGGAATAGATCTAGTCCACAAAGTGAAGGTCAGGATCTTGGCCCTGAATAGTTATAGGACAACCGTGCATTGTATGATGCATTACATTTTTGGAGGAAAACTGCCTGGAACTCTCCTCAGCTGGTTTACTGGAAAGGAGAAGTTAAAAGAATGGGGCACTGGATAGTTAAATTTTACAAAGTTGTTCAAGAGCAGGATGGCAAACAACCTTCCTCCATGGAAGATGGTAATCGTCTTCCATCAGTTGGCAATCCCACTTAATGAGCAGAGGCCAGAGTCTTAATCTGGGCTCCGTGGCAAAGAGGGGTGTGAGCTTTGAGCAAGCTTGGAAGGGGACTGGCCCACACATGGGCCATGTGTTTCCTATTTGCCCAAGGCGGGGCGTGCCAAGGTATGGCACTTTATGATTCAACAGACTCATAAAGATTAAATTCCTGGGGCACCTGGGTGGCTCAGTCCTTAAGTGTCTGCTTTCAGCTCAGGTCATGATCCTAGGGTCTTGGGATGGGGCCCCACATCTGGCTCTCTGCTCGTTGGAAGCCTGCCTCTTCCTCCCACTCCTCCTGCTTGTATTCCCTCTCTCGCTGTGTCTCTCTCTGTCAAATAAATAAAATTTTAAAAAAAGATTCCTTAATATTTCAAAAAAATTCTTTAACATTCCATACCACAGGGAGTACACAGGCTTCCTGAAATGGCAGATGGGGACAGGAGGTGAACATAGTGTCCATACTCCAAATTCAAGAAGGAAAGACTGAATGCTCTTTGATCATAGTAACAAGTAACCACCAGATTCCGTTTTAAACCCTTCCCAATCAATTAAGGACAACCCCGAATTGGTAAGCAGGCTTCTGAAAGCCAGCCAATCAGCAGCAGCCACACTTGAGTACTGCTTTCCACAGCCAATCCCTGACCACCACTGCTTCTGAGAGGCCACCAATCTCTGAGCCCGGAGCTTCCCCAGACCCCATATAAGAGCAACCATCTGCTTTCTTCCAAAGGATCGTGTTTTACCAACTCGGTTGTTTTTGGCTTTAGGAATAATACGTTCTGCTCTTTGTTTCCTTTATTTGAGTGGTAGCCTCTTCCTTGTCCAGGAGAAAGAATAGAAGGAAAAACATGGGGAAAAGGCCTTGTTTCTAGGGCACCTGGGTGGCTCAGTCGGTTAAGCCTCTGCCTTCTGCTCAGTTCATGATCCAAGGGTGTGGGATCCAGCCCTGGTTGGGGCTCCCTGCTCAGCGGGGCGCCTGCTTCACCCTCTCCCAATCCTCCTGCTAATGCATGTGCTCGCTCACGCTCTATCTACCAAATAAATAAATAAAATCTTAGAAAAAGGGCCTTCTTTCATATATTTGTAAAGGTGAAAAAGAAATCTCTAGCCAACATACATAATGGAAGCACAGAAATCCCTAGAAACACACACACATTGTACTTTTGCTTTGAAAGATGTCAGAGGGAAATTCTGCAATATTCAAGGAACCGGGTTCTGTCCCCACCCCCCTGCTGAGGGAGGGATAATCACTGTTAGATTAAAGTATATGTTTAATTCATTTTAGATTGAGTTTAATTGGCTCTTCTGTGGTGAGTACAGCAGGCAATATTTTTCTTCTGTGACCAGTTTGCCAGAAGTTCCACAGTGATTAAACACTAAGCAAATCCATACATAGGTAAGATAAAAATGGTACTCAGATATTGAAAATCTAAACTTATCCAGCAAGTTTAAGCCTAGTGCAGCAAGGTATCTGGTATCTTTTTACTAATGGATTTCTATTTCTGGCTAGAAATCTGGAAGATGCTAGATGTACATACAAAAATCTACATGTTTATTCAGAAATTGGTACTTTACTACTGATGAGTTGATACAAACAATATAACTAGAGCCATTATAATGTTAAGTGAGTTTTGAACAAATAGAGTTAGAAATCCAATTATCTTTCCATAGAAAGCTTTTGTGTAGAGTCATTGTTAAATAAAGGAGGGAAGCCAGTGGGAAAGTGAGGACAGCAATTTCTCCTGCCTGCAAAAGGACATGGGAGAATTGAATCCTGAAGTACGTTAATCTGTTCACGATGGCCTCCCCACTGCCCACTGTGATCAGCGCACAAAGATACAAAGGTCTCTTCCAGCTACTGGAAGCTTCCTTTTGGAAGTGGAGCCGAGAGTTGGGAGCACATGACTTGGGTAAGAAATTTAAGAAGAAACTCAGATCCTTGCCCGGGGCCCATGGCTTGGAACTTCAGAAAGGCAGTACCTCACCCCTCTCCTGGCCCCTTAGTCTAGTGCCTTCAACACTTACCACAGGGGACAAAAAACAGAAATCCCTTGCAGTGGTTCCAACATGGCCTTTGGTCAGCCTTAGAGCAGTGACCCTTCAAGCTTTAGTAGGCATAGGAATCATCTTGTTTTCTGGTTAAAAATGCAAGTTCTGATTCTGAGTGGAATCTGAGATTCCTGAGTTCCAAAAGATTGCAGGTGATGCCTATCTTACTGTCCATGGACTTTGAGGAGTAAGAATTAGAAGTTAACCTAAGCCTTAGTTGGGACACAGGATCTTCCACTTGACTTACACAGGACTAGCCATTAAAACTTGAGTCAGAGGGGCACCTGGGTGGCTCAGTGGGTTAAAGCCTCTGCCTTCGGCTCAGGTCATGATCTCAGGGTCCTAGGATCGAGCCCTGCATCAGGCTCTCTGCTCAGTGGGGAGCCTGCTTCCCCCCTCTCTCTGCCTGCCTCTCTGCCTACTTGTGATCTCTGTCTGTCAAATAAATGAAATCTTAAAAAAAATTAGAATCAAGAATGAGCTTAGAGAGCCTCTGGTCTTTGAAAATTACTAGCTGTGTGATGCTGGGCAAGTTACTTATTCTCTCTGTGCCTTGTTTCTCATAAAAGGTTAGTTATAAGGATTAGACGAAATAATGCTTACTACCATGCCTGATAGTCAGCATTTGCTCTGTAAAGACTAACTAAAACCATCTGGTTTCCCTCTTCATTTTGCAGATGTAAAGGTAAGTCATTCTGAGGGAAGAAGCTTGCTTAATGTGCCAGAGAGGGAGCGGGAACACTATCTCCTGACCTGTAGCCAAAAGCTCTTTCTGCTGTTTGGTTAGAGCCCGACGATAATTGAGAAAGCTGGCCCCAGCACACACACAGCCCACTTTCCTGCTCCAGCCTCAGACACCCACAGAACAACTGTGGCTTAACCCACATGCGCAAATATTTTTGCTACGGCCAGTCCTGACAGCTCAAGTCTTCTGCCGTTCATTATTAAGATTACCCAGATAATTGATTTAATTGGGAACAGAGAGTATCTCAGTGCAACCAGCCAAAATGGGTCAGATCTCCTCAGTGCACCCCACAGCTCTCGAGTGGAAGGCATTTCCTCCCTGGGGAAAATTACGGATGCCCCAGTTGTCCCTACGGTCTAGACCACGAATACATTAGTCTTGCTGACCTGTTCCCCAGGGAGAAAGTTAAATCTAGTCCAAGTGTTGGATACATACAGCCCTCTCTTTATCCCTACTATCTTTATAAAAACTCTCAATAGAGTTTTTAATGTCCACACTTGACAGTGATGACTTTGGGGAGGTCAGAAAGCAGAGAGTCAAAAATTCTCTCCCAGTGTGGTTTTGCATTAGCCACAGGCTGTTCCAACTCAACGGTGAAGAGTAGCACAAACTCCTTTTTCTGCAGTAAAAGGAAAGAGATGACTTCTTTCTATAGCAGTGCTGAGATATGAATAACTGAACTGGAAAAAAAATATCAGCTGTCTGTCCAGTGTTGCCGCGTAATAGAAAATAATTCATGCCAGCATCTGCCCAGCGAGAAGTTAGAAACAACTAGCAAACGCATGCCACAAAGTATCAGTACTTTGGTTGTTCTCATTATTGGCGCAGTCAAAAGGGAGTTACCTAGTTCTTTGAAATCAACTATTCAAGTATCCACTTATCCTAAAGACGCAACCTTTTTAAACAAATCAGCCCCATATTACTTTAGCCTCTATGGGATAGTTTTTCTGTTTCTACATGGATTGAAGCCATGTCAAAAAGCTGGTAGGTAGAAAACTGGGGAGAGAAGCCACCCAAACAAATACAGAAAGTTCATATTATTGATACAAATACTGAAAGATGTGTTCCTGACATCTTCAAATTTGGAAAACTAAAAATAAGACAAATCTGAAAATTGGTGATGGGATGGATATAGAAGTTTTTCTTTTAGGTGACAGTTGACATTCTAATCAGAGCTGAGATGGAAAAACAATGAAACAGAAACAGTTTTATCCATTGGGGATACATTATTGGATGTGTTAGTTTCAAAGGCCCCATGGACCTGCCACCACAAATCAAGCCTATCTAAGATTTACCTTATATGCTTTGGCAACATTCATTATTGGACAGGGTCAGATAATTCCTCATTCCCTATTATGGGTTGGATTGTTTCCCCTCCATCCCCCACAAAAATCTCTCTCTCTAGATTAGATAGGTAGATAGATAGACTTCAAAGCCCTAACTTGTCGTACATCAGAATGTGACCTATTTGGAAATAAGGTTGTTGCAGATTTAATTAATTAAGATGATAAGATGAGGTCATCCTGGAGTAGGGCGAGCCCCTAATCCAATATTCCTGCTGTCTTTATAAAGAGATGGCCATATGAAGACAGAGAATGAACACCGATGTGAAGATGGATGTGAGGATTGGAGAGATGTATCTACAAGTTAAGGAATGCCAGGAATTGCCAGTCATTAATTCCTGGATGTCCCTAGAAGCTGGGAGAAAGGCAGTGGACAAATGGTCTCTCAAGGCCCTCAGAAGGAACTTACCCTGCTGACACCCTGATTTTGAAATTCTAGCCTTCAAAACTGTAAGAGAATAAATTTCTATTGCTTTAAGCCACCCAGTTTGTAGTACTTTATTATAATAGCTTTAGGAAACTAATATATCCTTCTTATGGGGATTCTTACATTTCCATCCTCTATGTCAGGTTAAAGACTGGTTGACTCTCTGAGGCGAGAATGAATCTGAGGTTTTAGGAAACAAATGAGCTTGAAGATAGGAAGCTTTCCCGATCCAGTGCAGGCTTGAGACTGACCAGTGTTTTGAAGAGATATCTCTTTTTTTAAAAGCACATACCGATGACCTTGGGTCTCCTTGACTGTCTGGGACCTGTCAGTGTGAAGCAAAACACCTCTGGAAATGTGAAACTTTGCACCCTTTTCAACTGATTGCCATTCTTTGCTTCGTTCAATGAATATTTATCTTCTGCCCACAGGGACAGGAAACTGACATGTTGAGTACTTAGAAGTAACTGGTCTTATCTTCATTTGCCTTTCCATAAACATTTATATTCACAGCATCACTGTCACAATCTATAGTTGATTGATTTTGAAGTTGTGTCTTTCTCTGAGCCTTACACCAGCTTATGAGCAGATAAGAGCTAACAAAATTTCTGCTCAGGGTCTCATAAACATGTATCCCTGATTACAGTTCATGCTGGAAAGTAGCTTTCATCTTGTGTGGCATACAGTAGGCCAACACTAATGGATTGGTAATGAATGCTAAGGTCAATTATAAGTACAAAGGACAATTATAAGACCACACCTGGACTTGGCAGGAACAAGTGATGTCTCTGTTTAGTACCTGCAGCTGTAACAGTGGTGAATGGACTCTTTGCCACCCCTCTCCCTTTCAGGCTCAAGTGGAAAGACTTTAGGTTAGACTTTAACGAAGAAAACTGCAAAAACACAAAATATCACTTTATTTATTTATTTATTTAAATATTTTACTTATTTATTTGACACAGAGAGAGAGATCACAGTAGGCAGAGAGGCAGGCAGAGAGAGGGGGAAGCAGGCTCCCCACTGAGTGGAGATCCCGATGCGGGGCTCGATCCCAGGACCCTGAGATCATGACCTGAGCCGAAGGCAGAGGCTTTAACCCACTGAGCCACCCAGGCGCCCCCAAATATCACTTTAATAACAGAATGTGTGACACTATGAATCTTGGAGAAGGGCTTAGGAAACTTACCGAGCACTTCTGGCCATTCTCTGATGGTAATGTATCCAATATCTCAGAATAAAGAAGCAGAGCTGGTATTTTGCCTTTTTTAAATGGGCAATTTTACTTCTCAAACTTGTGAGCCTGGTTTCTTTCGAAGTCCATGGTCAGGATCCTTCTCCCACTGGCCAAGTGACTCATGTTTCAGAGCATCTCCAAGGGCTCAAACACCATTGGCCAACTATTTGACACAATCCTCATCCTTCAGCACTCATTAATCTAAGCTTAATGAGAAAATCAACTTCCTAGACATCCCGTGTCCTGGTAATTTATAAGGCTAGTCGCTGATTATCAGAGGAAAACCAGTTTCAATACCTGTGTATTTGAACAACTGCGTCCTACATAAAACAAGAACATCTCTGGATCAGTCAATCCTTTCTCTGGGAAACTTCATGCTGGTGTTCATATAGCATTAAACAGTTTGGCAGATCAAATATCATCAATCTATGGATTGGTTTCATTTCCTGTAGCTGTAAGACACAGAGAACAACCATATAGTGATGTCAGCAGACTGATCAGCCTGGTTCGGTCACAGTCCCACCCCGTGGTCATAGGGACGATGTCTGATTGATCACTCTATCAAGATCATCTAAACTGGGGGAGGAGCTCCTCTAACTGGAAGCAAGCGCAATTTAAGGACAGAATAGTAGCTGATCAACAATGATCGTGAGTCCCAGAGTCCACTTTAAGATCCTGATCCCTTAACCGACATTCTATCTCCCTGTACCCTCCACGGTTTCTAGCATTACCCCTGAAAATAGCAGTCTTTCAATACATGCTAATCAAACAAAGAAGACGAAGAGAGGTAAAGACTCCTCTCCACACCTCTGCCTCATTTCTCCTGGACATGGTCTGATGCTAAGCCAGAAACAGGGCCCCAAGCCGAGCTGTGGTGGTTCTAGCGCTTTCAGTTTACACAATTTTATGTGGTGGAGGGTCACCTTGGTGTAGAGTGGCATCCTCTGGGCTGGACTGACAGTGCCTGGGCTCTTCACAATTACCTCGGGTCGGGCCTCATTCAAGTTGAATGAGAAACCTGAGGCTGGTTGGAACCAGTGGCCTCGCGGTGAGGCCAGACCGGACTGGGCCCCAAGACCGTGAAAAAGACAGAATGAACTGCTGTCTGGTGCCTTGCGCTCTCCGCCTGGTCAGTCACTGTGCTTTTCTCAGCCTGGGCTCTGGAGCCTTCCTGACTTCCTAGAATCCTCAGACGCACGACAAACCTCAGCTCTTCTCTGCAAGGAAAGGGACTCTATTTCCCTCATTGGGAACTCCACAATCATGGCCCTTCGCTCAGTCACATCCCTTAGGAAGTCCTCGAAAGCTAAGCCGATTTGGAAAAGAGCACACTTGATCGGCAAGCCAGACTCCCCACACATCTTAGAACTTACTGACACCTGCTGGACGGTTCTCTCCGGAAAGCATCTGAGCAGAAGTTTTTGCTCTACATGGGATGGTCCCAGGACTTTGGCTTCTGGACTGGGATAGGAATGGAGAACTTGCCACGCCCTAATGAGTGCTGGGTCTGCTCAGTGAAAATGAGCCTCCTTCCCACAGAAAACAGACTTGAGAGTCTCGGGCCAACTTCAAAGACAAGACCCCGATGGTACAAATGAATGCAAGAACGCCAGACACAGCAGCTCGAGGTTGGAAGGGTAGAATTGGTGATCATGGCTAAACTCTGGTTTCCTGTGTGTTTTGCTGCTGGAGAAAGTGAACCTAAAACAGGGCTTCAGAAGCATCTGTTTTAGAGCATAGAGCCTTCCCCTGGACTGTGGGACCCCAGAGCCAGGAGGTGCTGCTTGACTCGGTGCGTGTCGGCCCACGGCAAATCCTAAAGGAGGTAAATGTGGCCCTTGGTATGCTCTGCTCTCTCGATTCAAAATATTCATCTGTGTCTGGCTGCCTTCTCCAACTCCTGATGCTTCCAGGCCAATGCACTCCTCTTACGAGGGAGGAATGACCCAATAGACTAATGTATCAGGTGAAATTGCATTTTTAAAGAGAACCACAGAGGGAGGCTTACAGTAAAATCCAGTGAATCCATCCTAATGGTAGCATTTTAAACCTCAGAGTAGGTCAGTTTGGAAGCTGTTGAGGGGCTTCTGGACCCCTTAGTGAGAACATGTGGGGCAGTTATCTGCACACACCTCCTCCACAGACCTGGGGTGGGGGTCGTGGCCGCCATCTTGGCCAAGCAATCACCCTGCTGCAGACCAACTACTGCATCGCTCACTTCCCAGCTTCTCCTTCCCTCAGGAAACCACAGAAGCACTGGCTAGCTGGACGGCTGCCCGTAGACTCACTGGAAGATCCCTTCTGGAACAGCTGCCTTTCAGCGCTCCCTGTTTGGACCACCCCTCCCATCTGGGGTAGCAGGGCACAGGAGCAGCCCTGAGACTCCTCTGAGCTCCCCACCCTAGGAGTTCCGCTAAATGCAGGAAGAGGGAGAACAGGCAGGTATGTGCCTCCGAGGAAGCAGAGGGGCCAAGAGTAAGGCCTGCAGCCAGTGCCGAGGAGAGAGAGCCTCCCTGGGAGGGGAGCTGCACGCCTCCCTAAAGGAACCCAGCCTACCCATGCCAGCCTCAGAAACCACACGCCTTCACTGCAGGCAGGAAATACCAACCTCAAAGGCTCCCCACCTTTGGGGCCCCCTGCCATCTCCAAAATGCTTCAGGCCAGAATTTAGGGAGAGCTCTGAAATCTGAGTTCTAATAGCTGGGTGTTGCCTACACTTACTGTTCTAAATGACCCCTGGCCTCCTGGGGGAAATTATAGGGTGGGCTTTGAGGGTTTCGGGGTGGGTAGGCTAATACCGGCAAATGCCAAAAGAATGTACTATTTCCCTTAAAAGCCTGTTAAGGCCAGAGACTCCACTGATGAAAGAGGTCAGGAAAATGCCACGATGTTATTTGCTTTCTACACTAACATTTGTCCTTTCTGAGGCACTGCACAAGGAAGTCAACACTCCCTGTCAAGTTTGAAAGACATTGCTATTTAGTAATTCAGGTACAAGTAGAGAATTTACTCCAACAACCTAGAGTTCAAGGATTTCCAGAATGTGGCCTTTCCAGCTATCCCCAATCCCTAGGAGCCCTCCCCTCACAGACCCTCCTCCCTGCTCTATGCATCCTCGTGGTCCCAACACAGCTCTTTTTTTCCAGTCTTCCCTGCAGCCCCAGCTGCACCCTGAGAATCTCCCCAATCACTTATCTGAGTCTCAGCCACATTTCGACCTGCGGCTCTCAGTATGTCCTCTAGTCCATGGCATGCACTCCCTACTTATATTTTTACGTATGCATCGTTTCTTCTGGAAGACAGTAGGCACTTTGTCATACATTTATTTGTATCCCCAGTTTAAACTCAGAGCCTTTCACTGCAAGCTACCTGGGAGGTGTCTGGATACGGCATCCCTGAAAGAGGCCCACCTCGTCTCTCCAAGGACATTTCTCATGACTTCATGACTTCACCTCAGCCCATTCCAAAGCTGGTGAGCCCCAAGTTTTATGAAGTTCCTCTTACAAAGCTGAAATGAGCAAAATCTGGTCCTATTTCTGCATGAACGGACAGCCGCCGGCTCTCAATTTTTAGGTTAAGATTCACTTCTCCAGACTAGAGTTCCTCAGTTCTTTTGTCTGGTC
>CM052883.1:107312922-107341450 GCA_028534135.1 Potos flavus | reverse complement strand
ATTTCTTTTTATCACAAAAACCTATGAAACCAGAGGATTTCCCCAATCACTCTAGCACACTGACCTTGTTTCTTTTTACTTCTGAGGTGTTCCTTTTCTGTACCATTTATGGTAACATTTCACTACCCTTTTACTTTTATTTTCATAGATACAATAAAGAGCTCTGGAAGAAAACTCCTCTAATGCCCTCAGGAAGTTTAAGGGATTTGCCTGAAGTTACAGAGCTGGTTAGGCCAAGAGTGCATCTTATCCACCCCTCCAGCTAGACTCTAAGCTCCCAGGAGGCCAGAAGAGACCAGGATGACACATGCTTCTTTCCAGATCCACAGAGTGGCTGGTCTTTGAAAAATGTACCCCAGGCCACCTTAACACCAAAGTTAGGGCTTAGGCCCATGATGGAGGCTCCTTAGAGCCTGGGATGGAAAGGAACTGCCCCTAAACCATTCAGTGTAGCCCCGAGAGACTTTGCTTGCAGAGACCCTGCTGGTCATCTATTAATCTTCAGGACCTGCTCACGGTCATGATCCCTTCCCCCCTGCATGGTGGTATTTTGAAAGACAGCAGCTGGACTTAGGACAAAAAAAGACATAGCTCACAAGCTCAATGTTTTACTCTATCACCTGGAGTCCTGATGAATTTTGTGCCTTGAAAGAAAGTCAGGGGGATCCCGTTATCCACCCTGCCTGTTGCTACAAACCTACACAGGACAGAAACCCATGTGGCAATGACAACGTATGCCTGGATATAAGCTGACCCCAGATACAAGGTGATTCCCCATAAGAAGATCCAAAGGAAAGTTTTTGGCCAATTTGAATACATAAAATTTTTCAGAATATGAATAAAATATTCAAGTGTCTAATCATAATCTTTAATTTGTTAATTAAATTGTATATTGATATGAAAATCAGGTATTACATAAAATAATGCTTAATTTTGCATTTTCCCCGCTCTTACGTTCAGCGTCCACACGCATGTTCTGTCTTCATTGTCTCCTTCATCACAACAGCCAATTTGCTTATCTCTTGCTGCATCATTCAGAGCCCACATCTTCTTGCTTTTCAGTTGTTCGATGGATAGTACTTTTAAAAATCAGGCATGATGATGTTGGTGAAAATTTTCTTCTAAACCATACACTTTCATAAAAATAAGAATTTCCATTTATCCTATCGGTTGACAGCACACCCACTTTATCTTTTTGCTTTTATAACTGCAAAATCCAGCAACTGAAATTTTGAGGGACGACCCCTTGGAGTAATTACTAAATCTGGGTCAAATTTCTACCCCTCCTTCTTCAATCTGTTTTCTATTAGTTGATCTCTACAAAAACGCAAAACTAGCAGTGGTTGAATCATTTCAGCATGTCTCCCCTAAAGAGTATTTTCTAGGTAACAGAAAACAAACAAACAAAAAAGGAGCTTGACCTGGAATATGAGTAACTTCATGAGAACTTGAATAATATTTATAACCATATCTGCATCTTCCATCTTTCTGTGGAATAACTTTGAAGGAAAGACCTTGCCTTATAGGCAAGGAAGTCCCAGTTTATAACTGTTTTCCTGGAGTGATTCTTAATTGTGCCTCTTTTTATTCTCAAAAGTATCCCAGTTTGGACAATAAATTACATAGTCTTCCACTAACAGCAAAGAGCATACTATATATTGTAATTCTGTGGCCTTGCCAAGGCATTCAACATATTGGCCATTCAGCAAGTTTCCTGTGAGACTAATACCCAAATGGCTGCCAGACAGAACTCAAAGGCACAGTAGTTGGAAATTAAAGCAATGCAGCTAATTATCTAAAGTGATATTAACATGTCTAAGATTCTGGTAATTTGACTACCAGTCAACACAGCATCTGCTTCCAAAGGAAACATTTTTTTTTTAATAAATCTTTAAAAGAAATCTAATTACAAGAAACTCTCTCAATTAGTTAAAAAGGGGCTTCTTTGATCTGAGAACAGTACATTTAGTTTATTATTCGTTTAATATTTTTAAATCTCGAGGGAAATTGTCTCTATTTCTTATTTTATGATATAACCATTCATACTTGCAAAGATGTCTCAATTAAGACAAAATTCATTTCCGGTTGTGAGTGTGTTACCTGTAGTGAGGGATGTGGAAGCAAGTGGAGCAACTGCCCCAAGCTCTGGGTCTATGAGACTCACACCAGAAGTCCAGCCCCTGTGCAAGCCCTCGAGCTTTCCTCACTTTCTGTGGGTTGGGCTGACTGCCTGCACAAGGCCCACGGTTACGCAGAGACTGAAGAGGACAAATCTGTGCAAATCCACTCCCATTCATTGGAAAATCACTCTGAGCACCAACGCCCCTCATCATAGATCAGAAACCTCATCTTCAAACATGAAATCTGCCATGCAAGGAAAACCCCAACAACAACGACAACAAAAAACTCAAAAACTTGCTTCTTAGAACAAATTTCTATGTTTCTCCATTCCTGCCTCCAAGAGTTGATTGACTGAATGTGAGTAAATGAGCCCAGGTCAGCGAAACATGTACCCCAAAGCTAAGGCACTTACCACACTGGATACGATTTTCATTGGAGGGTCATTACATAAGACTGCTTACCCTTAAATCACCTACTGTATCTGACATTACTCATGGCCCAGGGTCTCATGACAGTTGGCAAGACTTAAGCTCTTTCTGTGTGTCCAGTTTTGTGCACCCCATCTCCCTAGATCCGCAGATAACACAGTGGGAAAACGGTCTTGCCAAGGGGAATGTCTCTTAAATATCCCTTCTCCTCAGCTATATAAGCATCTCCCTCAGCTGCCTAGCAGCCCAGGGATGTTTCTCATGGGACACTGTCCTGCAGACACACTGGCTTTGGAGAGAGAATGTCTAACCCCTCTGCCAAAGCTCTCATCTGATTTTCCTTGTAGTAAGTGGGCCTAAACAGAGGATAGCCAAAGGATGTCTGTCCCTTAAAACAACCAGGACCTCAGGGCCTTTGCATCAGCCCCATGCTGTAAAGAAAAGAGAAAAAAGAGGGGTGCCTGGGTGGCTCAACTGGTTAAGTGTCTGCCTTCAGCTCAGGTCACGATCCCAGGGTCCTGGGGTGGAACCCCGCTTCAGGCTCACTGCTTAGCCGGGAGTCTGGTTCTCCCTCTGCCCCTCACTGCTCTCTCTCGCTCTCTCTCAAATAAATAAAATCTTAAAAAGAAAGAAAGAAAGAAAGAAAGAAAGAAAGAAAGAAAGAAAAGAAACTTCTCAGTCACCTCTCTTGCATTCTCCAAATTTCTAAGAGAATGACCCCCTCAGCCTTTCTCTTCACAAGTTTTCCGCTTCCAACCATTTCCTATCTTGACCAAAAGCACAATGGGAGAAACAAGGAAAAGTGAAAGTGAGGAAGGCCCAGCTATGGAGGCCTGCTCTATCTCCTTGCCCCCTTTTAGTCCTGACGGCCCTTTGTACTTCTTTCAGAGCTGTCCTCTTGCCTTCCAGTGTTTCTTCTTCCAGGGGAAGCTGAAATGAGAGGGTAAGATATGAGGTCAACTTTCCCATGTGCTCCTCAAAACTGAGGATTGATTTTTATCTCTCCACACCCTCCTCCTACTAAGCTTCCTAGACACACTGTTCCTACATTCCAGTGGGTCAGGGATGTCCTACTGTGAGGCTGTGGCCAAGGGCTGCTTCTTGCTAAGTGTGCACAGACGTGGACACGTATGGCTCAAAGCCCACTTGGTGACCAACCACCCTGTCTCCTGCACTCTCCACCGGCCTGAGGCCTTTACTGTCTTTTGCAGCCCATCTCTGTGGCATGTTGACTTGGTCTCCCTGTAAACCCAACCACGGGCCTCTCTGTGCCTGAGGTCCCAGGCCCACAGTGACCTTGCCAAGGGCTTGGCCTTCCAGTAGTCTGAGGCCGTGCGGCTTGGCTTGACATTGCACCGTGGTGAGCCCTCACAGCCTCGTCTCTCTGCTCTTGGTCCACAGGCTTCCTCACCTGCTGCCGCGCCTCCCAGGAGGCCCAGATGGGCTGCTGGGAGAAACTCAGGTCCACACCAGCCAAGCCTCGGCTCCCTGTCACTTCTGGTTCAGAACTGTCCTGGTATTATGTTTATCCAGAGCTTTTCTCTCTTTCTCTCTCTTTTTCATTTTCTGATCCTGACTACAGACCAATAAAAAGGAAATTTTACCACATGATGCTTTTTTTTATTTTTTAATGACCAGATTGTACCTGCTAGTTCTCAAAAAAACAAAACAAAACAAAACAACAACAACAAAAAAACAACTTCTCAGAAAGCTTTTAAAACACTTTCTTTGAGTGACGTTTTTCATTTTGCAAAGACTACAGCCTTTTCTCAAGCAGATTTTTATCTTTTTTCTGGGTTTGATGTGGAAATCTCACTAAATTCTTTCATCTAGAGTATGTCAGTATTTGATTGAAATGCGAATTTGAAGACTTGCCTGTTAAACTATTTCTCCTTGCATCCTTTTAAAATTAATGCATACTTCTAAAACTAATGATGTATTTAATATTGAAAATAAGCTAAACCTGACGAGAACGCAGAGCGTTTCAAATAAATGCAGAAGATCGCCACCTTGTGGCCACTGTGGGATCTGTTATTTAGACTGGTGCTGCTTTGTCCTGGGGTTTGGGGCCCCGCCGCTAATTACATTACAGGACTTCTAATGTGATCTTTTTCTGTGCCGTTCACACCCCAGTCCTGCTTCTTTGCGGGTCAACTTGTGGAGCTTTCTTGGCAATTTGGGGAAAGGAGGCTATTCTAAGTAGCCTCAGTGGTTTAGTTGAAGGAAATCGTTTTTGTCCTTTAACTTCGTTTTAGTCAGGGGAGGAAACAACTTCCGGGGAGCCCAACTCTCCTTTTTCTTCAAACTCTTTATACTCTTACTCCTGTATTTTTTTCTAAATGTGCCCTAAGGGGTTACATGTATCACCATCCTGAAGGAGATATTTAAAAGGCAGGTTTCTGGGCTCACCTACCCCAAGACATAAAAACTAGAATATCTGGGGATATGTTCTGGAATTAGCATTTTTAACAAGTTCCTTAGGTGATTTTTATACACAATAAATTATTCACAATGTTGCATTTCATCAATGTAAAGATGAAATTAGACAGAGGCCTAACAAACTAAATGGTTTAACCCTGAGGAGCCTCCCTAAGGCACCAGGAGGGAGGGAATTTGGAGATGAAGAGAGCTCAAGACATCAATGGGGTAAGTTTCCAAAGCTCCCACCAGCCCGGATGTTTGCTATGCAAACAAAGAAGACTCCGTTAAATACTGCAGTGACCTGTCACTTCAGCTGGGCCCTCTAAACAAGAAGCCATCATCTACCAAAAGAGTGACCCACTTGTGTAGGTGCCTCCCTTGGCTTGAATGAGAAGCAGCAAAAGGCAATGAGACAAAGGAGAGGCTACCATGTTCCCTGTGTCCAACCCTCCAGAAGCTCCCGTCAGGTAGTCATGGGCGTGGCGCCCAGGCTGGGCACGAGGCAGAAGACCGCCTTCCAGGCCTGACTCTCCCACTGACTAGCTGTGTGGACTTGGGCTGGTCACTGGCTTCAGCTGTCCTCCTCTTTAAGACGGAAGTGGTTGGAGGACCATTACTGAATTTTTTTCCAGCTCTAACTGGAACTTGTAATTTTGAACTTCCAGAGGAAGAAGGGGTTCTTCATGAGGAGTGATCTTGAGAGTTCTTGTTCATTCCCAGCTCAGGACTAGTCTTTACCGTTTGCAGGAATCCATTCTCAGGGAGTGTCACAGTGAAAGATGAGATCCTTTGTCAACATGAAAATAACACACTTTTGCGATGTCAAGTCTCTGTGGGAGAAAAACTTAGCACCAGGCCGGAAGACCTCCATGTTTTCCCACAGCCCTATGATCTCATCACTTCTTCTCCCCTCTTCTCACTATAAGCCAGAGATTTCAGCTCGCCCTGTCATCACAGACTCCCTTCCCATGCCCACCCCAACCCCCCGGGCCTCAGATGTATGGACTCACTTCCAACCCTAGAGCTTATTTTAGAGGTCACTGAGATGCCTGCAAGAGATGGTCTAGTCAGACAACCTGCCCATCCCTATCCTTTCAGACTCACCACCACCAGGTGCCACTTCCCTGTAATTCCATTACTATCTGGGCATACCTGGCTCACTTAATACATGACACGATAATCAATTTACATGCCTGTTGTCCTAGATGTAAGACCTGTGTCTATCACATAGTGAATATTCAAGAAATATTTTCTTGAATAAATGAAACTAAGAATGAAAAAATGAGTCAATGAGTACATTAGATAATTAAGAGAATGGAAGGTGATTATCATACAGAACCCACACACCTAGTCTTCGACAAGCGTGGATGAAGAAAGAAGGACTGGGTCCAGACTCAAAGGGCCATGGAGTATTCTAGGGGAGAATCTGGGAATGGGGGACTGTGCCTAGAGTCAAAAACGTGGTGGCTTATCGGAGCATTGCTTCTCAAAGTGCAAGTCACGGACCACTAGAGGGTTGTGAAATCCATTCAGTGGGTTCAGACCAATACTTTAAAACGAAATAGAACAGAATACAATTAGAAAACATGTCTCTTGGCAAGAGCAAGTATTGTTTCATGGAACTTTTGTTTTTATAAATGTATGTATATATGTAATCACACAAAAATATAATGATGTAAAATATACTTCTCTTCTACATACGGTAGTCAAAAAATTTAGAAGCCACTGATTTAGGAAAGGTCAGCCCTATAGACTTCATTGACTCCATTTGAAAAAAATAACTGACTGGCCTTATGGTATGGCTTCCATTTATTGGGATGTGGGGACACATTTATAAGCAAATATATATGGATTCCATAACTCTTATGAGAGATCAATATATTTTCTAATTATATGAAAATATAATGATCTGATCTTACCTAATTTCAGTTAAGTTCAGAAAAGGTAAAACTCCTTTCTAGATATTATTATTGTAAGAAATTTTCATTGAAATAAGGACCTTCCCCTTTGTTTTTCCTTTAGCGTCTACCCCTGTATACCTTTCTATGCTGACAGCATGACTCTAACTCTCACTTCTTTCCCATCAGGGTAAAAAAAAAATCCATTCTAAGAGTTAGTGGAAAGAAGTGATGAAAGCAAATTAAAAACCTTAAATTCCAAAGCCCAACCTAAAATCTATGTAAGTATCTCAGTGGGAAATCACAGTGGAAGGTGGAATGCTGAAATTAAAATCACAAAGGAAGGAAAATAATGACTGACCTTGTTATGAACTTGAATCTAAGTATATAGGTCACATGCATCTTTTTTGCCATATTTTGTACTCCTCCATCGGACAAATGACCAAGTGTTAGGCTTTCCCTGGTTTGGCTATGATACTGTTCCCAGTCTTATCTGTTGACATCACGTGGGATTGTCACCATTCCTTTTGTAGAAAGTGTCTCCTACAACATCTAACACGGAGGTTTCGAAATGGGTGGCCAGCAGCCAACCCAACCCAGACATGTTGCTGAGGTAGCCTGGCTTAGTGTTTGAAAAATGTCATGTTGACACTTAAAACTCAGAGATTCATTTAAAAGCTTAGCACTGGTTTCTCTTAAAAAATCAAAATATTTGGCATTACACCACCCATATCTCTACACAGGTAAAATTGCTTTTAACCTTGACCTATGGGATCCCTGTATTTTGAAATAATTGTTTCCTTTGTAATCTTACATATTTTATTTCATTTAAAAATGTCATCCTGAGAAGGGATCTAGAGATTTTGCCCAACTGCCGTAGGGGCCCCGGCCCCATAAAGTTTAAGAACCCCTAGTCTATCACCAACCAGCAGCTGTCCTTTTGACCCATAATTGGCCACAGTTCTCATCAGTCTTTACTTGCTCTGAGGCCATGCGTCCATTTCCACTTTCCACTACAGTGATACTTTTTCCAGTGTCTGAAATATTTCCCTGTATTCATGCCTCTTTCAAAAGATGGGAAAAAGATCAAACCAAGAGGGCCTTAAAATTCTTACACTAAGCTGCCCCACTTGTTTATGCTGCCCCAGTGGTCTCTGCCCTCGGGCTTATGTTCAACATCAGAGACCATCGGTGGAGCACGGCCACTGACCAATCAGGATGGATGCCAACTGGAAACAGACAATTCGAGGGCATGCCATCTGAACTTCAGCCCTGTGCCTGGAGCCTTTTCATCGCTGCCCTGTTGGGCTTCTCTAGCTCTCTTGACACTGTTCCCTGCTGTATCCTCCTTTCTCCCTGGAATAGCAGGGCAAAGGGGGGGGGGGTACTGTCTAGCACATGCTTGGGAGCATCAACATTGAGAGTATCCTGGGGAACAGGGAAAACCAACTCCTTTTCTGTTTGCCCTTTTCAGGAAAGGAGCAGAGAGGCTCCCTTGACCCTGCTGTCCAGCCTTTGGATGTGAGTGTACGTAGTCCTAAGAATGCCCAGACTTGGGTTGAACAGAGCAGTTTGCACAGCTCTCTCCCTGGATTCACTTCCTCATACCCACCTTCCTGAGGAGAGCAAAGGAATCAAGCCCACTTTGCCGAGGAGGACCAGTCAAGTTCAAGAAAAGTTTGTTGCAAAGTCAGAAGGAGAGCACAGACTGCCTGCATTTTAGTCTATTTGAACATCTGGGGGCGGGAGGGGTGGTTGGGAAACAAACACCTGCTCTTCAAGGAAAGTGACTTTTTGGGAATTCCACAAGTGTTTAATAAGTGTTGTTCAGTTGGATGCATTTATGTTTGTATAGAGCAAGTCTGGACCTTTCAAGTAAATCTAGTCTCTTCTCAACAGCCACATTAACCTTTATGCTAATTAAAGAAAGATAGACTGACAGACCAACAGAGACCTTGGATCTTACAATGGAACTGGCCTTTTTTTTTTCTTTTTGTGGCAGTAAAATACTATATTTTATTTCACTTTTTAAATTATTGACTTTTTTTCTTTTGATATACAGTTCTATGAATTTTAACATATATATAGATTTTTGTAACCACCTTCAGGATACAGATCCATCACCCCCAAAATCTCCTTAATGCTAGCCCTTTGAAGTGATTTTCAAAATAATTACACTGGTGTCCCCATCAATTGAAAGCTACAGGGATAGTTGTAAAATGAAGTATGCATTTTGTTTTGTAAGACAAAACTTGCGTGTGTTTGGGAGGATTTGATTTCCTTCCACGTTGGAGGATATAGAAATAATTGAGAAAGAATCCGCACAGGCCCCCCCATAATTTTTGAGAGCAAGACGATGGTTCGACTGGTTTCCAGCTGTAACAGCAGACATTAGAGCAGTACCGTGAATGGCGGGACGATGCCTGAGGAAGGTAGCCTCTCAGGAAGGAGGCCTCCATGCTTCCCGCTGGGGCCTTTGTTCTGCTCTCCTCCAAACCCTGCCCCACTCCCAGACCTCCTCCCCAGCACCAGCTCCGGGCATCTCTCCAGCCTCTTCCTCTTTTCTGCTTGTGCCTCCCTCCCTATAAATCCCATCTGCTGGCCTCTTCTCTATCTTCTTGCTGCTCCTTTACTCCTTCTATCTCTTGCTCCCCTGACAAGTATGATAGGAATGGAAGAGTCTACTGACAAAAGGGAAAGGATTTCCTTTTTCCCCTCCCACTAAAACTTGCCCCAGTACAGACTTACCATTTACCTAACCTTCCCTGAAATAAAACAACATCTCTCCGCACTGCCGACCTGCTCTCCAGCCAGCTAGGCTAAGCAGCACGCTCCCGCCAAAGACACAGGGGCAACAGCCAGACCGAAGCCTCCCAGCCTTGCTGAGTCTCTCCTTTCCCTTCGAAACCGAGGCTGGAAGTGGAGCCAGAAGAGAGGGGCCTCTGAGTACCGATCAAAAGGCAGCTAATGCTCACACAGTGGATTCCTATGTGCCCCGTTCCCTGCCCTCTAGAGATCCTGAAACAGATAGTGTTCGCGTTATACAAATGGTCTTAACAAGACTCCTGAATTCCGAAAATAATTGCCTTTGGGGAAATATTTTTGGAAGTGGGTATTTTATGGAGTTTTCAGAAAGCCAAGCTTCCTTTCAGTGGCTAAAACTAGTGGCTTTTGAATAATGCTCACTATGGCACCACATAAGAGAAACTATTTGCTAAATGCTTTTTATTGGTTATGATGCAATCTAGTTATTGTATGTGATTCAGTGAAAAAGAGAAGAAATAAAGAGATGGAATGTTGCTGTCTCATGTTTGGTACACCCCTGCTATCTCCACATGGGACTGCACGTACTGTGTTAGGCTGGAAACCGTCCTGTGTGTATGTGTATAAATACATAGATACGTAATATACATATTTAATAGACGAGCAACTATTTTCAAAGAATGAAAGCTTAACAAGAAAAAGAGAAAGGTAGAAAAGGAATGATTTGCTCTTTACAGAGAAATGTACAGGAGCTTGATGTAATCAGGGAGTTGCAACTCAGTGATGAAACTGGCAGTAAATAAAAACTCTCGAGTATCTTAATTAGTTTTTGGACTTAAAATTAGTTCTCCATATATGGGAATGAACTCATCCCACAGGCCCAAGCCAGCTTTTGAAAGTCCAAAAACAACAACTCTAAACCAGGTGTGGGGGTTGTGAACTTCTTGCAATTTCAACACTCAGGTATACAAATATTTGACTTTCTCTGGGTTTCTATAATAAGTAGTCTTAGCTTTTGAATCCTCTTTTCAACCTGGTGGCAGGAATTTGAAGTTTGTCCATTTAAGGTACAACTCTGTCATTTCTGGAGTTCAAACCAGTGTGTTTGGGGTAAATCGTTAATTCAAGATTCTCCCCTCTTCTCACTTCCTTCCAGGAGAGAGAGAAGTACCACAAAGGCTCACGTATTGTCTAGAGAGGTGAATTTAATAGCTTAAATATGTTGTTCTATTATTCACAAGGTACTTCTGGGTCACCTTTACCATAAAAGTGGAGAATATTTTTTAAATAAAGTTAGGGCACACTCCATAAAAGTTTTACAACTCACTTAAAATCATAGACGAGCCGTGTATTTCAAGATGAAGATTTAAACTCTGGTTATTTAGCAGGGTCTTGGGAGGCAGGAATTGCTGTGTCAACTAATGTTGTGCTCTATATTTCATTACTGCCTTTATGTTTTTTTAAATACCTCAAGAATAAAGTTTATTTAAAATGTCACACTTTGCCAGCAGCACATTATATCCATAGAATATACTGGTACCAGAGCCATTACTCTTATTTATACAGTAGATTAGTTATGGACCCTCTGCCATAATATCTTGGCTTATTAACATACTGCATACTAAAAAGTGTAATGAATAGCCCCGTAATGAGCAGTTACAAAGTCTAGTCACTCATCCTTCTTTGGTTCTCCTTTTTTTGCAGAGGGAAAAGCTGAAGAGGATTGGACTCATGCCTGAACCATCACCTACTTGATTCAGTTTGTGAGGTGAGGAGGGAAGGGGTCCCTCTCAACACTTAATGATTGAGAAATCCTTCGGCTCCCTCCAGGGTTAGAGATGAGGGCTAGCAATCATCAAAGTTGCCTGAGCTAATCTCAAGTTCAAATGCCACAGGAAGAAGGGATGGGCTTGGGTCATCCAGACCTAGAACTTCAGCATTTGTTTATTGAACTTAGTTTTTAAAAACAAAAATGGCAGAAGCCCACCAACGGTATAGAACTCACAGCGCTATCTGGTTCACAAGAATTTTTTGTCATTGTTGTTAACATAAATTGCCCATCCCCTTCTGTACAAGGTGAAAGCTTTTAAGAGAAAACTCGATCCCTCCAAAGTACTCAATAAATGCGAAAAACACTCAAAGAAGGCTTTCATGGAAGGGGCTGATTAAAAATCTTTTCTCCACTAACATGAAGAGATCTGTCATTTAAATTTTTTTTCATTTTTTTTAAATGACCATAATAAGATGAAATAAATGATGCTCAGGATAGGAACGCAGGTACTTTTATTATGCCTCCAGAAGCCCAAGTTTTCTGCTTCCTACAAATCAAGTTTCATTTTGAAACTCTGTATCACCACAGAGCCCAAGGATCCTTTTGGAACATAAGCATTTGTGATCCACCCGTTAGTTGGCAACCAGATGTCCCAGGAAACTCAACATTTTGGGTATTTGAGGATGCGAGATGTGGTGGAATTTGGTGCGATTCTTTCTGGGAAGCTGCTTCTGTGTTTTTGATGGTAGAGAACAGCGGGATCCGTCCGGAGCAAATGATGGGTAGAAGGCGCATGCGTCGTGCTGCGTCGCTCGGTTGGAGGCTGCGTGGCAATCCTTTGCAGACAACAAAGAGCCTTGCAGCAAAGGGAACGTTTATTATCAGAAACACACTTCTTTTCTGACATTAAGTGGGGGGGGGGGGGGGAGTCCCGACTAACTGTACTTCGACTAAGAGATGGAGTGCAATTGGAACACTGTTAAGGAAACCGTGGCTTTAGCGTGGATCCCGGGAAACCCAGGACAAAACTTCGCTACCTTGCAGCTTCCTGCCGCAGCAAAGCCCATTCTACAAAGCCCACAGCTGCTTGCAGACCCTCAGGGAGTACTGCCGGATGGGGTGGTTCTAGGAGAGGCAATCATCCACTGCTGGGCTCCCCTGCTTAACTTCCCTAACGGATTCTGCCAGACCGTCCTCGCAGCGGAGCTGCTACCCTCACCTACCCCCACGGTAGCCTGGCTGCTCATGATGGCAAGGCCCTCAGAGGCCTCTTGCCAGTGCGGGGTTGGGCCTCGGAGCTGCAGCTCCAGGCTCGTCAAGCACATGCGTGGTGAAGGCCGCAGCCAAGTGCACAGCGCATTTTCCTAAGTGGAAAGACTGTGGTAGAGACAGAACATTACTTAACAGTAGGTGGGTAGTTCATTGCTAAACAGCTCAGCGGCTGCCCATTGGGGACCCTGCAGAAGCAGGCTTCTGCCTTCTGCCGGCTGTGGGAGTGAGGGGCTGCTCCCCCAACAGTCAGGAGCAGACAGTGGCTCCTGAAGACAGTCTCTCCAGAAGCCCCTGTCTGCGATTTTCCAACGTCAACAATGTAAAGCAAAACCTGTGGGCTTATCTCTCACACAAAGGAGCAGTAAAAAACTCCCTCCACATTCACAAGCAGGTTTGCTGTTCTCCCTTTAGGTTTATAGCTGTGGAAGAGTGTTTTTGTTCAGATATGTAAAGATACCTAGAAGGTTCGCGGATAAGGACCCTCTCCCTCTCAGGAAAAAGAATGAATATTATCGAGGGCCTCTTGCCAGCCTAAGACTCTGCACCCAGAATCTCATCTCTTCCTCACCAAACACATCTATTCCAAGTAAGTGGGCCAAAATCACACCACTGGCCATCCAATGCATGGTTATGCTTCTATTTTCACTCTACAGAAGTGAGAGAAAGTAAAAAACGGTGTCCTACCTTCTCCCCTTACTAACCCCCTCAGCTCTGGGCCTTTCCCCATCCGGAACTAAATATCTGATTCTTGTCAGCCAGACCCACCTGTAACATCTGTGGGGCCCAGGCAAGAGTGCAACGGGACCCCCAGGTACCATAGGTCTAAATATTTAAAAGTTACAACATATCTCTAAATAGGGACGCCACATGCCTGCATCAGATATATTCACCAAGATTTATGTGTAAGAATTAAAGTAGCATAAACTGGAAACAATACAAATGTCCAACAGTGGGGCATTTTGATTGATTACAGTATCCATCCATATAATAGAATAACAATGGGCCATTAAAAATTGCAAATAATATAAAAAATGTGAATTACTGTTAAGTGAATAAGTGTTAGTAGAGTATCTGTGTAATTATTCTTGTTTAAGGTAAATGGATACATGAAAAAATATGTACCCAATAAAATTGTAATAGTTGCTATCTCTGAGCAGTGAGTTTATTAAGAATGATACTTATTTTCTTGTATGTATTTTTAGCATTTTTCAAAAATGGTATAACAAAGGAAATATAAAATACATTTTTAATAAAAATATTCATATACTTTAATAATCCCATTTTCAGGAATCTCTTTTAAGGAAAATCAAACGTGATTAAAGATTGCAAAGGAATTCATCTAAATAACAATTTTTATTTAGAATAATAAAAATTGCAAATAACTAAATTTCCAAGAACAAGGTAATAGTTACACAGTTACGGAAAAAATACAATAAAATATTATAAAGACCCAGAGAAAACAAAATGCCCAAAGCAAACTGTTACAGAAATAAGCAAAAGTGAACTCAAATTATTTTAGCAACCTAACATGCTTCAGTATTTAAATAAAACCAAACCACCATTATGGGGGGGAAAGTTCCTTTTGATTGTGCACAGCTTTCAAATATCTTAAAAGGGGAAACAATTTGGTATGATTATTTAAGCTTGGAAACTTCCTCATATTTGTTATTTTTTAAAATTCTTTCCACGTGGCAAGGAATACAGTAGTGCTCAGGAAGGTGAAGGCGACCCCAAAGCCAGAACTAAGGAGAAAATATGCAAAGGAGAAAGAAGGCATTCACTGAGTCAAGTAGAGAAAAAAAAAAAAACCAGGATTCTTGGTTTAAGCTCTGCCAAAGAAAGAACATACATGACCATAACCAGGGATGGGGAAAGGCCGCAGGGTTTAATACGGAAAGGAAACGTGCGGTTTCTCCCGCTCCAGAAAATAACCGACACACTTCTAACCCTACCCCAGTACCACTTATGCTTTCCCTGGGATCTTCTACTCATCTAGAAAATCTGTCATTAGTTGAGCAAATATTTATTGGGTGAGGTGATAGACATAAACAGGACAAGAAAGGAGGGAATCCATTACAAGTGTGTTGAGCTACTGTTCCCCTCCTTCCTTAGAGAAACTGCTCCTTCTCTCCCTCCCTCAGGATAGGTGTTCTATCATTTCCACCCCCCCCCCCCGACCCTACGTCCTTTCCCATAGTGATTGACTGAACGGTGACCAATTACCCAAGCTTAGCCGATAATCAATGTATCTCACTCCCTTGGCTATTGCAATTGGCCAAAGTGTAGTCATGTGGCCCCAAACAGGCCAATCCGACTTCTTCCCTGGCTTTTTCCAGAACTCGTCTGGGAAAAGCAATCTTCTTCCCTTCATTTAGAGAGCTGTGAAGATGTGAGCCTGGAAGGTACAAAGAGCCAGTGAAGAAGCAGAGTAGAAAATGGGGGCAATAAGCAGAGATACTCAGACACAGAAGTTGGAGAAAGACACTTGCTGGCATTCAAACCCCTGTGTCAGAACTTCCTAGTTAACCACTTCCTCTGTTCCTCTGGCTGTTTGGTTACATGAGCCATTACCTTCCTGTTCTTCTGAAGCTACATGCAGCTGTGTTTCTGCCACGTGAAACCAGAGTCCTCCCCAATGCAGGCGCCTAGCGTTGCAAAGCTGTGTGTTAAGTGGTAGGGATACAGAGACGGATAAGCGGATAAGAGATCCACCTAGGGCTAATGAAGCAGGTAGGTACAAGGTCAAATGATTTAGCAAGATAATGAGGGAGCTGAAGGTGCTCCCCTGGGGCGGGGGTGGGGGAGTAGGTAGAGGGGACCTTACTGCATTTCCTCTTGGCTTTTAGCACCAAGCTCCCTTCACTCAGCATTAATTCAACCGGTACTTACTAAACATCCACCACGTATTCTCCTCTCCAGTCTGTGGGCATTTAAACTGAATGATGTCTGCTCATTCTTCTTTCCTGCTTAATTTGGCCCAGCCTACAGGGAACATTAAAAGAGAGGATCTCACTTATGCCCGAAACTGTGAAAATGCAACATATATTTAATGAAAAGTTTACAAATAACCACAAGATGGGGCTGTTACGCAATGAAAGTAAAATTTTAGGGGGCGGTAGGAGAGGAGGCAATAGTCTCCAACATCCAGAACAGAGTATTTAAATCTTTCCTCACTAAAAAAGAAGAAATAAAATATATTTTGAATGTATACGCTTCTAAACTTTCTATAAAATCAAGGCGCTGCTTGTACCAAATTAAGGGAGTGCTCCTTAAAAAAAAGACAACCTACCGATTCCTTTGTGGGGAGAAAATATATGATTATGACTTCAGATATTTTCCTTTCTGAGGTTCGGCCTACATCAAGGTTGCTTGCTGGTCTTTCCCCTGGTCCTTTCATCTTTATTCCTCTGTCTCTTTCAGTGAAAGGCCATAATATAAAGTGGAATCGTATTGATTTATTTATTTTTTGTTACAGACTTGTCTAGGTCCTTGTATTCAATTTTGAAAACAAATGAATGGCATTTGACATTTTCTATCAACATGCTCTTGTTTTGTGCTTTCTTCCACTTGCATCTAAATGAAATCACTTTGACCTCACTGCTTCTGTTCCCTTCAGGTTTATAGTCTCAAGATCTAGACAGCTCTCGGTTAATAATGATAACGTCAGGTCGCCACTCGCTAAGATAATCCAAAAGAGCGAAAAGAGGGAGAGCCCCAAGTATGCCTTTGCCTTTTCAGAAAGGACACCGATCAGTGGGGCCAGATGGCCACACGGGACAACAAGCTGGAGATGCCAGTCCATCCGGGACGTGGGCGATGCACGAAGCTAGGTGTCCCCGGACAGAAGCCTGGGAACCGCAGAGACCAGGCTTCTAGCTCCTCTCCAGCACCATGCAGTCTGTGTTGCATGAGCTCAGAACTGGGAACGTCCCGATGAGAAATGGAAAACCTAAAAATAGGCCCGCAGAAAGTACTTTGACCTCGGCCTGAAAGTCAGCCCAGTGCTATGACAAGAAAGACCTTTTCCATGAAGATTATGTTCTTAAAAGCCGTATTTCATCTGCACACAGCCTCTCAGTAAAGCCACACTCAAGAAAATGTGCATCTTGGCTATCCTTCTACTATAAAATCAGGATATTTGGCTCTAGTTATTCTGGACATTAGATATTTGTGTAGGGGGTTTCTTTCCA
Source organism: Potos flavus (assembly GCA_028534135.1). NCBI lineage: Eukaryota > Metazoa > Chordata > Mammalia > Carnivora > Procyonidae > Potos > Potos flavus. The sequence goes on along the minus strand of CM052883.1, from coordinate 107,324,586 downwards.
AAATTCTTCATACAAAATGTTGGAGGTTATAAACTGGATTAATAGTGACATTTAAGCAAATCTGCTATTGCTGTATGTATCCAATACTTCATGATTTTTGGAAAGAATTCAAGGACAAGGCAGGAAAAATGTTGCAGTCAAGTAACACAGAATGTACACATTTTAGAATTAACCACAATAAACTACTAACTTGTCTTGAAGAAAGCTATCCAGGATACCAAGAGAATGTATGTTTTTTAAGTTTTGGTAATTAAATCCAAAATTAAAGGGTACTGTCTTATAATGTCTTGCATATGCTGGAATTAATAATATCTGAAAATTTCAATATCAAAGAACTTCAGGGGACCTTCATATGTGTTCCATATATATTTCAAGGATAACTTTAACCGTGATAAAAAAAAAGCTATTAAGCAGAGGGAAAAAAACACTTTTATATACTTGGGTAACTTTCTAAGGAACAGCTGCCACCAATTAAACAACACATACTTTTTAAAGACTCCTGGGGGGTTCAATGCTCCTTCAGTGGACTGAAAAATCTGGAAAAATGGACTTCATCAGCTATTACGAAATTATTGAAAGGATATTTGAAATGGCATTTAATACCTGCAAAGACAGAAACAATCAGTGGTTTAAAGTTTCATTGTAAAGATTGGTAAATAACACTGATTACAGGTCTTATTCAAACAGAAAATAATGAATACGTGATGAAAGGAGAATAATGATCCAAATTGCTCTTAATCTTGGAATTGTGCCTATTGATTGGCCTAGAAATAAGGGTGCTAAGCGTATGGTAAGAAAGCCAAATGCTTGACAAAGTCATTAACTTGGGAGGAACAGGGTACCTACCCATTTCATTGTACTCGTACAGTATTTTATTGAATAAGCTCTCCAAACAACTGTGTAGTCGGGGAAAATTTCAGTGTTAACCCAAGTTAAATAGCATTCTCCTCCACCCCTCTGTAACTTACAAAAGCTATTTAGATACTCTTTGTAATTCATTAAACATTTGCCGAACACCTACTGCATACCTGGCACACAACAGGATCCACAAGCAATATAGTGCTCCAAGAGATCATTGCTAGTCTCCCACGGGCTTGTTTCTAATGAGCTGAAGAAGCAATGACCTCACACCAGTGAATTTACACTTTCAAATGGCATTCCTGAAACACTCCAGCAAATTTCACGAACAAACATATTTATAAGCAAGAAATCATGTTAAAGAGACACAGTGGGTTTTTTTTTTAAATTATCATTTCTCATTTCTAGGAAAAGCCTCAAAGAATTTTGAATTTGAAATGTCCTTATTTCCCATTAACTTTTTTTGAGGACCCGTGTATCCAATTAAAGTTAAATTTACATTCTTTTTAATCCATTTTTGAGACCTTAAGTGTATTCTTAGATCCTAATCTTGACAATTGACTTCGATTTAAACGGTAGCACATACACATCTGATTAATGAAAATAGAAGTATATAAGTCCTGCTCCTCTTAGCAAATGTGTTGACCAAGACACGCGAGTGTGAAGGCTTGCCAGGAGGGGGCGGCAGAGAGCACTTTGCGACGACACTGGTAAGCTGAGGACCTCAAGACCCGGTGGTTGTCAGGGAACCCTCAGGACACCCGGGCACTGGGCAAGATCAATCTGTTGCGAGGAAGTTAGCTGAATAGAGAGGCTGGTAACAGGAAGCACGAGCCAGGAGAAACAAGGAAAGGGAACAAGAAAGGGCTGAATGCAAAGAGGAAAAAGCTTGGGCTTTGAAGTCACAAAAATCTGACTTCTGACATTTTACCAACTGTGTCTCCTCAGGCAAAGGACTTAATCTCTCAGCTTTGGTGCTTTTCATGTGTAAAATGAGCATAATAATATTATATTACCACCTTGCAGAATTGTTACAAGGTTATAAGATGATGCATGTAAAGCGCTTGGCACATTGCCCAACCGTATACAGAAAGGGCTTAACAAATGTTGTGAGCTATTATAATTTACTGCTGCTGCTGCCAGAGAGGCTGGCACAGTGCAACTGAGTGCTAGCCTTAGAGAAGGAATTGAATGGGTGCCTCAGAGAAGTCCAAGTCTGAGGGATGAAGGAAGCAAGGCAAAGGGAGCCAGAAGGGTGAGGACTCTCCTAATTACTCTTTGAGTTGAGCTGATGACTTTTTTCTTACAAAAACTTGTACGCTTAGATCTTCCCACTAGGAATGTCCACCTATCCCCACCCTGTCTTAAAGATACCTTTAAATCCAGTCATTTGCAGTAGCTGCTCTGGAAACAAAAGCTAGCCTCGTGTCTGATCAAGACCCAGTTACCTTACTAGTGCATTTATTAAATAAGAATGGAAGTGGGAGCGCCTGGGTGGCTCGATTGGTTAAGCAACGGACTCTTGGTGTCAGCTCAGGTCATGATCTCAAGGTCGTGAGATCGAGCCCTGCGTGACCTCGGCACTCAGTGCAGAGTCTACTTGTCCCTCTTCCTCTGCTCCTCCTCCTGCTCTGTCTCTCAAATAAATAAATAAATAAATAAATAAAATCTTTAAAAAAGAAAAAAAAGAATGGAAACGAGAAAGGGTCTCTCAGGTGCACATGATAAGGCATCCGCTGGAGGTTGCTTTTCAGCTCGTTTGCCAAAACAACTGGTTCTTGGAAATTGCTATTATTTTTTATTTATGTGAATGGCCCACTTGTTTCCAAAACTGTGAAGCAAGCGCCTCTCTTGTACGTTCTTGGAGAAGATGGTGAGGTTTCCAGACAACTGAGTACAGATGCTGCAGTCTGCAGGATGTGAAATGTTGTACTTCGTAATGGGAGTTATGGACATTTTTAACTGGATTGTGCTCTTAAAGAATTCAGTGGATTTTTTTCATGGCCATAGAGTTTTGTAAACCGGATTCTCTCTCCATTTACTGTGCTTACGGAAGAGTCCAGACTTTGGGAAATGTACTTTGGGGTGTTTTGCTGATTGCCTTGGCTGGGTGATAAAGCTGAGAACATTGCCTGTCCTTAATCATCCTGAGGTAGAAGATAGAAATGCATCAGAATAGAAGAGGAGAGAAAGTGCTTAGCTCCGAAGGGATTGATGGGTTAGGCATGGGACTGAGGCTTGCAGAGGCCTGGACATTTTACAGGTGAGGTTTGGGCTGGTCCTGGCCATGCAGTGGCCTCCCGGGGCTAGGCTGGGACTCTGAGGTTTGTTTCAGGCCAGCTGTGAACCCCAAGTTGTACCCATGGGTCCCGGCAGTGTCAAGCACTCAACTTGAGATTCCCTTGGCACTTGGGAGAGTTTTTATTAAATGCTATGGATTTTCCCCATTTTTAATGAATAGCACAGCCTTCTAAATTTACCTAAATGTTTTGGGGCACCTGGGCGGCTCAGGATGTTAAGGGTCTGACTCTTGATTTTGACTCAGGTCATGATCTCAGGGTCGTGAAATTGAGCTCTGTGATGATAGACACTATGTTGAGTGGGGGGTCTGCTTGAGATTCTCTCTCTTCCTCTGACTCTCCCCCGCCTTGCACATGTGTGTGCACTTGTGTGCACACACACTCTCTCCCTCTCTCTCAAATAAATAAAAATAATAAATAAATTTATCCAAATGTTTAAACTACGAACTTCCCTATTCCTTCCCACTCCTACATAAAACCCATTGGCAAGTACTGTCAATCCTGGCTCCAAGTAGACCGATTGCCAAGCTCATGCTCCTTCCTTGTTCCTGGTTCCTACCCCAGTCCAGCTTCCACATTTTCCACCTGGGTTACAACATAGACCCACTCTACCTGCTTCTTCTCCTGACTCTTCTGCTCCATTCTTTCCAGAACAACCTGGGGATTCTTCTTAAAATGCAAGTGGAGTCAAGCCATTCTCTTCCTAAAACCTTTCTGGTTTCTCAGTGTTCTTGGGAAATAGATCCATATATTCGGCATATGCTGCAAGGCCAAATGTAAACTTGATGTGCTTTGGAGACTTAAGTGCAAGCCTTGGCCTCTGGGAAGAGACGCCGGGAAAACCTAATTATAGGACAGTGCCCAAGTGACCATCCAAAGTGTGGACTCCTGGGTAAATGACAAGAAACCTTGACACATTGCTTGGGATTCCTCCTGGAAGGTAACCCAATAGAACTATGGACTTCCTGTCGCTGTAGGGGAGAAGTGTGAAAAGATAGTAAAGGAAATGTGGCTAACCGTGTAGGAATAGGTCGGTAAGCTCTGGGGATATATCGGTGACACATCCAACCTAGGGAAGGAAACGGCTTCCCCTAATATCAAAGCAAACCTCTTTATCTTCGTCACAAAGGCGAGGACCCCAAATTGTGTAACTTACATATAATAATGACTTCTGTTTATCAAGTACCTGCTAGGGCGCTGGCTTTATTCCAGGCATTTAACATATTTGATTACAACCACCTTATAAGATAATTATTATTATCTTTATATTTGATATACGGAAGCAGAAGCTCCAAAGGTTACTAAAAGTCAAATGATTAGTAAGGCATAAACTTTTAAAAATTACCAAATTACCTTTCTTCATGAAGGAAAGGGACTGATCTAATGTTTAATTTATCACCAACTGATGTCTCATGTAAGACTGAGTGTTTGTTCATTATCTGTCTCCCCACCACTAGAATAAAAGAGCCCCGTGGGGGCGGGGGCTCTGTGGGGTTCACTGCTGCCTCCCTAGCACAGGAAATGGTACCCGGTCAGAGCAATTCGAAAGTAGGGACTTGTCCGTAGATTGAAAAAAATGAATAAAGAAATGAATTTTGACAGCTGCTTTAATCACCCAATGCTTTTGATTCAGAGCTGTGCAAAAGTAGGAAAAATTAGTGTAAATATCCATGTGTTCATAGATTTGGCGTTGGATATGTTTTTCTTATTCTTTCCACTAAAGAACTGCTATTAAAATACAACTACGCCTTGTTCAACCAGAGGTTTCCATTAGCAACAAGAATTAATTAAATTATGAGTCATCGGCAGATGACATACTAAGGCAGATTATCCCCCACGATTATTGGGTTTTTTTTTCGTTTTGTTTTCTAATTATAAAAGTAATATAGTAAAAAACACAACCTAGACTTATGAATTTTAAAAAACAGGTATGTCTTGTTATGAAAAGATTTCCAAGATATATTTTTAGTGAAAACAAAAACGAGATGCAGAACACTGTTCGTGACATGCATTTATCCTGGGGATTATAATAATAGTTACTGAGAGCTTACTATGTGCCAGGCACTATCTTATACTCGCTACATGAATTAAAGCACTCAATTCTTTTCACAGTCAAATCTTGTTAGAATTATATCTCTATTTTACATAGTACTACTCTCCTACATTAACAGATTTTAGTTTTTATTTTGAAACAATCTCCCATGAAAGAAGGGTTGCAACGTGCAAAGCACACACATGTACGTATATTTTACATCTATATTTACTCCTGGATCTCCGTACATTGAAAACCATGAGACCGTACAAGCATCTATCATTTAATTCTTATATCACAGAGTTTTATTTTCTCTCTTTTTTAAAAGTTTGCTTATTTATTTATTTATTTTTAGTAATCTCTACACCCAACGCGGGGCTCCAACTCACCACCCTGAGATCAAGAGTCACATGCTCTTCCGACCGAGTCAGCTGGGCACCCCTATTTTTCTTTTTTTGTATATATTTCTCTTCTCCAATAATAAGAAGCCTGAGTCCAACTGCCTTCAATATATTTCTCATTGAATCCATCCCCCTGAGTATGACCAATCTCCTGTTGCTCCCGCCCCCATCCCGACTGGCGGCAGGGGTGTCTTTCTCACCCCATCAGTCTCCAAGGCCACGTCAGCCACTCCCACACCCCCTCCCACCCCGTCGTGGAACCACGTCTTTCCTCACTCAGGCTCTGGCACAGCAGCACAGGGCACAGACAGCCTCCTTCCTCCGTGCCCCGTTCTCCCTGCTCTACCCTCGCAGCTCATTCCAACACGGCAGGGACAGCTTCCCGCCCCGTGTAAGGAACGGCCATCAGAGAGTGGTGTCTGGAGGTCTAATGTTTTGCAATTGGGTCAAGCCTCACATGTTAGCCTCTCTGGTCACCAATTCTTGAAAACACTGGCAGCAGGGATGGCCATTCAGCCACTCATCTGCGTGAAAATGAAGCATGAAAGGTGAAAGACGGAAAAAAAAAAAAAAAAGGAAAGGGAAAAGAAAAATAATTGCACCAGGGAGGAAAATATTTCATGAGCTGCATCTCAAGCAGCAAAGTCACCACTGATGTCACAACAGTGTTACCAGCTAATAATGGGCTGCTTCTTAACTGTTGGAAAATGCAAACAGCACAACATTAAAATGCTTCTATTTTTTCCATCCTTACAATAGCAACACAGCAACAGAGTGCTGATCTCTGAAAGACAAAGGCAGTGAAAATAAACATGCACGGGAGCCGGGGGAGGGGGGGGCACTCAGGTTGTGAGTTTTTTCTTTGAGATATTAGGTAATAGATGGGGAATATTCAACCCACCACTGGGACCATCTCGTCAGGGGCCAACCCAGCTCACATGGCTCAGCAAAGCTGTGGTTTGGTGCCGGCCCGCCAGACAGCCAGGCTTTCCCTTCTCCTCACTTGCCTTGGCAGACTTGCTTCCGAGGGGTTTCCGAAAGCAAAAGGCCGGATTCGAAATAAAGAGCAGACTCCAGGGCCAGACCTGCGTGTTCCTCTAACCGCGTTAACGGGCAGCTGCTTGGCCCCAGGTTCCTCTGTCACAACCAAAGCTGAAGTGAGGCCTACTGTTGTGTCTCCTTGCAGGATCGCCTGTGGGTCCTGAGCCGCAAGTCTGTCTTCAGTACTTCTCGCTTTCTATTGTGTTGTTACCGCACCTGGCCCCTTGACTTCATTTTCATCTGTGTATTTTCCAGCAACTTCTTTTGACCACATTGCCCTCTCTTTTATTGTTATGATTATGAATTTTTATTCCCTGTGCCCTACACTAGTGGCTTCCTCTCTAAAGACATTGAAAAATGAGGTGAGTTTTGTGTCTGTGGCAGATGCTTTTTAAAGCCAACCTCAGTGAGTCCACAGAAGGTAACAGTGCTCCTTTCTTGATGCAAAGTCTCTTCAGTCAACCGGTAAAACCGCTCCTTCCCAAAAATGGCCTGATTTTGTTCACAGCTAAAGAAAAAAACTTCCTGTTATGAGGGTGCATATGTCAGGCGCTTGCACCAGGCATCTCGTTTTCTTAAACACCGGACTGGGGCTTGCGATCTGGTTCCCCATTCCAGGTTACAGAAGTTCAGGGTTCCCTACCTCAGGACCAGAGAAAACCTGAACATACAAAGGTTTTGTGAATATGATCAGGAATAGACTGTTCTGAGAAGAGGGACAAAACTGAATGCAAGTAGACTGAGAAATCAACCAACGGGACGAAGATAGGTGTGAGGCGCATAGCTAGGGAAAAACACCCGAGCTAGGTCTGAGATCTAGGACGCGCCGCCTGCGGGTCGGCTCCATGGCTCAGGCGTTAGAGCACTGGTCTTGTAGGATATGCTGATGTTTCTAATCTACTCTTTACCCTTTGCCACCCTTCCCTGTGCCATAGGCAGGAGGCTGGCTTATTGGACTATAACAACGGTCTCCTTGTCCTATGGCTTCCTGTTGGTCTCACCTCCTGGGGAGCACTGGAGACCAGGGAGAGGTAGACGTCAGGTAATTTATTCACCAGCTCCCTCTCCATGGGGTCGTTACAGGCTGTCTGAATATCCCAGCCCTGACAGGTACTCTCTCTCTCTCTCTCTGGTTCTAACTACCATTCTGTCCTTTTTCCCATCAGGCCTTGGAGGAAAGAGTACCCTTTGACTAGCCCAGGTTCCTGGACTACCCCTCCTGATTTCTCTATAAACTGCCAACACCTTTGTTAAATCTCTTTATTAAACTCTCCTCAAATTACCCAATTCGAGGGGCATCTGGGTGGCTCAGTCGGTTAACCATCTGCCTTCGACTCAGGTCATGAACCCAGGGTCCTGGGATCGAGTCTTGTGTCTGGCTCCCTGCTCAATGGGGAGCCTGCTTCTTCCTCTCTCATTCCCCCTGCTTGTGCAATCTCTCTCTCTCTCTCTCTGTGTCAAATAAATAAAAAATAAAATCTTTAAAAAAAATTACCCGATTCGAGTGGACTGCCTGCTTCCTGCTGCTAATTCGACACTTACACGAGATCTCTGCATAAGCAAGGCAGAAACAGGTGTATTCGAGAAATTACAATGGATCAGGAACCCAGTTACCTGGAAACCAAGGCCCACATGTAGGAATTTAAGTCACTCTTGACCCAGAGAGACAAAGGAGAAACTTCTTTACTGAGAATTAGTGATGCAGAGAAGCAAATAAACTTACTGACATCTGGAGATAGCAAGCTCAGATTAGTGATAGTAAGATCTACTGTGCCTTTATTACAGGCCAGACACTGTGCCAAACTCTTAATATATTATCACATTTTAGATAATTTTACAGATGAGGAAACTGGATGCTGGGGATCACTGCTGTTTTGTCTACCCAAATACCCCTCCCTCAATATCTTCCAGTAACAAAACTGTTCTTTTCTGCAAGGACCTCATTTTACGTGTTTTCGGTAGGGCTAACTCTGGCTTTGCCAGTCAGAATAAACCACCGCCCAGGTATAATATATGGCTCAGTGATAGGCATGTTACCCAAACAGGCCAATAAGTGTTCCCTGAGATTTGATACTTCGACTTAGGGAAAGAATTAGCAGGATGCTTATGTAAGCTGCTACTGCTTGGGGCCATCTTTCCATCTGCTTGGAAGAAGCTCTCTCTAGTAAGAAATCATACAATATTGTGCAAAGGGAATCAGAGGCAAGAGATAGCTGGAGAAAGAGCAAAAGTGAGCACAAGATAGAAGACCTCATTTGCCCCTGCATCCACTGTCTTCAAGGGGGTTTTATCCCTAGAGTTTTCTTATGGGTCAACAAATGCTTTTTTTATCTTAATCTTGTTTATCATTATCTTTTTTACTTCATCTAAGTTGAGTTTCTGTTACTTGTCACTAAAATATCCTATAAATATAATATTTATATAATGATAGCCTATAAATATAATTTCTAAGTAAGAAATTCTTCAGCTGGACAGTGACCAACACATGCATGTGAGGAAACTGTCCAAGGTTGAGGAAAGACACTCAGAAGAAGCAGGTGAAACAATTTTCAGAGCTCACATATTTCCAGAAACAGTTGGTGATCCCACAAGCCAGAATGAAAAAAATCTTGTAATACATGGGACGCCAGGTAGAGTACTCAGAAATAAATTACATGATTTGTAAGGGGAAAGCATCAGTTTTAGTCTTTGCAAACCTTAAAAATATCAAACTGTTTCCAAGTAAATTAACTATATCCTAGAGCTAAGCTCAATAGTACACATAGAAATATAAAAACATGCAGCATCTAAAAATATAAACTTCACAGTTACTAGCATCCAATCAAAAATTACTAAGCATGAAAAAAAGTTTAAAAATATAACCCATAATGATAAAGAAAAATCAACTAAAACTGGCCCAGAATATCCCAATCAAAACACCAACACCTTTTTTTCACAGAACTAGAAAAAACAATCAAAATTTGTATAGAATCACAAAAGACCCTGAATAGCCAAAACGATCATGAAAAAGAAAAAGGAAACTGGAGGTATCACAAATCCAGACTGAAAGCTATATTATAAAACTGTAAAAATCAAAACAGTATGGTACTGGCACAAAAATAGACACATAGATCAATAGAACAGAATAGAGAGCCCCAAAATAAACCTATGATTATATGGTCAATTAATCCTTGAAAAAGGAGGCAAGAATAGGCAATGGGAAAAAGACAGTCTTTTTAACAAATGGTGTTGGGACAGCTACATGCAAAAGAATGAAACTGGACCACTTTCTTACACCATACACAAAAATAAACTCAAAATAAATTAAGGACCTAAATTTGAGACCTGAAACCATAAATATCCTACAAGAGAGCACAGGCAGTAATTTCTCTGACATTGGCCATAACAACATCTTTCTATATGTCCCCTGAGGCAAGGGAAACAAAAAGAAAAAATAAACTATTGGGACTACATAAAAATTTAAAGCTTCTGCACAGCAAAAGAAACAACCAACAAAACTAAAAGACAACACAATCAATGGGAGAAGATATTTGCAAATGACATAGCTGATAAGGGGTTAGCATCCAAAATATGTAAGGAACTTATACAACTCCACACCAAAAAAAAAAAAAAAACACCCAAAAAAACCAGACACAAAAAACCAAACACTCTGATTAGAAATAGGCAGAAGACATGAACAGACATTTCTCCAAAGAAGACATAGAGATCCCTAACAGACACATGAAAAGATGCTCAACATCACTCATCATCAGGAGAGTGCAAGTCAAAACCACAATGAGATATCACCTCACACCTGTCAGAATGGATAAAATAAAAAACACAAGAAACAACAAGTATTGTCAAGGATGTGGAGATAAAGGAACCCCAGTGCACTATTGGTGGACTGGTGCAGCCACTCTGGGAAACAGTATGGAGGTTCATCGAAAAGTTAAAAATAGAACTACCCTAAGATCCGGTAATCATACCACTGGGCATTTACCCTCAAAATACAAAAACACTAATTGAAAGGGATATATGCACCCCTATGGTTATATCAGCATTCTGTACAACAGCCAAATTATGGAAGTGACCCTAGTGTCCATCAATAGATAAATGGATAAAGAAGATGTGATACACACATACACACACACACACACACACACACACACACACAAATATAAATACAAATATACACACACATAATGGAATATTATTCAGCCATAAAAAGAATTAAATTTTGCCATTTGCAACAACATGGATGGAGCTAGAGAGTATATATTTCTTAAGATTTTATTTTTAAGTACTCTCTACAACCAATGTGAGGCTTGAACTCATAACCTCAAGGTCAAGAGTGGCATGCTCTACTGACTGAGCCAGCCAGGCACCCTGGAGCTAGAGTGAAATAAGTCAGTCAGAGAAAGACAAATACCACATGATTTCACTCTCGTGTGACATTTAATAAGCAAAACAAATGAGGAAAGGGGGGAAAAAAAGAAAGAGAAAGGCCAAGAAAACAGATTCTTTTTTTTTTTTTAATTTTATTTATTTATTTGTCAGAAAGAGAGCGAACACAAGCAGGCAGAGTAGCAGGCAGAGGCAGAGAGAGAAGCAGGCTCCCTGCTGAGCAAGGAGCCCCATACGGGACTCGATCCCAGGACCCCATGACCATGACCTGAGCTGAAGGCGGCGGCTTAACAAATTGAGCCACTCAGGCGTCCCAAGAAAACAAATTCTTAACTATAAGAGAACAAACTGATAGTTACCAGAGGGGAGGTGAGTGGGGGAGATGGGTGAAATAGGTGATGGGGCTTAAGGAGTGCACTTGTGATGAGCATTGAGTGATGTATGGAATTGTTGAAGCACTGTAATGTACACCTGAAACTAATTTAACACTGTATGTTAACTGCACTGTAATTAAAACAAAACAAAATAAGAAAAAATAAAATAAAACGGTCCCAGAATGACACATATTAGAACAAAATAGTCAAAGACATAATTATAACCCTCATGTTCAAGAAAGTAGAGAGAAGCATAAGTGTATTAGGGAAAGAAA
>CM052883.1:107284528-107312422 GCA_028534135.1 Potos flavus | reverse complement strand
ACCACTAAGTCCAAGTTCTAATTGATCAACCAAGAAAGAGGTTAGAACCACCTCTATCTTCATGAATTGACACATTAAATCCAGAATCCCTAGGAGGTGCACTTATGTCAACAAGTTCAATCCAATCTACTGTTATAACTTCTTTGGATACATGCTCTTGGAATGCACAGATATTCCCCAGGTTTCTATTGATATATATTTTAGCAAGATCTTGAAATTCTTTTGGGCAATAAATTATTTCCTCCTGAAACATAGGGTATACCCATCTTCCTGAAACATGCTGAGATCTGACTCAATCCATAGGTCCATGGGAGCATGGTTGTGGTAAGTTTTGTGGAGAATGGACATTCCCTCTCAAGGCATCTGCCCCAGGTGAGGTTATCACAGGGTTTTCCCAGGTAAAGCAGTACAACAGCGGACTAATGCTCATGGAGTTACATGGTCTTATCACAGACCCATTTCTCAGAAATAGCTGGGCTACTTGAGGGCTGGAATGGCTCTCCAGGAGCCCTGGGGAAGGCTTTCTTTTCAGCAACTCCCTACTAAACTTCTCATGGATATGAGCCCTGATCAGTATGGCTTCCAGTAAAGTCAACCTAGGATTTGGAAAAGTGTCTTAAGCCCCTACAAGTAATATCTGAGCTTACCCAAAATGTTGATGTTCAGGCTGCTACTTCTCTGCTAAATTCTAGAAAGCTCTAGAAGGACTTAATAGCCATGAAAATCCTCAAAAACACAACTCCAGCATCAAACTGACTATCAAAGGTTTAGAATTAATTGGAAGAGTTATTTTCTTTAGGATCTAATACTCTTTAAAAGTCATTTTTAAGAGCTCAAATTAGGCAACAATATGCAACAACAGGACTAACTCTGACTTCAGATTGGAAACCTTCCACTTATTTGATAGGAGGTAAACAAGCTCTAGGGCAACATGTGAGAAAATCAATTAATCATAAAATCATTTAACAAGAAAAGAAAAGCTCAGAGAAAAATAGAACCTAGCTTTAAAAAAAAAAAAAAAGAAAATGTGTTTAGGGACTCATCATATCCCTAACCAGAGCTGTGGTAAATAAAGGCATAGCCAAAGCTATAGTAAAATCATGAAAAAAAGCTCTTCTGTCCAAAGAAGAGAGAATTTATTGTCTCTACAATCATGTGGACACAATGTCTCCTGGGGTTCACAGGATGTACCTTGGATCTTTACGGCAAAAAATAAAAATAAAAAATAAGGGAAATAATTAAAATGCCCAAGAAAACCATTGAAGTTTTTTTTTTTTTTCAAAATTATCAATGCCTGGTACATTAAATAGAAAAAAAAATCCAGGTTACAAACCACGTGCCCATTATTTTCCATTTTGTACCTCTGTGTATGTGTGCATGTGTGTGTGTGTGTGTGTGTGCATATGAAAAAATATGGAAGGACTTAGAATAATTTTTCGAGTCTTTCTTTTTGTACTTTCTTAGTTTTCTCAATTTTAAAAAAGCTCTTTCTTAAGAAAGATATTAAGAGTAGCCAGCTACCTCAAAGAGTATTATGAATTCATGATTAAATAAGGTGATTGAAAATAAGGCACCCAGGGGTGCCCAGGTGGCTCAGTCAGTTAAGTGTCTGCCTTTGGCTCAGGGCATGATCCTGGAGTCCAGGGATCAAGCACCTCCTGCCTTGGGCTCCCTGCTCAGCAGAAAATCTGCTTCTCCCTCTCTCTCTGCTCCTCCTCCCTGCTCCGCTCCCCCTCCCCCCACCAGCTTGTGCTCTCTTTTTCACTTGCTCACTTTCTCAAATAAATAAATAAAAATCTTTAAAAAAAAAAAAGAAAGAAACAAAGAAACAAAGAAACAAAGAAAGAAAAGAAGGCACCCATACAGTGCTACTCACATAGCATGCTTTTCTAAAATATCTTTCTCCATCTTTGATAATAGCTGCCTGCCCTTCAGTGGGCCTATAACTTCAAAAAAGTTGCAAAATTGGGCCGGTATGTGTTCCATCATCCTTAATTATTTGTGCCAACCAATGGGAGCTGAAATATGGAAAACATCAAAAAGATAATCCTAAATTAACTTGGACTTGGACTTGGAATATGACCAGACACATGTGCTTAGACATGAATGTATTTACCCCCCACTAAACCTCAGACCTTGTCCTCACCACTTCTTGGCCTGGCTCCCACTTGCAACACTTGGGGAGGTGCTCAGGAACCAAAGGAATTCTGAGAAAGGATTGTTTGGTGATGGAGATGTGGCTCTGAATTGTGAATATTTACACGTATAAATGCTAAAACATCCATATATAATCGTCCACATATTTATATTCCACCTACAGTTGTTAATTTTCCACATTTCTTAAATTCAAAGCGGAGTTTTATTCATGTAGAATCCTCCAGATTTGATGAAAGTGGTGACCAGCATAGTGGAAAAGAAAGATGTCTTGGCAGGACCGACTACATAATTCAAGGGACCCAGTGCAAAATGAAAATGTGGTGCCTGTTATTCCAAAATTATTGAGAATTTCAAGATGGTGACAACAGAGCATTAAAACAAGAATGGGACCTTCTAAGCATGGAGCCTGGCGTGAATGTACATGAGAGCTGAGTCTTGAAGTCAGGTAGACATGAGATCAAATTCTAGGTTTTTCATTTACACACCTCAAGAGCGAGTCTCGTGAGGAAGTTACTTAAACTTTTAAAGATTTGCTTTCTCATCTGTAAAATCAGAATAATGAGAGTACAGCATCATTCTCAAGACTGTTGTGACAATTAAGAGAGATCATTACATATATGTAACATTGTTCCTATTCTGAGTGCATAGCATTGTGCCCGGCTCATGGAGACTCCGTCTTCTCCCTCTTGCAGAGTGCAGTGAGAATTCATATGCTAAAATGTAAGCTTGAGGGTCTCTCCCCAACTTAAAATTATTTTTGGTTACCCACTGTCTACAAAACAAAATAAAAATGCACATGATGGCATATGAAGATCTTTCCTACCAGATTTTCTCCACTTCTCTAGATATGCCACCTATCACTCTCTCACATGTATCGAGACCTAAAATATAATTTGTATTTTCACTTTTCCTTAAGGATCAATAATTATAAAAGGCATAAATGACATATGTTAAAAACAAGATATCGGTCCCAAAAGGCGTATGCTAAACCTTACACCACCAAGCTGAGACTTAATTAGGCTCAGCTCTCCCAGAAATGGAATCTTGAACCAGTCAATCAGGATTCGCCCGATCAGCTACTAGTTAGGTGATCTGCCTGATAGACCCCTGCCATCCCTTAACAGAAAGTGACCTTATAATAACCAACAATCTTTTTTGCCTCGTATAACTTCCTTGCTCCTGCTCCCTTCTGCCAATATGTCTTTCATTTTGTATGGTTCCTGGGATCTCCTTTTTATCTGCTAGCCAGGATGCTGCCCGATGTGAATCAGTTTTTGCTCAAATAAACTCCTAAAATTTTTAATATGCCTCAGTTTATCTTATAGCACATATAATAAATATTTCTTTGTGCCAGATGCTGTGTTAAACATTCGGTTGCCAGGAACACTAATTCTCCACTCCTGATGTTTCCTCCCATGAGAGGGAGCTCCATGAGTTGTAACACACCTAGCTCCCTTCCACTCTCCCCCCAGGGGAGGAGTGATTTATCTCATTAGGGAGCTGGGAAAAAGCTGGGTATTTATAATCCAACCTCTTCCTCTCTCTGTAGCAAATCTCCTCACAGGGAGCATGTGTTCTCAATTGATCTCAGGCGTGCGTTAAGCTTACTAACAAATACCTTTTCCCAGTGGAAGACATATTGTACAGGACTGCTGCTGACCAGGTGGTAAGTCTGTTTATTTCTGGTGTTCAGTGTCAGGAAGCCCACGCTCACCAATGTCAGGTTTTTCGATGACAATTATCTCCTGTCTGCCCTACTCTTGCCTATTTCGTAATTGGTTCAGAACTTGCGTGGGGAGAATGAGTATTATTTATTAAAGCTACACACATACCCCAGTATAATCTACCTCCATTAGCTCCTTTAAACGTCATAATTACCATAAGAGATCAGCATTTTTGTCACCTAATTTTTAAAGATAAAGTGAGGAGTAGCAATCAACTAAGTGGCACTGTCAAGATCTGAACCAAGTCAATCTGTTGCCAAAGATTTCGCCCTTAAATTTTCCCTTTTTTCTTGTTGCATGAAAGTTTAATAATGAACAATAAGAACATTCAGATTTGGGGTTGATGTTGAGAAGAAAGCTAACGTAGCATTGTATCCGGTATACTTATATTCTGTTTGGCAGAGAAGTAAGCCAAGCTAAACTTAAATTCAGCAAATGCTGAGTTTTATTTTAGGAAGAGCAAGCTGTAACCATAATAAAGAACTGTATTTACAGCTAACAGCAATACCCGTGTTACTCTATAGGTCTTACACTACAATTTGAAACTACATTTCATGATTTATAAGGTCTGAAACATAAACAGTAAGAAGTATGTTTTTGGACATTTCTCATTAACCATAAAACTAGCGATTTTGTGTGGAATTGTTTTGTCTATTTGTTCTCAAAATGTGTGCAAGATATATCTGATAGTGAACCCATTCTTTTTTTTTTTTAAAGATTTATTGATTTATTTTAGAGATAGAGAGCACAGGCGCACAGACGCACGCACACGGGCTGGGGGAGGGGCAAATGGAGAGGGAGAGAATCTTTACCAGACTCCTGCTGAGGGGGAGCCTGATGCGGGGCTCAATCTCATGACCCTGAGATTAAGACCTGGGCCAAAATCAAGAGTTGGACATTCAACCAGTTGAACCAGCCAGGAGCCCCTGATGGTGAACCCATTCTGATTTGAACACCTGACTATTTTCAACATTTGAGGAACTCCTTCACATCCCTCCCATCTCTGCGAAGGTTTGCTTTCCTACTCACTTGGTAAGAAGGAGGAAATTAGAACATCTGAAGTAGCAGATTGCCAATTTATGAGCACCCGAAGAATGAGCTTTGTCTATCCCAGATCCTTTATACTGGTACACAAATGAGTCATCAAAAATTCACTAATATTTCAATTATTTATGCCGATGGCAGTTGTGCTAATAAGAGAAACAACAAAAGTGGGCAGTGCCAAGAAGTACTAGATCTGGCAGTTTTAATGTATTCATTTATATTCATAACCCAACCCTTCTCCATATGTTCCCAGTTATTATGTTCCATAAGAATTCCTACTAAGACCCCACACAAGTGTCCCCTCTCTCTTGTGGTCCTAAGAATGTCAACACTGTGCAGTATTTTCTTCTTCATATGTCTGTGTCCCTCCATATGTTGCTCATCAAGATGTATTTTTCCGGGGCGCCTGGGTGGTTCAGTGGGTTAAAGCCTCTGCCTTCAGCTCAGGTCATGATCTCAGAGTCCTGGGATCGAGCCCCGCAGCGGGCTCTCTGCTCCGCGGGGAGCCTGCTTCCCCCCCCCCTCTCTCTGCCTGCCTCTCTGCCTACTTGTGATCTCTCTCTCTTTGTCAAATAAATAAATAAAAATCTTAAAAAAAAAAAAAGATGTATTTTTCCCTTTGTCATATTTGTCTAATCCTACTGATTCAACACATTTTATTTCTACCAAGAAAGCAATACATATTAAAAACTCCCAAGCATTTAACTACTTTTAAAATGTAAATCTTCTTACATTTCCCATATCCATTCTCTGACCTGACATTTGTCCCTTTCTAAATACAATGCTTGCCATTCTTGATTGTGTCTTTAACATTTTACTCAAAATTGCAATTGGAAAGGCAAAGAAAACAGAAGATGAAAGAATTCATTTGTATGGGACACCTGGGTGGCTCAGTTGGTTAAGCATCTGCCTTTGGGTTAGGTCATGATCCCAGCGTCCTGGGATTGAGTCCCGCATTGGCTCCTTGCTCTGCGGGGAGTCTGCTTCTCCCTCTCCCTCTGCTGCTTGGGCTCTCTCTCTGTCAAATAAATAAATAAAATCTTTAAAAAAACAAAAGAATGTAATTTGTACTTTTTGTAACCTTCATTATTTATTAAATATATTTCTTTTATAACAACTTTTATAACAGTTCAAGACATGCCTAACAGCCAATGTTCACTTTTTTACAGGCCCAGTGAATCATGGAAAACCTAGAGAATCCTGGCTTGGAAAAAGCAACCAATAAGGTTAGTTTGACACTACCTACTATTGGAGAAATTGTCTTTTCTTTGAGAGAAGTTGCCTGATGGTAACCAGAAGAGCTTCCAGAGAACAGTTGTAGACTCAAAACATGGGTTTTAGTCTGCATGGATGCAGCACTTTGTTTATAAAAAGGCTTTGCTTTTATTGCCTTGTTGATATTCATATAACCCGGTGACATTGAGAGTATTTTGCCCATTTTTTAAAAAAAATGATAACTTGAGGCACGGAGAGGTAAATGACTGACTCAAGAAGAGGTAACATATGATTACATAAGTTTCAGGTTGTAAACTTTGAATCCAACCCCGCCCTCAGAAACCTGATGGTGGAAAGGACTTCCAATCCCCAGATTTCCTGAACTGTCGGATGTCAAGAATTTGGGAGCATAGTACCGACTTGATTTGTCTTGTTGCATAGAAGGATATCCAACTTGGGGTTGAGAATTCCACATCAGGGTCTACAGGCCTTTTCCTTCCTTCCTTTTCTGTCTTTCCTGCCCACTAGTCTTTAGTTGCCTACCTTCAATCTTCTGCCAACAGCAACCCTTACCTCTCCGGCTTAGGCAGGCAGTTCTAAAGAGTTGTTGTTGGTTACCGCGGTAACAGACACTTAAGTTTCAGCTTCAAATGCCCTTTTTAATGAGGCAATTTTAAGAACATTCATGATAAATTACTAGACCACAAACTTAACTGTGGGAAGTTTTGCTTTGGAGAATCTAATAAGAAGAAAGCAGAAAGAATGAGCAGCAAGTGAAGTAGAGAAAATGGGGCCAGATTTGGAGCGGCGAATGGAAGGAATGCCAACTCTGACTACCAAAAACCAAATCAGAATCAATTCAAACCAGTGTTTTAAATTATAGATGGTCATTGAAGGGCTACAACCAGATGGAGCCAAGATTCCTGGGGAGGAAGAATGATAGAGTGAGGGGCACAGAGGACAAGAGTTGAGTGTGTCCTACAGAAGGCTGTGCATTTTAAAGAGCTTCCACTTTCTATTTTATTGCTGACTGGGGTGGCTAAATGTAAGCAACAATCTTCCTTTTGTTTCTCCATTTCTCCATTTATGAAACCAAGAGACATTGCAATCTGGAGAGAACACAATTAACTAGAATGTGGAACTTGGCATAAATGAATTTTCATAGCAACCTAGGTTATCCTCGAACCCCAAAGACACAGCAGTCCTGATAATGTTCCAGGATTCTTTTCTTAATCTCTTATCTATTCTACCCACTACAAATTTCACTGCAAAAATAAAAAGACTTTAATACATGGCTACACTAGTACATGGAAAGAAACCTATTGTAATTACCCAAAGGAAAACACGTTAGTAATCCTTGTTATGCTTCAGTAGAAAAGTGTGCGTCATCTGTATAGGATAGCTTAATTTTATACCTGGTCAAATGAAGGCAAGAGGATAACCTAAAAGAGCTTTCACAGACACTTTAAGTTTCTGGCCGGGCTCCTTAGGTCCCTACAGGAACGTCTTACTCTTGCTGCTCACAGAAAGCACCAGGGAACAGATGCATTACAGTTTGTGACAGGAGAACAGCCTGTGGATTCCGCCTACTCCCTCCAGGCCATCTGGGAGGTGGGTGAGACAGGGAGCCCGCAGAGAGGGGGGCTCTCCTGGGAATCCCTTGGGGTATCATGGCTATTGGTGCTTTATTTTCAGTAGATGGCACTGTGTCTATTGAGATAAGCAAAGGGAGAGTCTAGTTGGGAAATCTAATTGTTTCTAGAGAAAGCACACCGCATGTAAGAATGCATTTTTTTTTTTTACTTAGTAACATGATAACAGGAATACTATTCAGTATTCATGTTAGCACCCTTTTTGGAGCCTAAGGAACTTCATGATTTATTATTCTGGCTCAGATGCAGAGCTGTGGTCGAGCCCAGGGCCAAGCTATGAGGGATAGAGTTGGGATAAGAATAAATCATGCTGAATGTTCACCCACTTTATCACCCAAACACATATATCAGAACCTGTACTCCATCTGTGCTCTGGATCCCCACCCTTTACCCCAAAAAGGAAATTCTGACATCTTGGTTTCTACCCAGCACATGAGAATTCCCACACCCCCACCCCTCCCGAGTCAAAGCAACTAGAACAGTGTCTTGTACATTGTTAGTCCCGTGTGGCAGATACTATTACTTGCCCATTACCCATTTTCCTTTCTAATCCACACTCAATTAATTTTTTCTCTCTTCTGAGTGCTTTTGGAAAAGTAGATCCCGACATCACCAGAAGACAAATCGATCAAGTTTATTATGATCTTTTAAATGGGAGGAGAATCTCAACTTTGCTTCTTAGAAAATAAACTCGAAACACAGAATGGGGGATGGAATAGAAGAAAGGAGGCTCTGTGAACCAAGCAATGTGCTATACACTTAATAGAATACTCTCTTTTATTCCTTATAATAATTTTAAATAGGTACAATGCTACCCATTTTACAGATGTGAAAACTGAAGCTCAGAAAGTATAAATAGCCTACCTAAAATCACCCTTGCAATTGACTGGGCATATTATGAGACTCTAAACATTGGAAGAAAAATCTGCTATGTGACTTATGGGAAGGAAACATGCAAGGAGAAACCTATTTCTGTCCCATGACATTACTTTCTGAATATAGCCCCTGGGACTGCAGCAGTCATCTTGAGACAATTACAGGAGCCAACCTAAGAGAATGAGATGAAAGTATGAGGATGACAGAGGAAATTATGGAAAGAACCTAGGACCTTGATGATGCTGTTGAGCCATTGAATTAACCAAACCTTGAACTTCAGATTTATATTTCAGCCACTTTGAAATATATGTTCTGTTACTTGTGGCCCAAAACATAATATCCTAACTAATACAACCTAAGACACTAGCCATAGATGATTAGAAAAGGATTAGTGCTTGCGCTAAAAGCAGCTATGCAAACAGTGAATGCCAAGGAGTCAGGATGTGAGAGTCCATATATTAGGGACTCTATAATGGATCATGTCTAAGGAGACTAATAAGATCCTTTCTGGGAGAGTCTGAAAAAGATAACATTTTCTCTCGTCTCCTCAGGAGCCTTTCTCCGCCAGTTAACCCATCTCTCTTCTGTAACTTCAATGTTTTCTGTGGAAACGACCTTTTTACAGGGTCACTGGGAAACCATAGTTATAAGTATTTTCTTTTGTCTTATAAATATATTAGCATTGCTGCTGTAGAACAGGGATTCACCTTCTTAAATACCATTTAAATTTTTCACATTAAAGGGGCACCTGGGTGGCTCAGTAGGGTTAAGTGTCCAACTCTTGATTTTGGCTCAGGCCATGATCTCGGTGGTGAGATCAAGCCCTGCATCAGGCTCTGCACTCAGTGGGGAGTCTGCTGGAGATCCTCTCTCTCTCTCCCTCTCCCTCTGCCCCTATCCACCCAATTCACATGAGCGTATGCATGTATGAGCTTTCTTTCTCTCTCAAAAGAATAAAATAAAAAATAAAAAGTAAATTTTTCATATTAAAAGTTAATACCTTTGTTAAATTCAGACTTTCTTATAAATACTGCTCTAAGTAGCTTTTCTCTTTCTTTTTTAAAGATTTTATTTATTTATTTGGGGTGGGGGAGAAGAAGCAGACTTTCTGCTGAGTAGAGATCCTGATGTGGGACTCAATCCCGGGACTCTGAGATCATGACCTGAGCCAAAGGCAGATGCTTAACTGACTGAGCCAACCAGGAGTTCCTCTTTCATAATCAACTTACTAAAATAGTTGTCTCCAGTTCCTATTCTTCAAGATACTCTTCAACCCATGGCAATTTATACCTACAATACCTCAACACGACATTGTCTTTTATAAATGTTACAAAATAGTAATAAAATAGGTTATTGAGTGCTAAGTAACAAGCTGCCACCCAAATGTGGTCATTTAAAACAGTCGCCACTATTTAGTATCTTTCATGATTCTGTGGGTTGACTAGACTTGAGTGGATAATTTTTTCCTGCATGGCATTGGCTGGAGCCATGGTCATCTGGAGGCTTGACTGGACTAGAACATCCACTATGGCTTGTTCACATGGCTGGCAGGGGGTGTTGGCTCTTGGCTGGGAGCTTAGCTGGAAGTGAGTCCTTCTTCTCATGGCTCCTTCATATGTGGGCTTCCCACAGCATGAAAGTTGAGTTTTAAGAGAGAAAGTTTTAAGTTTGTGAAAGTAGAAGCTATCCAGTCTCAGACCTCTCCCACATTTTATTGGCCAATACAAGCCCAAGAGTGCTTCAAGAAGAGGGATTCAACAGGAGGGAAATTGATTTTATCTCTTGATGGGAGGAATAGCAAAGAATTCAAAGCTATCTTTAACATACTTTAACATACTGCTGTAATTACTGGTTTTCCTTATTGTTAAATCCAATGAAAACAATGCATTCCTTATTTTATGTTTTTTTATTATTCCTTATTTTTATGTTTTTAACATCTCAATTCTTAAAATATTCTCTTCTTTCAACTTCCATGACAACGCACTCTTCTGGTTTTCTCGATATTCCCAGAGTTATTGTCACTTTCTTATGATGAATTGTCTCCATTTCCTCAAACTCAAAATATTACTATTCCTTAAGATTCCATCCTTGGTTCTCTTCCATTATCACTTTATACATGCTTATTGGGCATTCTAATAAACTCTCAAGACTTTCATTGCTATCTACATATTAATCGCTCTCAAATCTTTGTTCACAGCCCCTGTTGCTCACTTAAGTTTCAAACCTACATATCCCACCTTTACTGAACATCTCCCATTTTCATTTAAATATCCTACAAGCATCATAAATTTAAAAAGTCTAAAATTGAGCTCATTGTATTTTTTCCCAAAGCTTCTATTTCAATATTATCTTTCTCTGTGAATAGCATCATAATTCTCTCAGTTGCATGATACAGAGAATTAGTCATTTTGACTCTTTCCTTTTGCTCAACTATACATCCAGTTGCCAAGGCTAGTTAATACTATCTTCTTAATATCTTTCAAATATATTGTCTACATTTCTTCTCCAGTGTTCTAGTACTGAACTCTAGGTCTATCTTCCACTATCATCTTTTACCTGATATATTTCAGCATTTCTATCTAGTCTTCTCACCTCCAGACTGGCCTCCTCTTTAATTCATTTTTCACACTGGAAGCCAGAGTATTTTTAATGCCAATATTAGATCATGTTGTGCTCAATTTGGCAGCACATATATTAAAATGGGAACAATACAAAACAAGACTAGCACGGCCCCTGTGCAAGGATAACTTATAATGTGTAAAGCATTCTTTGTTTTTTCTGTGTGGATGGGCATACGATCTATAGAGATATAATTTACATGATAATAACAGCACAAATGAGGGGAGAGGAGTCATAGAAGAACAAAGATTTTGCATACTATTACAACTAAATTGGTATAATCTGAACTAGATTGTTATGAATTAAGATATTAATTGAACCTTCATAGCAACCACTAAGAAAACATTCAAAAAATATAGTAAGAGGGGCTCCTGGGTGGCGCAGTCAGTTAAAGCACCGACTCCTGGTTTCAACTCATGTCATAATCTCATGGGTGGTGAAATTGAGCCCCGAGTTGGGCTCCATGCTCAGTGGGGGGTCTGCTTGAAGATTCCCTCCAACTGGCCCTCCCTCCTTTCTAAAATAAATAAATAAATCTTTAAAATTATATAGTAAGAGAAATAATAAGGAAATTAAAATAGTTCACTAGAAAATATACTTTAAAAAAATAATAATAATGGAGAAATGATCAAAAAAGAAAAAGAAAAAGACATGTAGCAAACAAATAGAAAAATGGCAAATGTAAACATGACCTTATCAGTAATGTCATTATATGAAAAGGGATTGAATTGAAGGGCAGAAATTTGAAGGACGGATTAAAGCAAAACAAAGCAAAACAAAAACTCCAAACCTAATTATGTGCTGTCTATAAGAGACACACTTTAGATTCAAAGGTACAAAGAAGTCAAAAGTAAAAGTATGGGAAAAGATATACAAGGTAAACAATAACCAGAAGAGACCTAGAATGGCTACTCTAATATCAGACAAAGTAGACCTTAGGACAAAAATTATTACTAGAGACTAAAAGGACACTTGATAATAATAGAGTTAATTCATCAAAAATATATAACTATTAACATATATATAACAAATTCATGAAACAAGAAAGAATTAAAGAGAAAAATGGTCAAATCAACAATAATAGTTGGAGATTTCAATATCTCACTTTCCAAAAATGATAGAACTAGACAAAAAGTTATCAAGCAGATAGAGAACTTGAACAACACTATAATTCAACTAACAATGATCTAAAGAACTCCTCATTCAACAACTACGGAGTACGCATTCTTCTCAAGCACATGTGAAACATTTACCAGGATAGAAAATACGTTAGGCCATAAAATAAGTGTCAATAAATTTCAAAAGATGGAAATCATGTGAAGTATACTCTCCAACCACAGTGAATACAATTGGGAATTAATAACAGAAGGAAATGAGACAAATTTACAAATGGAAATTAAACACAATCATAAATAATCACAGGGTCAAAAAAGAAATCAGAAAGGAAATTAGAAAATACTTGAGATGAATGAACATGAAAACACAACATGCCAAATCTTAAGGATACAGTGAAAATAGTGTCTAGAAGGAACTTTGTAGATGTAATCACCCATATTAAAAAAGAAGAAAAAAAAATCTCAAATCAATAACCTAACATTCCACCTCAAGGAATGGGAAAAAACAAGAGCAAACTAAATTCAAAGCAAGCAGAAGGAGGGAAATACATGAAATAGAGAATTGAGAAACAATAGAGAATAATCAACAAAATCAAAAGTTGCTTCATGGAAAAGATTAACAAAATCTACAAATCTTTAGCTAACCTCATCAAGCAAATAAAAAGAGAAGACTAAAATTACTAAAATTACCAACAAAAAGACATAACTACCAACGTAACAGGGCGGGAGGGAGATGATAAGGAGTTGTGGACTGAATACATCCCTTAAAATTCATTTACTGAAGTCTAGGCACCCAATGGATAGTGTTTAAAAATGGGGCCTTGGGTAGTTCAGGCTAGGTTAAGTCATGAGGGTGGGGTTCTTACAATGAGATGAGTGAAGTCAGAAGAAGAGAAAGATTCTCCTCTCTGCCCCCTAACCTTCTTCCCCACCCCACCCCCATCCCAGGTGCCAACACTAAGGAATGACCAAGTGAGAATAGTGAGAAATTGGCTCTCTGTAAACCAGAAAGAGAGCTCTCACAGGACCCAAATTAGTTGGTACTTTGATCTTGGACTTCCAAACCTCCAGAACTATAAAAAATAAATTTCTATTATTTAAGCCACTCAGTCTATAGCATTTTATTATGGCAGCCTGAGCTAACTAAGACAGATTTTGATAAGTACTGCTATAACAAATACTTACACCCGTGAAGTAGCTTTGGAAGTAGATAAGGGATAGAGGCTGAAAGAGTTTGGAGGTGCATGCCAGACATGGATATTAAAGGAGATTCAGATAAGGGCTCAGAAGGAAGAGGAGGGCTGAAGAGAAAGCTCCATCTTCTTGAAAAAGACGTAAAGAATCATGAATAGAATGTTGGTAGGAATATGGACATTAAAGGCCATTGGTGAAATCTCAGATGGAAATGAGGAACATGTTATTGGAAACTGAAGTCCTTGTTATAAAATAGCAAAGAACTTGGCTGAATTGTTTGTGTTCTAGTGTTTTATGGAAAGTAGAACTTGTGATTTGTGAAACTGGATATTGAGTTTAAAAGATTTTTTAATACATTTTATTTTTCTTCAAAATAAAATTTTGATACACAATGTTATGTTAGTTTCAGGTGTACAGCATAGTGATTCTACAAGTCTATATGTTAGCAGTGCTCTTCACAAATGTAGCTACCATCTGTCAATATACAATGCAGTTACAGTATCATTGACTGTAGTCTCTATGCTGTGCCTTTCATCCTCATGCCTTATTCATTCCATAAGTGGAAGCCTGTACTCCCACTCTCCTTCATTCATTTTGCCCATCACCCACCCCTCTTCCCTCTGGCAATCATCAATTTGTTCTCTGTATTTATGGCTGCCTTTCCGCTTTCTGTTTGTTTGTTTATTCTTCTTTTTTTTTTGATTCCATGTACAAGTGAAGTCAAATGTATTTGTCTTTCTCTGACTTATTTCAGTTAGCATAATAACCTCTAGATCCACCCATGTTGTTGCAAAGGGCAAGATCTCACTCTTTTTTATGGCTGGATAATATTCCATTTTTTCTGTATACCACTTCTTCTTTATCCATTCATCTATCGATGGGCACCTGTGTTGCTTCCATATTTTGGCTATTGTAAAGAATGCTGCAGTAAACATAGAAATGCATATATCTTTTTGAATTGGTGTTTTCATTTTCTCTGGGTAAATACCCAGCAGTGGAGTTACTGGATCAAATGGTATTTCCATTTTTAATTTTTGAGGAACCTCCATACTATTTTCCACAGTGGCTGCAGCAGTTTGCATTCCCAACAGCACAAGATTGTCCCTTTTTCTCCACATCCTCGCCAACACTTGTTATTTCTTGTCTTTTTTGGTTTTAGACATTCTGACAGTTGTCAGGTGGTGATATCTCATCATGGCTTTGATTTGCATTTCCCCGATGATGAGTGATGTTGAGCAACTTTTCATGTATCTGTTGGCCATCCAATGTTCTCTGGAAAAAATGTCTAGTCAAGTCTTCTGCCCATTTTAAGTTAGATTATTTGGGTTTGTTTTTTTTTTTTGGTGTTGTGTTATATATGTCCTTTATACATTTTAGATAATAACCCTTTATCAGATATATCATTGCAAATATCTTCTCCTATTCTGTAGGTAGCCTTTTTGTTTTGTTGATGGTTTTCTTTGCCATGTAAAAGCTTTTTATTTTGGTGTAGTCCCAATAGTTAATTTTTGTTTCTGTTTCTCTTGCCTGAGGAGACATGTCTAGAAAAATGTTGGTAAGGCCAATGTCAAAGAAATTACTGCCCTTATTTCCTTCTAGGATTTTTATGGTTTTATGTCTCACAGGTAGGTCTTCGATCCATTTTGAGTTTATTTTTGTGTAAGGTGGGAGAAAGTGATCCAGTTTCATTCTTGTACATGTAGCTCTCTAGTTTTCCCAACACCATTTATGGAAGAGACTGTCTTTTCCACATGGTATATTCTTACCTCCTATGTCATAGATTAATTGGCCATGTAATTGTGGGTTTATTTCTGAGCTCTCTATTCTGTTTCATTGATCTTTGCATCTATTTTTGTGCAAGTACCACACTGTTTTGATTACTACAACTTTGTAGTATATCTTGAAATCTGGGATTAGCTGAGAAGATTGCTAAGCAAAGTTTTGAAGGAATGTTGTGCTTCCTCCTGACTGCTCATATTAAAATACAAGAGAGAAATGAAGAAGGAATTGTTAAGCAAAAAGGAATCAGAATTTGGAGATTTGAAAAATTGTCCCCCTATCCATATTACAAAAAATTAGAACACATGTATCAAAGAGAACACCATAGATCTGGCTGGACTATCTCTTGATAAGGGGTTTGTGGGATTACATAAGCAGAAGTGCTGCCAGTTTGAACTGAAGGAAATGGAGGGGAGACATGTGGGACTTTATGAAATTAACAGGACTGGATGATAGCGCTATTCAGCTAGAACATGTGCTATCCTTTAAGAAAAAAAAATGACCCAAAGGTGATTTGGAGATCATCAGAGCCACTGCCTTGGTTTCAACAGACTAGATGGCTGCTGACAAAGGCTTTGGGACAGGAACCATCATGCAGAGCTCTGGGCCAGGGCTACCCTGAAGTGCCTTGGGGGTGAGACCTCTAATTGGCAATCTTTGGGGCACAATCCCAGTCCAATAAAGGCTCAGAGGCAAGATCTCTGCTCAAGGGTCCTGAAGGCCGAGCATCAAACCAAAGACAGTCTTCTCAAGCCTTAATGGAACTCACGTCTAGGTTTTAGACTTGCTTGGGACCTTATTTCCTATTTCTCGTTTTTGGAATAGGAATGTCTCTCCTGTGCCTGTCCCACCGTTATATTTTGGAATCACGTAATTTGTCTGGTTTCACAGGTTTATAGCTGGAGAGGAATTTGTCTCAGGATGAATCATACCTCGAGTTTCACTCTATCTGATTTAGATGTTTAAATGAGACTTTGGCCTTTAGAGTTGATGCTGGAGCAAGTTAAGATGTTTAGGATTGTTGGGATAGATAGAATATATTTTGCATGTGAGAAAAACATGAATTTGAGGGAGCCCAGAGTGGAATATTATGGACTAAATGTTTGTGTTCCCCCTTCCCAAAATATCACTGGTGTGATAGTATGTGGAGATGGGGTCTTTGGAAGGTAATTGGGATTAGATTAAGACATAAGGATGGGGGGCACCTGGGTGGCTCAGTTGCTAAGCATCTGCCTTCGGCTCAGGTCATGATCCCAGGGTCCTGGGATCGAGCCCCACATGGGGCTCCCTGCTCGGCGGGAAGGCTGCTTCTCCCTCTCCCACTCCCCCGTTTGTGTTCCCTCTCTCGCTGTCAATTAAATAAATAAATAAAATCTTAAAAAGAAAAAAAAGACATGAGGATGGGACTCTCATGAAAGGGATTAATGATCATTGAAGAAGAGGAAGAGACTGAGATATCTCTCTCCCTCTGTCTCTCTCTCGACATGTGCACTGAAGAAGGACCATGTGACAACATAATGGGAAGGTGGCTGTCTATAAGACAGAAAGAGAGCTCTTACCAGGATCCAAATCAACCAGCACCTTGGACTTGACAGCCTCCAGAACTGTGAAATAAGTTTCTGCTGTTTAAACCAGCCCCATACACAGTATTTTGTTATGGCAGCCTGAGATGCCTAAGACATAAGGCATACAGTGAGCAATTATAGGCCAACAATGTAGATAACCTAAATGAAATGGACAAATTCCTAGAAACATAGAAACAAAAAAAGTTTTTTTGGGGGGGCTTTTAATGATTATATATATATTTTTAATTTAATTTAATTTTTTCAGTGTTCCAAGATTCATTGTTCATGTACCACACCCAGTGCTCCATGCAATACGTGCCCTCCCTCAATACCCACCACCAGGCTCGCCCATTCCCCCACCCCCTCCCCTCCAAAACCCTCAGTTTGGAAACAAAGTTGATTGATGAAGAAATAGAGAATTTGAAAAGACATGTAGCAAGTAAATAGCTTAAGTTAGTAAGCAACAAACTTCCAGCAAAGAAAGCCCAAGATATGGTCTCAGTGATAAATTCTACCAAATATTTGGAGAAGAATTAATACTGTTCTCAATAAACTTTTGCAGGTAATAAGAGAGGCCAGTATTTTGAGACCAGTATTTCCCTGATATTAAAGCAAGACAAAGACATCACAAGAAAAGAAAACTTCAGATCAGTGTCCTTATAAATATATAATCAAAACTCTTCAACCCGATAGTGGTAAACTAAATTTGGCAAAACATATAAAAAAATTTTATACCTTACCGAGTGAGATTTATTGTGGGAGTACAAGATTATTTCAACGTATGAAAATCAATCCATATAATATAACATTACAGAATAATAAGAATAGAATAAAGGGAAAAAATCTTACATGATCATCTCAGTAGATGCAGAAAAAGCATTTTATAAAATCCCACACCTTTTCATGATTAAACACACTTAGCAAATTAGGAATGGAATGGAACTTCCTCAATCCCATAAAAGGAATCTACGAAAACTCCACATGGCTAACATCATACTTAAGGATGAAAGAGTGGAAGTTACCCCAGCAAAGAGCCAGGAAGAAGACAAGCACCCTCCAGTCTGACATTACTTTATAATTCTAAAATTATGCATTGCAGTTAAAAATATCTTTTGCATGGTATGACCCAATTTTTATTCTTTTTGCTCTTGTTAAGATTTTATTTATTCTTTATTTGAGAGAGAGAAAGAGAGAGTGAGAGAGAGCATGAGTCGGCAGCAGGGAGAGAGAGAGAAGCAGGGTCCCCGCGGAGCACAGATTTCCATGCGGGGCTCAATCCCAGGACCCTGGGACCATGACCCATGCCAAAGGCTGATGCCCAACTGACTGAGCCACCCAGGTGCCCCAATTTTTATTCTTCTGTTTTTAAAGATTTTATTTATTTATTTGTCAGAGATAAAGAGAGCACAAGCAGGGGGAGCGGCAGGCAGAGGGAGAAGCAGTCTCCCCGCTGAGCAAGGAGCCCGATGCGGGACTCGATCCCAGGACCCTGGGATCATGACCTGAGCTGAAGGCAGATGTATAACCAACTGAGCCAACCAGGCATTCCCCCAATTTTATTCTTTAAAAACATCCATATGATGTACAGAAATGAGTTTGGAAGTCTATGCACCAAGATGATGGCAGTGGTAATCTTGGGATGGTGCTCTACCCAGGCACCCAGCAAGTACAAGTTTTTGTATAGATATGTGTTTTCATTTCTCTTGGATATATATTGTGTGTTTAAGATTGTAAGTCACTATCAAACAGTTTCCAAAGTATTTGTATATTTTACATTCCAATCAGCAATATATGCAAGTTCTATCTCACCAACATTTGGTTTTGTTAATCTTTAAATATGTTAACTCTTCTAATGGATGTGTAATAGGGTCTCATGGTTTAAATTTGCATTTCTCTGATGACTAATGACGTCTAGTGCCTTTATATGTGCTTATTGGCTACTAGTGTATTGTTTTTTTCTAAAGGGTCTTTTCAAGACCTTTGTCCGTTTGAAAAATTAAATTATTTTTCCTTTTGATGCTGATTTGTAGTTTTTATATGTTCTGAATACAAAGATTTATGAATATTTTCTGCAAGTCCATGGCTTGCCTTTTCATGTTCCAACTTTGAGTCTGACTCTATTAGACTTCATACATTGGGCAAGCCTTAAATATTATCATCTGTCCCTAATCCCCACTTCCTGTGAAAGCATTAAAAGTGAAATATCGAGACCACCAGGGTTTGGCACATATGTCCAAGGAAAAGCCGTGCCTCATATCTCCTTCCTCACCTCGTAGGAGATTTATGTTCACTTCACTTTTTAGCTTCTTAGAATCTTTACTTCTTGGCAGTTCAGTGATGTGTCTGGAAGATTTTGTTTCTTTCATTATTTGGGTTTAACATTTTACATGACAGTATTATTACTTTCAGTGGGAGGATCATAGCTTCCCTTGCAACCAGCACTAGCCATGTGACACAGTTCTGGCCAATAGGAGAGAAAAGGAAATCTACTAGCAATGATCCTTTTCTCCTCCTTCCCCTTTTCTGCTTTGAATACACATATAAAACCCAAAGGTGCTGCGGTGATCTTTAATTCATGAAATGATTAAAAAAAAAAAAAAAACAGATTTGCCAAATGGCAAAATGGAAGGAAAATAGGAACCATAGACAATGACGATATTGTGAGCTGTGGCACTAAACCTAGGTGGCCTAACTCTAAACTTCTTAGTTAAAAAAAAAAAGTTTGTCTAAACTAGAGTTAGCTGCATTTTTTGTTACTTGCCATCAAAGTTAGTTATTTTTAGAAACATAACATTATAAATTCATTCATCCATCCCATCAATAAACAGGAATTAAATACCTACTGAGTGCCAGATAGTGCTTATAGCAGAATTTCTCAATAAGCATGATATTATTATTTGAGGGCATTATAAACATTTGTTGCAAGGTTTTTATAATATCAACATTACTGGGAGCTGCTAGTATTTAGTGAGTTGGCACTGGGAATATAACATTTCTTGAAGGGCATAGTCCCATGGAGTAAGAGTTGTCTCATATCCTACATATTTTTGACATCCACCAAGACATATATTTAGGTGAAAGTGGGTTTTTAAGTATCTGAACTTAGAACCTAACTCCACTCTACAAATAAATACCAAATATTTCCTGCATGTGTTTAATAGACTTCAATTTTCTAGGAATATTTTGTTAGAAATTTACTATAAATTATTCAACATTTAGGAAAATCACATCATGAGCAGCAATGCTGGACATAGTTTTTGAGTCTCTAGTATAGCACATGTCTGCCAGTCTACATTTATAGCAGTCTCATTACAATGATTCTAAATATAGATGCAAACCTCTGACTATGTTGTTATGTCCACTAGTCATACTTAGACATTTGCATATTGCAGTGCATACTATTTTATTATAAGCAACTTTGCTTTTATTATCCTTTTATATTTATAATTAGGCACTGTGTTACTTTTTTAGAAATTATATACATATGTTGGTTATGTTTATTTAAGCGTTTATTTAATATATGTTTTTATGACAGAATTATAAGCAGTTTGTGAAATAATCTACCATAAAAAAGGGAGGTGGGCTTTGATAGAATTAAGTTACTGGTTTCCTTCTTGATTCAGTTTTTGAAGGTTATTTGTTTCTAGGAATGTACCCATTTCTTCTAGGTTGTCCAATTTGTTGACCTATAATTTTTCATAATATTCTCTTATAATCCTTCCTATTCCTGTGATGTCAGCTATTTCTCCTCCATTTCTGATTTTGAGTCTTCTCTCTCCCTCTCTCTCTCTATGATAACTCTGGCTAAAAGTTAACCAATTTTGTTGATCTTTTCCAAGAGCCAGCTCCTAGTTTCATTAATCTGTTCTATTGTTGTTGTTTTTTTGTTTGTTTGTTTTGTTTTTAGTTTCTATTTCATTTACTTCTGTCCTCATCTTTATTATTTCCTTTCTTCCACTGACTTTGGGCTTTGTTTGTTCTTTTTCTGGCTCCTTTAGGTATAAGGCTAGGTTGTTTATTTGAGATTGTTTTTGCTTCTGGAGGCAGGCCTTTTTTGTATTAATCTTCCCTCTTGGAACAGCTTTTGCTGCATCCCAAAGATTTTGGACCAATGCATTTTCATTTTCATTTGTCTCCATGTACTTTTTTAATTTCCTCTTTGACTTTTTGGTTGACTCATTCATTGTGTAGTAGCATGTTATCTAGCCTCCATGTATTTGTATTCTTGCCAGACTTTTTCTTGTGATTGATTCCTAGTTTCATACAGTTGTGATCAGAAAAGATGCATGATATGATTTCAATTTTTTTGAATTTGTTCAGATTTGTTTCATGGCCTAACATGTGATCTATTCTGGAGAATGTTCCATGTGCCACTTGAAAAGAATGTGTATTCCACTGTTTTTGGATGGAATTTTCTGAATATATCTGTTAGATCCATCTGGTCCAACGTGTCATTCAAAGCCACTGATTCCAGGGTGCCTGGGTGGCTCAGTCAGTTAAGCATCTGACTCTGGATTTCGACTCACGTCATGATCTCAGGGTCATGAGATCAAGCTCTGAGTCAGGCTCTGCGCTGAGCATAGAGCCTGCTTGAGATTCTGTCTCCCTTTCTGTCCCTCCCCACCCCCCGCTTGCACTCTCTCTCTCTCGAAAAATTAAATTAAATTAAATTAAAATAATTTAAAAAAGATGAAGTTGCAGTTTTCTTGTTGAATTTCTGTCTGGATGATCTATCCATTGATGTAAGTGGGATGTTAAAATCCCCTACTATTATTGTATTACTATTAATTTCTTCCTTTATATCTGTTAATAATTGCTTTATGTATTTGGGTGCTCCCATGTTGGATGCATAAATACTTATAATGATTAGGTTGTTATTATATGGTTATATTCCTTTTTAAATTTTTTTCATTTTTTATTTTTAAAATTTTAATTCCAGGATAGTTAACATACAGCGTTATATTAGTTTCAGGTGTACATTATAGTGATTCAAGAATTCCATACGTCACCCTGTACTCATCACAAGTGAGCTCCTTAATCCCATCACCTATTTCACCCATCCCTCCACCTCTGGTACTCATCAGTTTGTTCTCTATAGTTAAGAGTCTATTTCTTGGTGTCTCTCTTTCTTTTTTTCCCCTTATTCATTTATTTTGTTTCTGAAAAGCCACAAAAGAGTGAACTCATATGGTATTTGTCTTTCTCTGACTGACTTATGTTGCTTAGCATTACACTCTTAAACTCCTTCCATGCTGTTGCAAATTGCAAGATTCCATTCTTTTTTATGGTTGAATAACATTCCATTGTATATATATACCACATCTTTATCCATTCATCTATTGATGGACACTTGGACTTCTCCCATGATTTGGCTATTGTTAATAATGTTGCAATAAGCATAGGGGTGCACGTAACCCTTTGAATGGTGTTTTTGTATTTTGGGGGTAAATAGCCAGTAGTGTGATTACTAGATGGTAGAGTAGTTCTACTTTTTTTTTTAAAGATTTATTTATTTATTTTAAAGAGAGAGAAACAGATTTGGGAGGGGCAGAGGGAGAGAGAGAGAGACAACCTCCAGCAGACTCCTCACTGAGCTCAGAGCCAAATGCTGGGCTAATCTCAAGACCCTGAAATCATGACCTGAGTCAAAACCAAGAGTTGGACACTTAACCCATGTGCTACCCAGAGACTCTGGGTAGTTCTATTTTTAACTGTTTGAGGAACCTCTGACAGTTTTCACAGTGGATGCACCAGTTTCCATTCCTACCAACAGTGCAAGAGGATTCCTTTTTTCTCTACATCTTTGCCAATACTTGCTGTTTCTTGTGTTTTTGATTTGTCATTCTGACAGGTGTAAGGTAACATCTCATTGTGGTTTTTGATTTGCATTTCCCTAATGATGAGGGATGTTGAGCATCTCTTCATGTATCTATTGGCCATCTGGATGTCTTCTTTGGAGAAATGTTTGTTCATATATGGTTATATACCTGAATCAAGAAGAAATAGAAAATTTGAGCCAACTAATTACTAGCAATGATATTTAATCAGTAATCAAAAAACCCCAAACAAAGTCCAAGCCCAGATGACGGCATAGGTGAATTCTACCAGACATTTAAAGAAGAGTTAATACCTTTTCTTCTCAAACTATTCTAAAAAATAGAAGAAGGGAAGATTCCAAATTCATTCTACAAGACCAGCATTACTCTGATATTAAAATCAGATAAAAACACTACAAGAAAAGTCTTCTCTGGCAAGTGAAACAAAAGCAAAATTAAACTATTGGGACTACACCAAAGTAAAAAGCTTTTGCACAGCAAAGGAAACCATCAGCAAAACAAAAAAGGAACCTACTAAATAGAAGAAGATATTTGCAAATGATATATTTAATAAGGGGCTAATATCCAAAATATATAAAGAACATATGCAACTCAATAGCAAAAAAAAAAAAAAATCTAATTTAAAAATGGGCAGAGGACGAGAATAGACATTTTTCAAAAAAAAAAAAAAATACAGATGGCTAACTAAAAATGGAAATACTATATGACCCAGTAACTCTACCATTGGGTATTTACCCAAAGAAAGTGAAAACACCAATTTGAAAAGGTATATGCACCCCTCTGTATATTGTAGGATTATTTATAATAGCCAAGATATAGAAGCAGCCCAGGTGTTCATCAGTAGATGAAAAAAGAATATATAATACATATTATATATATGGTGGAATGTTACTCAGCCATAAACGGGATGAGGTCATGCCATTTGCGACAACATAAATGGATCTAGAGAATTTAATGCTAAGTGAAATAAGTGAGAGAAAGACAAATACCATATGATTTCAATTATATGTGGAATTTAAGAAAAAAAAAAAGACAAAATAACACTCTTAAATATGGAGAACAAACTAGTGGTTGCTAGAGGGGAGGTGGGGGGATGGGTGAAATAGGTGGAGGGCATGAAGAGTACACTTAGAGCGATAAGCACTAAGTAATGTATACAATTTTTGAATCATTGTATTGTACTCCTAAAAGAAAGAATTACTGGTTTTAATAACCCCATATGTATAAGAAATTGTTAAATGGTATTTAACATTTTTTACTAAGGTGACAAGAAAATGTCTGAAGACAAAGAAAACTCCTGGTTGTTTGGAAAACTCGACCCTCACCAAGGATTCTCTGCCAGTAGATTTTAAGATTTATTTATTTATTTTAGAGGAGGGGGAGGGGCAGAAGAAGAGGGAAAGAGAAAATCTCAAGCAAACTGCCCACTGAATTCGGAGCCCAACATGGGTCTCAACTTGGGGCACTCAGGGCTCAATCTCACGACCTTGAGATCATGACCTGAGCTGAAATCAAGAGTCAAATGCTTAACCAACTGAGCCACCCAGAGGCCCCTGTGAGTAGACTTTCAGTATCTGGGTTTATGCCCTGTGGCCGTCTGACCGAGATCACTTAGAAGTTCCTGCCCTCTACAAACTGGCCCCATACCTGGTGTCTTCTGGGGAAGGTTGTGAAGCAATCTTTCCAAGAGTTTGGATTTACTTCTACTGAAGTGTGACATCTTTCCTTTGAAGGGAAGAACACAAGGAAGGAGGACCTCCTGACTTACAGATAGCAAAAGATTGACAGAAGTGTGACTTGTCTAAGATCATGCAAAACTAACCAGGCATCAACAGCCAAAACCCAAATCCAAATTTTCTGACTCCTGAGGCCAAATAAGTTTTAATCCGCTCATGTATGTTTTATGTGTTGGGACAAAAGAGAGGGGAGATGAGAATATCTGTATATGGTCAGAAAGATCTCTCTCCTTCTTTGAGCTTAATAGCTTTAAAAAAAAAAGGTAGCTTACACTTCCCGTTGAATCTTCTTTTTCAAGTAATTTCACATGTGTAATTTCCTTTGAGCCTCGCGACAATCCCATTATCCCGCTTTATAAGTGAGGAGAAGGAAGGAAAGAAAATTTCAAAGGTCACAAAAATATTAATTGACAAGGTGGGGACTCAGCTCCCTGAAGTTCTAGCCAAACTTCTTTAATATAGCAAAGTATCTATGAAGAGAGTCCATGTTCACCTCTTATTATGACTTTAAAGATTTATTTTATTTTATTTATTTATTTGACAGAGAGAGACACACAGCCAGAGAGGGAACACAAGCAGAGGGAGTGGGAGAGGGAGAAGCAGGCTTCCCGCCAAACAGGGAGCCTGATTCGGGGCTCAATCCCAGGACCCCAGGATCATGACCTGAGCCAAAGGCAGCCCCTTAACAACTAAGCCACCCAGGTGCCCCAAGATTTATTTATTTTAGAGAGAGAGGGAAAGAGAGAAAGCAAGCTGTGGGGAGGGGCAGAGAGAGACAGAGAATCTCAAGCAGACTCCCTGTTGAGTGCAGAGCCTGATGCAGGGCTCAATCTCAGGACCCCAAGGTCATGACCTGAGCCAAAACCAAGAGTCAGATGCTTAACTGACTGAGCCATCGAGGCAGCCCCACCTCTTCTTTTTTTTTTTCCCCCACCTCTTCTTATGACTTTAAAATTCCTCATTAGCCAATTGTACTTGGTGTCCTGGGACTCTGTCATCATCCCTACTCTTTCACCCCCCATCTCTTGTACTTGGTATGTGAAGGTTTCTTCCCTCATATTGAGATCTTTCCATCTGGAACAACCAGATAAATTTTATTTAAGCTAATTATCAGAATCAGATGAGAGATTTCAAATACAATGTGACTCTTGGAATAGCCTAAATCTTGGGCAAATGTCTGAAAGACACCATACTTAAGTTCATCATAGCTTTCTATCTCTGATTATTTGTGCTTTATAAATATCCACGAGAAGGTTATAAAATCTCAGATATTAATTGAACCCAATAAAGCTATCTGAAATTTTAGGCGGAGAGTAAAGGGAAACAGAAACAGGTCTGGTTTTATTGGGAATCCAACAGGTCTATGGCAATGTGGACTCTTTCTTGTTTTGCTCGGAGAGGTTGTTGAAAGCTAAAGTACAAAAAGTTGTGGAGGATGTAGGGGTGAAAGACAAGGTAAAGAGGTAGAAAATTAAAGAGAACAAGAATATATGTATTATACATTTTGTAACTAAGAATGCAAAGGGTAATGCTCAAATGGTATCACTGTGAACTAATAATAGCACACAGCAAATGGGATAATTTTGGCTGTAAAGGACAAAAAACTCAACCAATAGTGACAACCATTAGGACAATCCTCAATTGAGAGCAGTATGGAAGTAGGTGGTCCTTAGCTGGTCTGGAAGCCCATGGTGAAGTCAAGGGTCTAGGCTTTTCCCATCTTTCTTCTGGGCCATCCTCAGCATGTCAGTCGAGTCTCCCATTGCGGTCCTAGAGTGGCTGCTGGAACTCCAAGCATACAAGTCTCACACATCAGCTTTGAGTAATATCTAAGCAGGAAGGGAGTAGGAGTGGGCAAAAGACTTTCTTTTCATGCTTTTCTCTTATCTAAGAGGATAGTCTTTTCCTAAAGTTCTCAACAGAGCAGAACTTGGTGACATGTCTCTAAACCAACTGCAGTCAAAGAGAAATGGGATTGTCATGATGGTTTGAATCAATCATACAAAATTCATGCCCTGGGATTAGACATAGTACTGCAAGAAAGAAGGTAGAAAGACCAACAGGTGGGCAAATGTCAGTCTGTCACATAAATGAATAAACACCCACATGTTTACATATGCCCACCTAAGTACACACATGCACAGACTTGCAAATATCAGTATAGTAATATTTATATATTACCCTCAATCTCAATATTCTTCTAAAAAAAATCTTAGTATGTTTTGTAGATTTTTGTTTCTGTTTCAGTACATACAGAGCCATCTCTTTTTTTTAAATTACCGTGGACTATTCCATAGTATGAATGTGTCATTGTGTATGTTGTTATTCCCTAACTGGTGGGCATTTGTGTTACCATTCCCTTCTTAAACCTCCCCAACATGGACACTCCCTGTCCCTGGTCACCATAACTGGATGAGCCAGGCTCATCGTACCAACCGTGATTCCTGTATTGGTTCAGTTCAATTCAAATGCACGCACTCAAAAAACACTGAATGAGTAATGACTAAGTTGCAGGTATTGGACTTAACACAAGGAATACGATGATTAGTAAAATACAGTCTCTGGAATCAAATAGCTTACGGTCTAACAGGAACGCATCTCTCTAAATAACTAAGTACTTGGATAGAGGCAATTACACAGTGTGATGGGCATTTGGAAGAGGAGCATTTAGGCCAAACTGGGGATTTAGAGCAGGCTTCCTTAAAAAAAAAAAAAAAGACATCTGAGCTGAGTCTTGAAGGTGAGTCCATATTAGTCAAATCAAGACAAGTGGAAAGGAATTCTAGACAGGCTACAGGTTCCCTAAACTCGGGGCTCCTCAGCTGTGACAGACTCTCTGCATGTGCAGCACGCAGCTCTGTGTCCGCCCCACAGGGGCCTAGAGACAAGACAACTCACGCGGATATGACCCTCCGGCTGCTCACATTGCCGGAACTAACACACTTCTCTATGCTGACCGAGGAGTTCCCTGGCTTCTGTGCAGCGGGGAAACTGTGGCAGGCTAGTGTCTTCATTTGCAAATAGCTTAAACTCTCTGATGCTTCAGGATTGCTAACCAACGCGCTCTCTAGAACAACGCGGTGTTTTATGATCATCTTGTTCTTTTCCTGCCCCAGCTCTGGAGGCAGCCGCTATTCCGGTGAGCCCTACTTCCCAGAGTGGAAAATAGTATTTAAAAACCACATCTGTTGAAGGGCATCTTGGCTCTTTCCACAGTTTGGCGATTGTGGCCATTGCTGCTATGAACATTGGGGTACATGTGGCCCTTCTTTGTACTGCATCTGCATCTTTGGGGTAGATACCCAGTAGTGCAATTGCAGGGTCATAGGGTAACTCTATTTTTAATTTCTTGAGGAATCTCCACACTGTTTTCCAAAGTGG
>CM052883.1:107255055-107284028 GCA_028534135.1 Potos flavus | reverse complement strand
AAAAAATAAAATAAAAGTATCTGGGGGGAAAAAAAAAAACACATCTGAGGGGCGCCTGGGTGGCTCAGTTGGTAAAGCGGCTGCCTCCGGCTCAGGTTATGATCCTGGGTCCTGGGATCGAGCCCCGCATCGGGCTCCCTGCTCCATGGGGAGCCTGCTTCTCCCTCTGCCTGCTGCCTGCTGCTCTCTCTGTCAAATAAATAAATAAAATCTTAAAAAAAAATAAAAATAAAAACCACATTTGAGTGCTCAATGAGCTCCCTAGTATTAGCATGTCACCGGTCCCAGTCCCTCTCAATAGACACAGCTAGCTACACACACACACACACACACACACACACACACACACACACACGTGCCCGGGCGCGTGTGCACACACAGTTGCATCTATTTTTTATTTCTATATCTATATGTTAAAAACCAAAGAGTTCACATCAGTGCGTCCCCTAATCCAAGATCAAGAGTGTATTCTGATTTTCTCCTTTCCTGTGTTTATACTTACCTTTTCCAACAGTGAGAAACTGGCTTCCACTTTCTTTTAAATATTCACTAGTTTCGTGTCCCCTTGAGCTTTGCCGGCCCGAGCTCTGCTGCTCCTGGCAGCCAGGACCGAGAGCTAGAGCAGCCCTCCCAGGTCCCGGGCTAGGCAGCTAGTAGGTCCGGGACCTCGCAAGTCACAGACGCCACCAGGAGCCACCCCAAGGCTTCCCAGCTGGCAGACCCAGGCTCCGGAAAAACCTTGAACTTTGCTCCCTTACGGGCTTAGCTAAGGCTACTTTATAGCCAGTTGGGGGCCCTTCCTGCCTGAGGCTGCCCAAGCCCGGCCCTGGAGTCTGTCTCCAGCTTGTGCGGGGCTACAGCGGCCTGAGCTCTACGAGCAGGAGACCGAGTACATGTCACAGCTTTTAGAAGAAAATATGCATCATCATCTCACAGGGAGAGGCCTTAGAAAGTACTGCTAACTATCTACACTGTCCCCGGAATAAAAAATCTTCTTGGATTCATGTGAGACACATCAAGCTAGATCTAGGTCATCACCTCTATGACCATTAGAAGGCCATCCCTATGAGTGACCTAAAGTTGAGGATTTCCAGAGCCTACTCAGGCTCCAAAAGCAGATGACCCCATGAAGTAGGCGGCTTTGTCCAAGATCTTGAAGCAAGAATGTTGTCTTCATTTATCTTCCCTTGAAACCTCTCTCCCTGACCTGGAAAATTCTCTGACCTAGAAATATTTTTAAAAACTCTTCTTTTATTTACATTAGTGAATTAATTAATATGTACTTGCTTAAGTCCCCTGTGTAGTACATCTCTGAATTGTGCTGTCATTCTTGCTTCCACATACATGCTTTCCTCACCCTGATCAGTTCTCCTGTCCCATTCCACAGTGGTGCCTCCTGTGAGGCACAGTGAAGATGAGAGGATACCCTCCTCACACCTTCAGAATGGGGGTTAAGGTTGGCATTGTAGGTTGAGCTCCATTGAAGCAAACTCTGAGGTCAAGTTTAATGTGAAGGATTGCTGTTAAAAATCAGCATTCACTGGGTGCCTGGGTGGCTTAGTCATTAAGCATCTGCCTTTGGCTCAGGTCATGATCCCAGGGTCCTGGGATCGAGCCCTGCCTCGGGCCCCCTGCTCAGCAGAAAGCCTGCTTCTCTCTCTTCCACTGCCCCTGCTTGTGTTCCCTCTCTCGCTGTCTCTCTCTGTCAAAAAAATAAATAAAATCTTAAAAAAAAATCAGCATTCATGGAAAGAAGGGGAAGGAAATATGATTGAGCAGAGGGAGAAGCTGAACTATAAAGTGATTCTAGCAAAGTTTAAACTAACTGCACTGGAATATATACCTAGCTAATCAGAATTGTTCCACAATAACCCCAAGTGGCTAGGCCTTTGTACCTTCACATGACAAGTCATCAGATATAGGATACCCTGGAAAGGGTGTGCTCTTGAGCAAGGTAGCCGAGATAGAGTCTGAAAGAGCTGACAGATGGAACAGCAAGTCTTTCCATGAAGGGGATCATTGTAGCTCACGTCCATATCCATTCCAGTCTCCCCTCAGTGTCACTCGGGAACATTTCTTCAGGTACATTCATATATATTTGGAGAGTTATTCTTCTAGAATTCTAATGTCCCTCTCTTTCCAAAAGAAGCTTAGAAATAAAAGGTTAGTGGGACAAATTGTAGTCACTACCACTAGAACTGGTCCTGGGACTGTGATAGTCATCATCTTTCTCCTCCAATATCCATTCTAGATTTCTCTTATCTCAGCACTACTTCTGCTGATTTTAGTGACTTACCTAATGGTATTACCCAGACTCCCACATCTGAGGGGTATTATTCATCCCTGGATACCATGACCTCTTGAGGCCAGGACTGCTGACATGTCCATTTGCCATCACAATTGAGCAAAGGAGTACCAAAACGTATTCAAGTGTATTATCTGGGTGCCATACATATTTATCCCTTGTGTAAAGAAACCTCAATTGCCCCCTGAAGATCAAGGTCCCATTAACCCTTTGAGGATGATAACTCCTCTCCTTGTTTGCCAGTCCCTGGACACAAGGGAACTGAAGTGCCTAGCGGCACTTGTAATGGCAATTGTAGTATATATTTCAATGGGACACTTGCTAGGTCCCCTAGCAAAAGTGTGCCCCTTTGGAAACCAGAACCTCTAAGCTTACAGTCTGGAATTATGGGGACAAAAAGGACGAAGTCTCCAGTGGATCACTGGGAGACATGGTAACTGAGATCATTCCTACTTCTCCATCCCTTAGTTACTTGATCTATGTATTACTCTTACTTGGGGATACAGTGTCACACAAGTTTTTTTGGATTCAATCTTCTGGAGGATGGATGTCTTTTCTTACAAAGGGTTGCTTCTAAGCTAGCATTTCAACTGTGTCCTCAGGAGATCACTTTAATGCTCTATCAGACAGGGAGCTTCTGATTGGTATGGTATGTGGTATGACCAGTGGATCCAATCACCATAGGCCCACATCCATACCTCCTCTTTAAAAAAAAAAAAAAAAGTTACTTTATTAAGTAATCTCAATGCCCAACGTGAGGCTCAATCTCATGATCCTGGGATCAAGAGTCACATGCTTTACTAACTAAGCCTGTCAGAAAGCCCTCCAATACCATCTTTTTTTAATATATTAACATATAATGTATTATTTG
Organism: Potos flavus; assembly: GCA_028534135.1. Taxonomy (NCBI): domain Eukaryota; kingdom Metazoa; phylum Chordata; class Mammalia; order Carnivora; family Procyonidae; genus Potos; species Potos flavus. The sequence goes on along the minus strand of CM052883.1, from coordinate 107,280,852 downwards.
CTTCAGGGGTACAGGTCTGTGATTCATCAGTCTTACACATTTCACAGCGCTCATCACGGCACATACCCTCCCCAGTGTCCATAACCCAGCCACCCCATCCCTCCCACCCCTCTCCTCTCCAGCAACCCTCAGTTTGTTTCCTGAGATTAAGAGTCTCTTATGGTTTGTCTCCCTCCCTGGTTTCATCTTGTTTCATTTTTCCCTCCCTTTCCCTATGATCCTCTGTCTTGTTTCTCAAATTCCTCATATCAGTGAGATCATATGATAATTATCTTTCTCTCATTGACTTATTTCGCTTATGCCTCCCATACCATCTTGCATAGTAAAATAGGCTCCCTGCTCTGACACAATGTTGTATAGGATCCTTTCTCGGGGATAGAAGAGTCCATAAATTCTTAGATAGTTATAGTACTAAGGCCTTGCAGGCAGGAAAAGCAAACCCACTCCAGAATGTGTGTTTATTCTTGTTAGAAGAAGCCTCTGGCCTTTCCAGGATAGAAGGGACTTGATGTAGTTAACTTGCCACCGGTGGTCTCCTTGAGAACAGTGCTGTATCGGGGGCTCAGCATTGGTATCTTCTGATGGCTCATTGGGCATTTGATGACAGCAACAATGAAATCTACCTTGGTGAGTGGGAACCCATGCTGCTGGTCCCACATCTAGCCACCGTCTCTCCCACATGGCCACTACATTCATGGACCCCTTGAGTGAGCACCAAAGTAGCTGGTGAGCGAGACTGATGGAGACGTCGGTCTACTTGGCTGTTTAGATCTTCCTCCATGGTTGGTGCTCTCTGGTGGGCATTAACTTATAATACAAAGATTTTCACGCTTTGTCCCCACTCCCATTATGCTCATCCACCTCCTTGTTCCATCCTTTACATCTTACTTCTTCATATGTGCTTGCCCGTGAATCTGGCTATATTGTAACCTCAGGCCACTTCCTTCACACAAAGTGGATAAACAGGTGCAGCACCCCAACCTCTGCCCATGAGGAGGATTCTCCCTCTCTAGTGTCTTTCAAAGCCACCTCCAAATAAGGCTGCAGTGCAGCTGCTTCCATTTTTAAGCACCGGCAGACTAAGCTGTTCTATTTGTAAACCAAGCTTGTAGATGCTGCTCTTCCGTCAGCTGAGGATAAGAGATTCCCAGTACGATCACAGTGCGGTGAGGGAGAGCGGCTGGTGCCCAGTGGTGAAGGTCATGGGCTACTTGCTCACACAGCTTGTGTTTGCTCTCTAGCCCTTCTCACGCTTGAGCTTGTGCTCCTTTTACAACAAATGGCTACAGGATTCAAGCAACCTTACATGAACCCAGCTCTTGATGGACAGCTCCGGAAGCATGGTCCTTTAGTGTCTCATGGGAAGGCATTCCATCTGTCCCAATGTCCATTAGCATGCCAGAAGCATGTGTGTGTGCGTGTGTGTGTGTGTGTGGGTGTGTGTGTGTGTGTGTGCGTGTGCGTTTTAAGTATATAATGCTCCTTGTGCCAGAATCTCAGGGGTCTATGCTGTTATTCTCCCACTGGGCTTTGCCATAAGCCCTGTGACTGTGTTGCATCTTTTCCTGCCGCCTATCTCGAATACCGTAGGACCCACAGGGCCCTAGGGGTCAAGCAGCCAGGCTGCTCGCTCTGCAACTTGTATTTGCAGAAGAACTCTTTTTTGTGCCAGCACCTACTGAAAGCTGCCGTTGTCTCTTGTCACCTGGCATCTGAGCTAGATAAGTACTTATTCTCTGGTGTGGAATACACCATCTCTAGAACTGAGAGCAACCTATCAGGGGTAGGAGTTCCCACTCTGCAGTGGGAAGTCAAGACAATGGTTCGTCTTTTACTTTGGAAGCTATCCCCTGGCACACTACTGGCTACAAGGCTACAAAATTTTATTTATGTGTCAGGATTCTTATTTTTCATAGGGTTTTTCTCACATGGAGTGTATACGTCTTATTCAGTCTTCCAGTATATTAACCATTCTTATTCATTAGCCCCAGTTAGCATAATATCATTGATGTAATGGATCAATGTGACGTTCTATGACATCCAGATGGTCTGGATCGTTTTGGCCTATATTCTTATAGGAAGTGTAGAATTAACATAACTTTGGGAAAAAACTGTAAATATGTATTATTATCCACTCTATGTAAATGCAAACTGTTCCTGAGGCTATTTTTTTAATCAGAATATAAAAGAATACTGCCAAGTCAATCACCATGTATCATGTACCTGAAACCACCTCAATTTGCTCTAGCAAATATATTAATCATATCTAGTACTGTAGCTGCAATTAGGCAGACAGATCATTTAAGCTTGCAGTAAACTATCATTTTCCAAGACTCATCTTCTTCTGGGGGACAGACTGACAAATTAAATGGAGATATGGTAGAGTCCCCCATTCCAACATCTTTTATATCCTTAGCTTTTGCCATCCTGACCTGGGATCGTGATATTGGTTTTGGTTTTTGGATGGGACTGGGGAAAGGATAAAATATTTTCAGAGGCTTCTACTTGAACTTCCTTGCTATAAGCGCTCATATACCAAAGGCCAAAAACCCAAGGTTGGAGTTGTACCAACTACTACAGTCAATCTCAATTATACACCCAGAGATCATGAAAATGACTGCTGGGTGGACCCATAGATCTAGTAAGCAGGACCTTGGTCAAGACTCCATAAACCTCCATTCTAACAGGAAGACCATGATGATACTTTGGGTCTCTGAATATCTATATTAACTCAGACCTTTGTTTCCCACAGTCCCCAAAATTTTTGGGATACCTAACTATAAGTGACTATTCAGTCAATGGGTCTGTATCCGAAAACCAAGGTCCAGAAACAGAGCAAGAAATCAAAGCATTTAATTGCCCTCAATCTAGTCGTTATCCATCTTTTATTTCTTATAATGAAACAAGCTGCGTTGTACCCTTATTGGGTGCCCATCTCTTTTGCCCCTAGGCATACTGTGTTCCATTAACCATCTCTATTACTCTCTGCAGATCAGGCCCCCTTAGATACCCTATGACTCTGCCACTCTTTAAGAAAATTACATCCATCTTCCTTCTGGCCGTTAAGTGACACTACCCACTCTCGCTTGTTTTGGAGTCCTAACATCCCAATTACTATTATTGAGCCTAATTCTGTAATGGCCTTTCCTACTGTTAACCTGTCTTATAAAAGAGCTTCCTCACTGAACTTTTTAGTAATGCTATTACCCCTTTCATGAGTGCATTACTTACGACCTTGGCAATGGCGTATCCAATAGTCCTTTCCAGGGTACATAATCATCTGGTGTCTCTTTCAGCCTTACATACATTTCCACTTGAGCATGCCCATTTACCTAAGCATTTCATCCCTTTCTCCACTGTCTACGATAGCAATTTTGGCATTTCCCCTTCATTTAGCATGAGCCATCATTTTTTCCTTGCTTCTAGGACTCCTACTTGTAGATTTCACATTGTCTGCTCAGATCCCAGACAGACTATTAAATCTTAAATTTTAGGAAGTGTCCACAAATCAATAAACTCTCCTCTCTCCAATATATTGTTCTAGTCTGCTTGATAGAGCAGTCTCAGAATCCAGTCCCTGTAATATTCCCTCAGCTGCTGCCATGCATTCTAATTAGTTCTTATAACTCCTTTAGGTAAGAGTCTCTTTCCTTCCTTATCAGGCCCACCACGTCCCCAGCTATGTTATGTTGGAACTTAACCCTAGTTATAGATCTAATGACCAGAAAGAAAAATGGGGGGCAAATCATGAGGAAGGCACATTCTGCCCTGCAGGGAAAAACCTTTGCATCATCTTTAAGCAAGGACAGAGTGCTAGCTTTTAATGGAAATGGGTGGTCACTTCTGTAAGTCAGGAGGATTCAAAGAAGTCAAGGGTTCAAAATCTTAAACAGCACCTACCCAAATGTTCCCAGCTTGAGTGTCAGTTTTCTATTTTTTTTTTTTAACCATGGCCCTGATCTTGGCATAACAGAGTTGCATTGATTTAATATTTAATCTTTTCCCATTATTGATATAATTTAAAACAAAAACACCCCCTAACATCCTCTGTGTCTAGATGTGTATATGCCAGTGGAGTACACAAGCATTTAAAGAAATTTCTGGAAGAAAACATCAAACTTTTTTTTTTTAAAGAGCCTAATATGGGGCTCGATCCCAGGACCCCGAGACCACGACCCACGCTAAAGGCTGCTGCCCAACTGACGGAGCTGCCCAACTTTCCAGGTGCCCTGGAAACATCAAACTTTTAACGGTGGTTACATATATCGAGAGGAGTAAAATGGGAAGATGTAGAGAGAGGAACTTGAACTATTTGCTATACATTCTTCCATGGTGTCTGAATTTTTTCTACAAACATCCATACAATATTTTAAAGTACTAGAAAAATGAAAATGATCCTTGCCATAGAGGGAGAGAAATGAAAAAAGTCTTTAGCGAAGTTCTTGATTTTCCCTTCAAGAAGTTTGACCTCACTTGACCCCACCCCATGGGGAGAGAAGGGATGCCTGAAGATCACTGTTCAATGAACCAGTGTCTTGCTCCTAGAGAAGTGAGAGGAAAGGGCTTCTTATCCATGGTCAGCCCTACTCTTTCATTCCTCCTCAGAAGGAGCCAAAGGGCTTTGCACCTAAGATCAGGGGCCAGTAGAAACTGCATCAGAAGCCGAGCAATCTGTGTGCCTGTTGAAGAAAGGTGATTCAGTTGGAGGCGGTCTGTACATGATACCACAGGAGGAGTTGAATCTTTGCATTAACAATTTTTCTTGGGGGCGCCTGGCTGGCTCAATTGGTAACCCATGCCACTCTTGACCTTGGGGTTGTAGGTTCAAGTCCCACGTTGGGTCCAGAGCTTACTTACAAAAAGAAAAAAAAAGAAAAAAAAAAAAAAAGGAACGACGTTCCTCAGCTTTTTGTCAAGTTAGCAGAATGGAAAGGGCCAAATAATTTATATAAATAGAATAAAGTTTCTGTCTCTTACAGCTTTTGGTTAGACAGATTTTCAATACATTTGAGAAATGAATTTAGGTGATGTATTTGTTTCCTGAAACTGCTGTAACAAATTATCACAAACTTGATGGCTTCAAACAACAAAATTTATTCTCTCACAGTTCTGCAGGCCAGAAATCCAAAATCAGTTTCACTAAGCAGAAATCAAGGCATCGGCAGTGCCCCACTCCCTCTGGAGGCTCTAGGGGAGAATCCGTTCCTTGACTCTTCCAGTTTCTGGTGGCTTTCAGTTTATCTTGGCTTGTGGTCACATCACTCCAGTCCTGTCTTCTTCACATCACCCTCTGCTCTGTGTGTGCATGTAATCTCCCTCAGCCTCTCTCATAAGGACATTGTGGCGGCATGTAAGACCTACCCAGATAATCCAGAATCATCTCTCCATCTCAAGATCCTTAACTAAGTCCCATCTGCAAAGACCTTTTTTTCCTTATAAGTTAACATCTTTAGGTTCCGGGAATTAGGACCTGGAGTCTTTGAGGCCTATTATCAGCCTACTACAGAGGGACTGATGTCACATGTGTAATATGTATGAAATCAATTTGGGGAGGCTTCATCTTTTCAAAGAGTGATCTGCTTCTAGACCCGATACTGAGAAACAACGGGAGTTTCATGTATCTGCCAGTCAGAAGAAAACCACCATGTGGCTCAAGACGCCATGGATAGAGAAAATAATTGGTGGCTTCCAATTTGACTTTCCCACCACTGAGCTACAGAATCAGAATCTTCCCATCTGATTCTTACCCTCACTGAAGGTGTGAGAGTAGATGGTGGTGTGTAGACTCCAGTTCGCAAACCGCTTCTCACATGGGAAACTCCACATAGCTGACTTCTGGGTAATAAGCAGGGATTTACTTGTTTAACCATGTAGGATTCACCAATCAGGAAGTCAAATTGGAGTACTAGTTAACATTTATTAAGCATTTATTATATCCCCAGTACTGAGTGAATTACCTCACATGTATTCTGTTATTTAAGTCTCAGAGCTAGCTTTTGAGGTGGATTCATTCATTAAAATTCTTTGGTTGTATCCTACATAACCAAAAAAGGCCTTATCCGAAGAAGACCTCCAGACTGGCTCATGAATCAGAACAGCTGCACAAACAGGGTTAGAAAAGACAGAAAGGACAACCACTTTGAGGGACTCAATTGCGGCTCTTGGTTCTCTTCTCAGTCTATGGAACTATGATCACCAGATGACCCTACCTAAATTGCCTCCCCTCTCTGTGGGTTTTCACTCACAATTTGAAGTCCAGGCAGAGTTTAATTTGACTCTGCTGAAATAAAGGCACTCTTGTTGGCCCTGCCTGAGACAAGTGCCCACCTTGGACTAGAGGAGCATGTTCAGTTATGGGGGAAAGAGAGTGCACAAGAGGAATGAAGCAGACCGAAGTGATAGTTCCTTCATAAATGATGTTACCTCATTTTACAAATGGGAAAATATTGAGCCTCAGAGAGGTTACAGCTTTGTAGCAAGTTGTAAAGCCATATTTGTTGAATGCCGTTCTGCCCAACCCAAACCCTGGATTCTTTTTTTTTTTTTTTTTAATTTATTTATTTTAGAGAGAGAGTGAACACAAGGGAGGAGGGAGGAGCAGAGGGAGAGAGAGAGAGAGAGAGAATTCCAAACAGACTCTGCGCTCAGCACAGAGCCCAAAGCAGGACAGAGTCACACAATTCCAAGATCATGACCTGAGCCAAAACCAAGAGTCAGTCTCTTAACTGACTGTGTCACCTAGGTGTCCCTAAACCCTGGATTCTTAACCTCCCTTCCCATCCCAGTATCTGTTGCAGCCCAGGAGTCAAAGACAGATTCCGAAGTAGTTTCTATATGAAGTTCCATCAAGAGTTGCGGTATTTCAGCCAATTCTGAGACCCAAGAAAGTAAACGCGACGAGAATGCTCTCTGTTCATTCATTTGCTGCATATTTTGTGACCAAGTATTGATTACAGCGTTGGACAAAATGGATACATTTTATAGTTTAAGTGTGGTTGCAAGGAGCAAAAACTCAACTCTAATAAGCTTATACCAAACGGTATTTACTGACTCAAGGGAATGGGCAACGTAAGGGAGAAACAGCCTTCAGCAAATCTAGATGCAGTGCCATGAGGACTGGATCCTCTCACTCTTCATCTTCAGGCTCTCCTTCCCTCCGTGGTCATTTCACTCCCAGGCAGACTCCCTCCAAGTGAGAACAAAGATGGCTGCCAGCATCACCAACAGACAGCAACAGCAAGGAAAAGAACTCTTTTTCCCCTTGCATCCATGGCAATTCCGTGAAAGGATTCCGACTGGCCCTTCATGGACCAGCTGCTGAGTGACAAGCTAGACCGATCACTGTGTCCAGGGAAATGGTGCGCACATTCTGACATGCTGTTCTGCTTCCCGTGTCCATTCCTATGGTGGAATACATGCGACCACATGACTGGCACACCCGCCAGAATCACCTACCAGAGTGGGCTAAAAACACTTCCTAAAAATGAAAGAGAAAAGCTGTTGCAGAAAAAGGGGGAAAGGAGAGCAGGTAGAAAAAACATTACAAACACATTATAAACAAACCATGGTGCACATCCTTGGGCCCCACCTCACCTAGCAAATCAGAATATTTCTGTATGACTCTTACACATGCTAAAGTTTGGTCCATGCTACAGTTGATAAAATGAAAGGCATTCCAGGAAAGACACTGAGGAAAAATAAGATTATGAGGAGAAAGGAGTAAATCAGAGCTGCGATGAAGAATAGATAATAGAAGGATGAAATAAAGGGGGAAAAGGGAGAGATAGAAAAGCAAAAACAAGCAATAACCCAAGCAGCATTTGGATGGACAAGGCATGTTCTCAGGAGTCAGTCAGCCTTTTATATCCAAGGGGTTTTTGTGTAGAAGAGGTGATGGGCTTAGAAGGCAGAAAGGATTGAGTATGAATTCTCATTTGGCACTTATCAGCTTTATGAATTTAGGCAGATGTTTCATCCTCTCTGGTATCAGTCTTCTGATCTGTAAATTGGGGATGATGATATCCTGCTCATAGTATTCTCCTGAAACTCCAGAGATTATAATGCTTGCAAAATAGTCGTTCCTGTGTTAGTTGCCTCCAATTTCTCTTAAACCTTTCTGCAGAATTAAGACCCAAGAGATAGGAAGAATTTAGGAAGAAAAAGGCTTGGGCTTAATATGAAGAGGTCTCTAACAACTTGAGTCACCCTACCACCTAATGAGCTGTGACCTTGTTGATAGGGACTGAATGTGTCCCACCTCAAAATTCATATGTTGAAACCTCAAGCGCCAATGTAACTGTATTTGCAGATAGGGCCTTTATTGAAATAATTACGGTTAAGTGAGGTTATAAGGCAGAGCCCGATCCAATAGGATAGTATCCTTATAAGAAAAGGCACCAGAGAGCTCGCTCCCACTTTTCATGGAAGGGACACAGTGAAGAGGAAGCCATCGGCAAGTCAGAAAGAGAGCTCTCACCAGGAAGTGATCCTGATTTTAAAATCAAGGATCCTGATCCTTGATTTTAGACTTCCCAGTTCCCAGAACTGTGAGAAAATAAATTTCTGCTAAGCTACCTAGCCTGTAGTGTTTTGTTATCACAGCCTGAGCATACTAAGATACTTCCCTCACTGGAATCATTAAAACAAGCTGACAGTCCCCTTTCAGAGATACAGAGGGACTTTCCACAGGAGGACAGTGGAATGAGAGCAAACTATCTCTACAAGTCTATCCCAGGGCTTCTCAACCTTGGCTGCAAATTACAAGGACCTGGGGCACTATTTACTTATTTATTTATTTATTTTAAAAAGATTTTATTTATTTATTTTAAAGAGTGAGATTGTGAGTGGGGAGGGGCAGAGCGGGAGAGAGAGAATCTTAAGCAAGCTCCACACCCAGCCCAACATGGAGCCGGATTCAGGGCTCAATCTCAGGACCCTGAGGTCATGACTTGAGCTGAAATCAAGAATCTGACACTTAGCCCACTGAGCCACCCAGGCACCCCACGTGGGGAGCTTTTTACATATACTGGTGGAAAAAATATATCTAAAGGTGTTGCTGCCCAAAACTTCTGTCCCAAACCTATTAAATCAGGATCTTTGAGTATGTGCCTTTTAAAATAGTGTCCCTGGTGATTTTAATGTGCAGCCAAGACAAGATTGAGAATCACTCCCTTAAGACATCTGAGACCCTTTCCAGCTCAGGATTATTATTAATTTATTGAGACTTATATTTGGTGACAGAAGAAAGGAATACGTGTCATGAACCCCACTTTGCCAGTACAGAAGAGAGAATTGTGAAGTTAAGCTCCCCAGGTCACTAAACAAGCTGGTGATGAAGTTATCTTTCTATCCGTGACCTTTGGAATTCCTAATTAGATGCAAACTACATTTAACAGTATAGTAGACATTCACTGTTTTTGCTAGGCCGGCATCCTTCCCGTTGTATCGGAAGCAGCTTGTCTTTGGGGGGGGAACTACTCCTTCCCAATTCTATGGAGTCTTAAAAGGATTGTCGATCATAAGGCACCCCATATGACCCAAACTAATCCAGCCAGACTCTTCAGGGAGAATGACAGAGAGACTCTAGGTGGGTGGAGTTGTTCTATTCCAGTGGCACGACTAAAGAAAGACATATATTCCTTAGTAAGATCTTGTAGCTTCCTCTTTTCCTTTCTTCCCAAGACCTGGCTCACAGTGTTTCCTTTAATTTTGTGACCTATAACGTATGCTTCTACTGCCTTCCTTCTTCCACCTTGGTGAATCAGAGCTTCTTTCAGTTGCTTTCAGAACCGGTTCAAAAACTGTACCTGGAAGTGAACCCTACAAGCAGCAGAAATCTCAGCTGTAGCAATGGCAGCTGTAGGTAGGGATAAGGCAGTGAAAATGCCCCAATTCAGCTGAAAAAGTTGAAGCCAGGTCTTTCTCTTGAAATTCCCAATTTTCACATGCCCAGCAAATGTCTTGTTTACTCAATCTAGTTGTGATTAAGTGAGCTATGTGTGCAAAATGCAAGGATTCCCAAGAGCAAGGTGTTCCCCTCTCTGGGGTGATTTGGGATGTTGGTAGGTTGGGGCTGCCGCTGGGTGTGCTTTATGGCGCTTTTTTTTTTTTTTTAAACCCATTAGAGTAGCCTTCATGCACATCAAGCCCTCGCCCAAACCAAGCCTTTTGCTGTTATGACCCTCAAACCAATAAATTGGTTTGGAATTGGAAATTTAGGTCCAGAGAGTAGCATCCAACCAAATTCCCCAACTTTCTAAGATTGATCTAATAGAAAGAGCCTATGGAAAGCAAAAAGGCAGAGCACAGCAAGTGGGCATAATAATAGTGGTGAGGACCACCATTTGTTAAGCCCTTACTATGAGCCTCTGAGCTATTATGTCATTCGATCCTAGAAGAGCGATACCATTATGTTTTGTTTTATTTTGTTTCAAAGGTTGAACTGCAGATGCACAGAACTGAATTGATTCAGTCAGTCATTCTCTCCTGTGACTGGCATGATATAATCATCTGTCAGGCATGACCCCTATTTTTCCTTATCTTCTTTATCCTTCATTCCTGAGTGTATCTAATGTATGTGATTCCAATCTATTCTCCATAGACTTACAGATCCACAAAAATATGTAGTGTAGTGTCTGCTTTTAAAATATATATAAATGGATCATACTGCATGTCTAACTCTGCAATTTGCTTTTTTTATTCAGCATTATGTTTCTGAGATCCATCCATGTTGATATATATAGGGAGAGCTAGTTCATCTGTTTAAACTGTTCCATGGTATACTGTCATATTGATATACGATAGTTTACCTATGTATTTCCCCCTGACAGATATCTAGACTGTTGTTAATTCTTTCCTACTACAAAAAGGGCTTCGAACGAATAATCTTGTATATGTCCCTCAACGCACTGGGCAAGAATCTCTCTAAGATTTACCTAGAAGTAGAATGGCTAGGCCTTAAGCTTCATGCATTTTCAGTTTTAGTAAATCCTGCCAAATTACAAAGTAGTTTTGCTAATTTGCACTCCCACCAACAGTATAGGAGAGTTCTTGGGGGAGATCCCATTATTATCTCCATTTTGCAGATGAGGAAACACACAAAATGTCCGACGTGAAGTACTGTATCTCTCTGAACCATGTCTACCTAAACTGCCGGTCTACACTACATGATGTACACTAATTAACGGCTGGAGATCGGTTTAGCTGCAAGTGACAGAATGCCCAAACTGTGGCTTAAGGAGTATGAGTATTTGTCATTTCACTTAACAAAAACAGTAGAAGGAAGTGGTTCTGGGGCAGCTAAGCAGCTCAGCTGTGTCATCCGCAACGTGGACGCTTTTTCGTTTTTAATTCCGCTATGCTTAGCTGTTGAGTTATCGCCCTCATTTCATCTCCTGTCAGTCCTAGGATGCCTGACACTGCTCTGACACCATGTCTGAGTTCACAGTAGGGGGTGGGGACAGGGGGATGTGTAGTGGCACCATGAAGCTCTTCTCGTTCTCATCCTTTTTAAAGGAAAGCAAAATGCCTTCCTTGAATTCCCCACTCACTCCCCCCATGCCCTTTTTTTTATGGGTCAGAGCCCACTCCTGGTCCAATCTTCAGGCAGAGTAGAATGAGATTATGTCTGGTTTAGGTCAACTACAACTCAGCCGCTGGGGCTGTGGAGAGGATTTACCTTTGTAATCTCAAGCCATGCCCAAGTCTCAAAGCTGCTCTGTCAGTGAGAAAGAATTCCCCAAGTTGTTGGATAACAATTTGGTTTTTCTTTTATCTTTGACATTTTCTTCTCAGATTGTTTTTGCTGGCTTCTCCTCCCCACTCAGTCATTAAATACTTGCTTCACCTTGGGCCTCTTCTCTTCCCAAGATACTTGAGAGAAGACTGACAGATGGACGGCAGGTCAAATTTAAGTTTGTGCCACCTGCTGTATTCCCTCTCCCTATGCTGATAGCATCCACTTTCATAGTTTCATTTTCCATTTACATATTGATAACTCCTAAATTTGTATCTCCAGCTTCCTCTTTTTTCTTGAGCTTCAGATTCATATATAACATAGCTTCCTTAGAGATTCCTAAGACATCAAACTCAACATGTCCAGAACTGAACTTTTCACCTGCTACCCTAACTTGTTCTTTCTTTTCTGGCACATCCTGTCTCCATGAATGCAACTCCCACTAGAGTTGCCCAAGTCAGAGACCTGTGAGACTTCTCACATGATACCTCTCAAGTTTGTCTGCTTTTCTTCATCTGCATTACAAGAGCCTTAATCTAAAACTCCTAATAAAACATTTGTGGTATAGACAAGCACCTGGGCACCTGGGTTATAAATGCGGTCTCAGGCCCTACCCCAGACCATCTGGATCTGAATCTGCATTTTAACAGGATTCCCAGGCAATTCATTAAAATTTGAGAACTTCAAACTTTTGATATAGCTTATTAAGTGGTCTCCCTGAATCGGTCTCTTGCCCCCTAAACCTCTTTCTTGACACTATGAACCTCCTAAGTCACTTCCCTTATCAAATCCTGTAACTGGTCCCCCTCCAACCCTCCCCACTTGCTTTGGAGATAGAAGGCAAAAGCCTTCTTTGGAGATAGAATACAAAGCCCAAAGGAAGTTCTCCTCCTGCCAAATCTCCAGCCCCATTCTGGCTTGCCCTCTGGCCTCCAGCCACATGTAGTCTTCCAATTCCTGTGCCCAGCCCAATTTTTTCCAAGTCAGGGACTTTTTGCCTGCAACACCCAGCATGATCTCAACTGCCCTGGCACATAACTGATTCCTCCTCTCACTTCCTAAAAGAAGCCCCCCTCCCCACCCGCCCGGACAGCCCACATGAGGTCAGCCACTCTCACGTTAACCTCCTTTGCACATTGTGCTCCTTCAGACATTTATCGGTTGTACTTAAAAATGGAGCATATGCTTCATTGTGTAATGGCAAGCTTCCCCCGTTGAATGGCAGCTCTAAGACAAGCGCATCAGCTCTCGCATTGTCGCATCCTTCTGGAACCTAGCACAGCGCTGGGTACGGGTTCCCTACTCAACCAGTGGCTATTGACTCAATGACTATGAATGAATAACCATCCCCAGGGAGTTGTCCTGGCCCAGGGTGGCCCTGCCTCCTTAGTTCCACGGGAATTCAGAATCTGAAAAAGGCTAAGGAGAGCCAAGGACGTATAATTTGACCACCAGCAAGCGAACTGGGGATGAAAACGTCCAATTCTGACATATGTACCCCGTGCACGTGCTCAAAGAAAAACAGAATCAGCCGTGGGCCGGAGAGTGATGGTAAACATTTCATTTCCTGGCCAGCGCCCTCCTCAATACACTCCCAAACTGACCTTTAGAGGGACTTTTGTATAGTGGGAGGTCTCTTTTAACCTCCGATGAATTAGAGTGTGAAGTGGTGTTTGCTTTTCTCCCTTTGTTCTCAGGCTGAGAAAAGTCTGGAGGTGGTAGAGGGAGGCTTAGCCATACAATTGCCTTCCCTTTCAGATGCTAAAGAGGGTTTTGGCTACTGGTTTAGTAGAATCTGAGAGTTGTAGAGGTCTGGAAGAGATCCACTCCCCCTTCCTTTTGGCATCTCATTTCCTACAGCCCAGGAGCAACTTTGCAATTAATAGGAAAACGAAATAGAGTCAACGTTGTCTCTGCTTGGTGAACCAGTGGAAATGTAGATGCTTCTCCCGGAGGGCCCCCAGGAGAACTCCAGGATGTATCAAGTCCACAATACTGGAGCTGGCCAGAGAATGTGGGGTTTGCAGTTTCTCCTCACCTGGAAGGGAGCTGGAGTCAGAGGGCACCTTGCTCAAGATGGCTGTTAGCACAGCCTTTTGACTCCCCTACAGTATGGATCTATGTTTTGGGGGAGTCTCATGTTTAAGCAGTTGGGAGGGCTCTCTTTAAGAAAAAGAACATAAAACTATGAATAAAATCAGATTCAGGGCTTTGGAAAAAAAACTGAGGGTCTTCATCGGTTTCGTGATATGTGATAGATCCGCCCTCTGACCCCAGCAAGTGTACTGGAAAAGCCTTAGGCAAGTTCTATACACACTCTAGAGCATTAATTGGGTAATCTGTACAATAGGACTTCTAGTCCTTCTTAGAAATGGTATAAGGTAAAGATGCATGATACAAAGTACCTGTTTTTTGATAGGAAGTGCTCAATAAAAATGTCATTTTGGAGACCTCCTCTTTAGGAAATTGTAGATCCACTCTGGGTTACCTTCTCCTCCACTTCAGTATCTCCTTTAGCTTTATTGAAGTTTTTGCAGGTGTTGCTATAATCCATCCGGAATAGATATTGTTACTTGCAAACTTAATGGAAGTTCTGAGACTGGTAGCTGAAATCAACACATTTTTTTGGACACTCCAAGAGGCCTAGTAAATGTAATTTGTATTAGTTTTTAAAAAGGCAGTCCAAGGTTGTTTTGTTTTATTTTACTTTCAGTTTCATTTGATGTGTTGTTTAATTTGTGTGTGTGTGTGTGTGTGTGTGTGTGTGTGTGTGCAAAAGGTAATCCAAAAGTCAATGTCGTATGTGGTATGCGGTGAGTGTGTTGTGTGTGTGTGCACGCGTGCATGCACGCAGGCTAATAATCATATTGTTTACCATCCCTAACATTTACCATCCCTCACCAGTTCTTTGTTTATAATCCTGAAGGCATCTGAGCTTATAATAAATCAAGATCAGCTAGAAAACCTGTGGAGGAATAGAACAGGAAGAAGGAGAATAAAAGGACAATGATGTGAACTCATAGCTAGCAAGTAGGTCAATAGTATTGGGGTTAGTGGGGGAGCCTCTGGCCTCGTACTACCTTGTTCAACTCCCAGCTCTGCCACTTACCAGTTTTAACCTATAGCTATATTCATTTGAACTTTCGAAATCTCACTTTGCTCATCTCTAAAACTGGGATATTTATAGGACTTTCCTAAGAGGTTTGCTATGAGGATTAAATGAGAAAATCCTCTCACTGTGCTAAGAACAGTAACTGGAATAGGGTAAACCCTCCACAAATGTTAGTTATTATTAAAAGCAACTCCTGTGTAGCCTGTAGTGAGCTTTACATATGTCACCTCTTGTTTACAACACTGGGGAGTTAAATGACCTTCCCAAAATGGGGAAGTATCAGAATTTCATCAAGAATCTAGTTTCAGTGAGTCCCCATTTAGTGCTCTTTACCAAATCAAAGATCCATGGATTCGTAAGATGATTGCCTCTTTCTAAGTATTAAGATGTGGGGAAAAAAAAGTTTCTCAGAAATGAAATATAGTAGTGCTCTTTCCTCTACACTACCTCTTGCCTCTCTCCCCCAAACTTCCCTTCACTAGAACTGTGAAGAGGTCAACTTAGGCATATAAAAAATTTTAAGAGTTTATTTGGGCAAAAATAAATTCACATCAGGCAGCATCCAATCTAGCAGACAGAATGGAGCTCCAAGGAACTGTACAAAATGATAGCCTTTTCCAGGCTGAGGGAAGCGGGTCTTTTTTGCCTTTTTTCACTAGGCAGAAACGTGGGGTGGTTATTGCAAGGTAATTTTTCTGTAGGAGATGGGGAATACCAGGCAGAATACTCTACCTAGTGCTGAACAGGCAATTCCTGATTGGCTGGTTTAAGACACCATTTCTGGATCAGCTGAAACTAGGATTAAGTCTCAGTTTGGTGATGTGGGACTTAGCATAAGTGACTCCACTTTGGACTTGTTGTCTTGTTTTGACATTATTCAATGGTGGACATGCATTGCCAGACATACTTACGGATGAAGCTGAATTACATACAGAGACATCATTGCAGGGTCCTGTAGAGTTTTCCTTGTACCCTCCCCCCCCCCCCCATTGGCATCACTTCGAGACGTAATCCAGATACTTGGTTACTTGGTAGCTCAAGCTCGGAAGGCCACTCTTTTCCTATCTAAGGAAAACTACTAGGCAAATACATGGTGATGTTCAAAATCATATCTAGTCCAAGTTTTGAGTTGACATACTCTGTAGGACACTTTAGCTGAGGTTGGGAAGACTTGGATGTGGAAATCACACTGTGGGGAACAATGTGATGTAGAAAAGAAACACATTGTCTGATATGGAGGACCCAAGTCCAGTTACAACTTCTTCAGCACAAGTAGCTTTGAGAATTTGTGTAAAGGTGATATATAAATATAAAATGACACCAATAATCCCCCCCTGCCTATTTTTGCCCATCAGAGTAAGGATCAGAATATAATACATGTGAAATACAATGTGTGTGGGTGTCCTGTAGAAATGTAACCTTTATTAATGTAATTGTTAATTGCTATAGCTTGTTATTTTTAGGGGAAATGAGATGGTGGAAGTTGGACAAGTCACATGCAGAAAAAGATATATGTGTATATGATTGCATATGTATTCTGAAAAGTCTATAAAGGTATAGGCCAACTTGCTTATTATGACAGGGCTTTTGTCTTTACTTCTATATCGTTGGATTGTTTAGATTATTTTTACAGCCAAGCATGTATTTTTTTAAGGTTTTATTTATTTATTTATTTGTCGGGGAGAGAAAGAGAGAGCACAAGCAGGGGGAGCAGCTGCAGGCAGAGGGAGAAGCAGGGTCCCTGCTGAGCAAGGAGCCGGATATGGGACTCTATCCCAGGACCTTGGGATCATGACCTGAGCCAAGGGCAGATGCCTAACCAGACTGAGCCACCCAGGTGTCCCACAAGTATGCATTTTTACAATATTTTTATGTCAATAAATTCCTCTAAAAATAACAAAGAATGGCTGTGCTAAAGAGACGTTCTTTCAAAAGCTGTAATTTGGTCAAATTGAATCCATTTTAACACAACTTATCCCAGCCCCTCATCCCACCCCAAGATGTTAATAGATCATGTGAAACAGACCTTACTATCCCACTTCTCTTTAAATTCTATGGCTTGATATTTGGTTGTTGTTTTTGGTTAGATACCCTCATATAAGAATAGAATACCTCTTTTGAAAGAAAAATGACTAAATTTCAAAACTTAGAATCAAAAGGGACCCAATTGAGCAGTTTCCTCAAATCACAAGTACAGCATCTCAGAAATTGGAAGTTTCCCATAAAAGGTTAAAGACCAAAAAAATCACCTTTTAGGAAAACTAAAATATGTAAGTTCACCTCAGTGGCCAGTCTTTGACTCTTTTGCTACTCAGAATTCCTCCTCTCATCTTTGAAACGAGTAATGTGGGATGTGGTGGCTCAGTCCATTAAGCATCTGTCTTCGGCTCAGGTCATGATCCCAGGGTCCTGGGATCAAGTCCCACATTGGGCTTCTTGCTCTGCAGTGAGCCTGCTTCTCCCTTTGCTGCTCCCCCTGCTTGTGCGTGTGCTCTCTCTCTGACAAATAAATAAAATCTTTAAAAATATATATAAGAAATGAATAATGTGTGTGTGTATGTGTGTGTGTGTGTGTGTTTTAATGTTCATAGCAGCTTTCTTCATAATAGCCCAAAACTGGAAAGAGTTAACATGTCCATTAATAGGTGAATGGGTTAAAAAAAAAAAAAAGGTGAATGGGTTAACATAAATGTATGGTCACACAAAGGAATACAATGCAACAATAAAAATGGATGAACTATTTACAAACACTACAGCCTGCATAAATTTCAAAATAATATGCTGAGTGAAGGGAATCAGACAAAAACAAGAGCACATACATACTGTGTGATTGCATTTATACAAAATTTCAGAAAATGCAAGCTAATCTACAATGACCAAAGCAGAGTGTGTGATCACCTGGAACCAAGTAGAGGGTGAAGAGGGATTAGAGGGAGGGAGTCACAAAGGGCACGAAGAAATATTTGAGGGTGACAGACATATTTACTGTTTTTCTTCTTTCCTCATAAACATTCTCTTTAATAGATAAGCTTACAACTGGTGCAACTTTTTATAGAGTAGAAAGCTTTTACTATATATTGTCTATATGTAAAGCTTATTTATCTTTCCGAAGAGAGAATTCCTAGGACTAATGTGTACTGAGGCTAAGAAATTCAAGAAACTAGATAAACGGCTAGTTATTAAAATTGTTTAACTTGGTAGTTATAGCTTGTTAAGTTAAAGTTATATATTTGGTTTGAGAGGGATCTGTAGTGATAAAGATTATCCAAAATAATGAGTCATGCGTTATTTAGGTTTTAAAATGATACCATACTCCTAAAAATACCAACTTTTATCTTTTAGGAATTGGCCAAATGTAAATACATGTTTTACATTCTGTTTCCCTACCTAGTTTATTTCTCACAATAGTCTTTGAAAACTATCACCATAACAGGGTTTATTTTACAGAGAGACTTATGTCGTGGACCACAGCCATCAAGCACACATTCACGAAAGATATCTCAGTCGCCAGTACCTTCTCTCTGTCATCCTAGCTGATCGCCACACTTTCCACCCTCAAGAAGACTGTCGTTTTTATAATCAATTTCCAGACTACCATGTCTGTCGGAGTTCAGCACTCTTCCGTACTCCATCCTTCACTCCCCACCCCCACCATACGGACACACACTTCATTATATATTGCTATACACATTAAGCAGCCTTAAGGAATTTAAAATGTCATTCTAATATCAAGTAGCTCTTTAAAAACTTTAGTAAGCATAAGGTCACGCAGAGGGCTTGTTGTTTAATGCAGATTTTGATGCCTACTCTCAGAGCTTTTAATTTTATATTTCTAGGTGAGGAATTGGCATTTTTATTTTGAAACTTTGACATTTTAATTATTATGTGTCATGGTGTGGACCCCCTTGGGTTCATCTTGTTTGGAACTCTCTGTGCTTCTTGAACCTGGATGTCTACTTCCTTCCTCAGATTAGGGAAGTTTTCAGGTATTATTTCTTCAAATAAGGTTTCTGCCCCCTTACTCTCTTCTCCTTCATAGGGATTATGGGATCCCTATAATGCAAGTGTTTGTTCACTTGGTGTTGTCCAAGACATCCCTTAACCTATCCTCATTTTTAAAATTCTTTTTTCTTTTTGCTGTTTAGCTTGGGGGCTTTCCATTACTCTATCTTCCAGATCGTTGGTCTGTTCTTCTGTATCCTCTTATCTACTGTTGATTCCCTCTAGTATATTTTTCATTTCAGCTACTGTATTGTTCAGCTCTAATTGGTTCTTTCTTATACTTTCTATCTCTTTGTTGGCGTTCTCAGTGAGTTCATTCACTTTTCTCTCTAGTCTAATGAGCATCTTCATGGCCATTACTTTGAACTCTTTATCAGGTAGATTGGTTATTACCGTCTCATTTAGTTCTTGTTCTGAGGTTCTGTCTTGTTCTTTCATTTGGAGCATATTCCTGTCTCCTCATCTTGCTCAACTTTCTGTTTGTTTCTATGAATGAAACAGCTGCTTCCCCTAAACCTGAAAAAGTGATCTTATGTATGATCATCCCCTTTGGAAACTATGTGTGCCAGGTGACTTTGGCTGGCTGGAGCTGTGGCTGGCATGGCTCAGGGTCCTGGGGCACTCTGTGCTGGAGCTGTCTTGGTGGGATGACTGGAGCTCAAGTGGGCACAGGCTGGGGCTCTCTGCGTCGAGGGCACCCTGGAATGACAGCTGAAGCTCAAGTGGATACAAATGGGGATGTCCCAGAGTGCTTTACGCAGGGGTGACCTAGCAGGGCAGCTGAATCTGAGGCATGTGTGGGCCAGGGTACCCCAGAGTACTCCACACAGGGGCTCCCTGGCGGAAAGACTGGAGCCAAGGTGGGATGTGGGCCAGGGGATCCTGAGGCACTCTGTGCAGGGGGCGCCCTGACAGGGCAGCTAGAGCTGAGGCAAGCATGGGCCATGGGATCCTGGGGTGCTCTGTTCTGGGGGGTGCCCCAGCAAGTCATCTAGAGTTGAAGTGGTGTTGGCCTGGAGTATTCTGGGTGTACTCTGCATGTGTGTCACCTTGGCGAGATGGCTAGAGCCATAGTGACGGCTGACCAAGGGTGTCCCGATAAGCTGGGGCTGCCTTGGTGGACAGCTGGGACTGGTGTAGGCTAGGGACCAGGGTGTCACTGATATTCAGCCTGGCTATGACATCTGGCACCCTGCTCCCATCTCAAGGTGGAGGGGGAATGTAAACCATGATGCTTGCCAGCCCCTCTGACCCAGAGAGAGTCCAGCAGCCCCCTTACCATTTGGCAGGGCTCTAGGGTTAGTTCTTCTATGTTCTAGTTGCTCTTTTAGAGTATACCCTTTTTCCTGTGCCCTATAGCATTTGAGGCTGGTGTGGGCCAGGGGCCGAGGGCCTGCTGAGGTGGCAGGCTGGCTATGACCCCTGGACCCTGCTCCTCTCTGCACTATCGAGGTAGAGGACAAATGTAAACTGTGGCACTCACCAGCTCTCTGACCTGGAATGAGTTCTAGCAGTTCTCCTGCTGTTTGGCAGGCTTCTAGTGATGGATCCTTTATATTCCAGTTGCCCTTTTACACTGTGGAGTTGTTTTGTTTTGTTTTGAGCTCCAGCACAGATGAAATCTGCTCCGGTCCCTCAGTATTATCCCTCCTGACTACAGTTCACCATGTGGGCAGGAGGAGTTTCCCCTTTTTACCCTGTCTCTGTCTCTTTTGCCATTCATTCTCTATTTGTTCTCTTTTTTGTCTGTCTTCTTCTTCAGGAGGAATTGCTCTATAAGCAGGTGTAGATTTGGTGTATCCTTGGAGGAAGTGAATTCAGGGTCTTCCTAAGTTGCTATCCTGGCTGGAACTCTGGTAACATGTTTATAGCTCTATCCTCAGAGCAACATTTTCCCTAATAGACTCTTCTATTTATTTATTCCCACACATCGGATATCATCTCTGGGCATCTAAGTTCCAAATAGTTTTCTCTAGCCTCAACCACTCTTTTCATTTCTGTAAGGCCTTTTCTTTTCTTTTTAAGATTTTATTTATTTATTTGACAGAGAGATTGAGAGAGAGCACAAGTAAGCAGAGCGGCAGAGAGAGAAGCAGGCTCTCTGCTGAGCAGGGAGCCTGATAAGGGGCTCGATCCCAGGACCCTGGGATCATGACCTGAGCCGAAGGCAGACGCTTAATGACTGAGCCACCCAAGTGCCCCCAGTCTGTAAGGCCTTCCAGTTATCAGCTTGACTTGGGTTCAGTGCCAGTCTCTCAACTCATACATGTTCAAAGCCAAATTAATATTTTTCTTTTCCTTTCCTTCCCTTCCCTTCCCTTCCCTTCCCTTTCCTTTGACAGTAATTCTCTCCAACGAACCAGGGCTAGCCAAGATTATCATTTTATCTTGAAATTTTCCCTTCTCTGTGTCCATCAATCCTTTGCTTAGGCTTTTATTATATCCTTTGCTTCTTCCTATGTCTACTTTCACCTCCCTGGTCAGGCTCTTGTTTTCAAAAAAAGAAACATGAGTGAAGAGAGACAAGCAATGGGAGATCAGAGAAATCTTCACAATGGGACTAGCATGGAACTCAGAACTTGAAAGCTATTCTCCTTAAGTAGAAAAAATGATTCCAAAATAATGGAACATCAGCAATAAAGGTATAGTAGGCATAGAAATGCCTGGCATCATTAAAGAAAGGCAAGGAAGCTGATGGGGTTTTCATGTTGGGTATGTATAGATATTCTTAGTGATTAGGCTGGTCAGATATGTTCATTCCTGGAAGACCTTGAATTTCATTCTGTAGCCAGTGGAAAAATACAGACTCATGCGGCAAGAAAACCTGCTATAAACTGTGTGCTAATTAAGGGAACAAATCATGAGAGGATTAACTATGGCACTAGGAATTGATATGCAACATATTTTGCTCCTAGAATCAATTGTTTTGGTGGCTAGTTGCTTATGGGAGCGGGAAGGGTGGAGATGAAGGTGCCAGAGATGACTCTGAGTTTGGTAGCCTGGATGTTTAAAAGCATAATTAACCTGGAGGAGAAACACACATTTTGTGTTTGTGAATGACAGTAGAGTTTAGTCTTAGGCATGCAGTGTGATATGTCAGTGGGATATACAGGTGGAGGTGTCCAAAATACACTAGTACCTCTGTGAGGCTGATCTTCTAGAAAATCTATTCCTAGCTCCCTGTTGGATATATGGTTTTTATTTATATATTCCATCAACACAAAGACAGCCTGTCTGGCCCTGAACCCATCATGATTCCCTTGCCACAAACCATTTTCACCTTCCCACTGCCCTGTTTTGGTACATTTTCATTTCCCAAACTCCTTGTCTACTATCTAGGAGTTGTTTTCAAATTCTCTCCCTCCCTCGATGCTCCTATTTACTTAGGCATCAAATCTTAATGATTTTTCTTTTACGGTGTCTCTCATGTCCACATATCTTATGTCTCTTTTAATTCTATTGCCTAATTCTGGTTATTTTTTATTGGTTAATAATACCTTCTAACAAGACACCTCCTCCAGCCTGTCCCCTTACAACCTATTCTGTCTACCGCAAAAGTTACTCTTTCTAAAATACAAGTTGATCTTGTCACACCCTTTCTCACAAAGTTTCATTGACTTTCTGTCATCAATAAGAGAATGTTCAAATTCCTTAATATTACAAAATTCATAATATATCTACTCTAGCATTCTCTCCAGCCAAACTGATCTATTTTGCATCCAGGGACCTACTTTTTTTTCTCTCTCCCTTGCTTCATTGCCTGCAATTGTATTGGAAGTGTGTGGACGATGAAAGACACATTTATAGAAATATTTTGAAACATTAGAAGAGAAGGGATTAGTGTCCTGGCCAAGTCTCAGATGGGACCCTATTGAATATACCTAGCTAACCTGCCATGCTAGTGGTCTCCAATCACAGACCTAACATTGAGGGAAGGGAAGGAAAAAAGAAAAGAAGAGGAAATGAGGGAAGAAAGAGGAAATAAAAGAAAGAGATGCATAGCAGTTAGCCAGGAATGACACAAATATCAGAGTTCTAAGTAACCGTCTTTATAAACTTAAGAGTGACAAGAGTGTCCTCTTGTCTCTCAGCTTCTCGAGGGCAGAAACCAGATCTCGATTCTCTCTGTCTCCCAACACCAAGCACAAAGGCTGGGATATAGATGCTGCTCAGTAAGCAATTTTTAAATCATTTGTCAGCAATTGACTTGTCTTCAACTAAAAGATCTCAGTTCCTTCACTATTCCCTCAGGTTGTGTTTTGTAATGTTGAAAATGTCTCTTGTTTTTCATATACCTTTTCCAAGATGTTCAGAACAACATTGAAGGAAAAAACACAGAACTCAAAAGAGTGTTTAAAATATGGTATATAATGGGGAAAATTGATTTGCTCCAACATAGTCTTGTTTTTTCAGTACATTTCCAGAATCATACTTGACTTTGTCTCATTTCCAGCTTATGAGCAACTTTAACCATTAACTCTTTCCAGCAACAATTATTGATTACTAGTCACTGCCCTTGCTATGCCAATATAATGTTTTCCCTCTTAATAAATGTATTACTCTGTGCTAGTTGCTAATGAAGTTCATTCTTTTTGCCTCCACCTCTTCTCCATCTTGCCAGACCATTTGGAATTCTAATCCTGTCCTGGATGCTAGCCCTCCTAACTGACGATGGGTGTCATCTGCTAACAGCATGTATCATCTGTCAGCTCTAGGAGCTTATTTTCTGTTCTATCCATGTAAATCATTGATGAAATATTAAAGAATCAGCCCCAGAATGGAGTCCTATAGGACATGATTTCTAATATCTCTGAGTTTGACATGAACACCATTGATAATGAACTTGTTGTAAGACTACCTACCACAGAGCCACATTTCTCCAGTGTGTTCGTTGAATGCATTCTTGGAGAAGATAATCAAAAGTCTTTCTGGGGCCAGATAGCTGTGGAAAAGTTTAGGGAGAAATGTAACACCCTGACTGCCCGTTTTTCTGGTAGGCACTTTATGTATGTGAATTTAAATAATCCTTCCACAACTCTTCAAGGCAGGATAGTAGAGTGGTTAACGTCATGGTTCCCAAGGTTAGACTGCCTGAGGTTGAATTTGTGCTCCATTACTTAGAGCTGTCTGATCTTGGCAAGCTATGGAAATTCTCTGTGCTTTAGTTTTATCATCTGAAAAACAAGGAGAATAGAATTCACCTCAGAGGATTTTATTGAAGAGTCCATTGCATGTAAAGCACTTAACCAGTGTCTGGCACTAGTGAATCTTCTGCAAATCTTAGCTATTATTATTATTATTATCATCCCATATTCAAGTTGAGGAAACTAAGACTGGTTTGTAGTGGAGCCAAGATTTGAGACCCGGTGATGTCTGATTCCAATTCGTAAGCTCTTTCTATTCTACTGTGTAGACTTTTACATTGATATCCCATATATCTTCAAAAGAGACTTTGGATGAAAATGGCCATAGCAATCAGAAATGCATTTGATTTTACCAAAAACTTTATAATTTAAGCCAGCCTTTTTTCGGTAGGAGGGTGTTTATATTTGATTAAAACCTTTTTAAAAGATAAGTTATTGTATGAGAAAAACAGTCAACCTAACTTTAAAATAAAAATCATAGGGGCGCCTGGGTGGCTTAGTGGGTTAAAGCCTCTGCCTTCGGCTCAGGTCATGATCTCAGAGTCCCGGGATCGAGCCCTGAATCAGGCTCTCTGCTCGGCAGGGAGCCTGCTTCCCCCTCTCTCTCTGCCTGCCTCTCCGCCTGCTTGTGATCTCTCTCTCTCTCTCTCTCTGTGTCAAATAAATAAATAAAATCTTAAAAAAAAAATCATAGAACCTTAGGTTTGAAAAACTATAGGGATCATCTAATTGAAGCTACTCGTTAATAAGAGACTCTTTGGGGGTTTTTTCTTCTTATTTTTTTTTCTGGTTACATAAGTGATAAGTGCTCAACATAGAAAACTTGGAAAACAATGAGAAGCCCGGAGGAGGAAAATCACCCATAATTCAAACACCAATGGTAATTACTATTAATGTTTTCACTTATGTACTTCTTAGTGTTAGTCTTCCATATTCAAATATATATATATATTTTTTTACAAAATGGTATCACGCTATATATGCTACAGTAGCCTGTTTTTTTCCACTTGGTAATAGATTATAATAAGCATTTCCCATGTCATCATTTAATTGATTTTAACATCTGTAAAATCTGTAAAAAAAAAAAAAAAAAGCCCTAGGAGAGTACCATAATAATCTAATCCCCTAGTGTTGGACATTTAGGTTGATTCTATTTTCTTTCCTACTATTATAAATAAAACTGTCATGAAGATCCTTGTATTATGTTGTTGCATAATTCTCTCATTATGTACAAATCCTTTTTATCCTTAACAGATGGTTAGCCAGCCTCTGTTTGATCACTTCCAGTAACAGGGAGCTCACTTCTTTGCCAGACAGCTCATTCCATTTATGGACAACTCTAATTGTTAGAAAGTTCTTTATTTTTAACCAAAATCTGTTCCCTTTAACTTACACTCATTGATTCTAGTTTTGTGGTTTGGAATTACCCAAAGCAATCTTTCCTTTTTGTACTTGGCAGCCCATCAAACACTTGAAAGAGGCCGTAGTGAAACTCCCTAAGTATTCTCTTCCTGAAGATAATTATCCATGCTTATGAATCTCATGATAAAAAAGGATAAGGAACTGGTAGCTGTAGGGAGTTCCTCATGAAAGATATACATTTGGTAACATAATATTTCCCTTCCTGCTTTGGCTTCCTGGAAGCTCAGAGCCCAATTGGTTGCCCCATCTTTCTAACAGTATAACCTTACTATACGCATATATTTGCGCTATCTTTACTTTTAGGTCCAATCAGCCCATATTTTCCGGGCTATTATATTTCCTTTAAAAAAATTACTGAAATGGGGGCGCCTGAGTGGCTCAGT
>CM052883.1:107162215-107254555 GCA_028534135.1 Potos flavus | reverse complement strand
GCACGGACTTCAGATGAGCTCCGGACTGAGTCAGGCCACAAGGATTCCACTACCATTGGACGGGAGGCAGGCAACTCTGCATGTTCCTCCTTTCATTCAGGAATCCAGCTCTGATTATCCTCTTCCCACAGAGAGAAGTGTAGTGGCTGCCAGTTGCATATGGTTTGACGAAGATAGGAGAGGACATAAAGGCGGCCCCCCTCCTCTCAGTGCTCCTGGATGAGAATCAAGCAGATTGTTTCCTATTTGGAGGAAGTAGATGTGAGAAACCTAAGGCAGCAGGCAAACCTCAAATGGGAGAGAATAAAAAATACTCCCCCGACCCCCTTGTGAGGTTCTGCCTAGAGGAGCCAGGTGTGAAGGCACCAGGGGTGTCTGCGGGCCAGAGAACCAGAACGTTTCTGCCCCAGGAGCTTCCTTCCTGAATATTCCCTCCTGAAGAGAGGCTGCGATTGCCTTGGGCCTCCCTGGAAGACCTCTGCTGCTGGCAGGCTGGCCTGTGTAACAGCTCAGAGTTGAAACCCTCTTAAAAATAGCTCTGTTCCCTTCTGGGTTGAGCAACTCACACTTGAAAAGCTCTTTATTCTTTATAATGAATAGAGAGCAGGGACTTTTCATTGAAAAAGAAGAGCTATAATGCAAAATAAAGGCAGACTGAGGGTAGTTGTTCTTTTGAAGCGGTGGACAGAGAGGCCTTCAGCACTCACGGCTTTCACAGGTATCAACCCTTTCCTTGGATTATTCCTGGAATAGAGGCATGGAGAGGCTTTTGAGCGGCTCTTGCTGTCAAAAGCGTGTGTGTGGCAGGCTGTATTTCAGGTGATGGTGTGAGCTAGAGACCAGCAGAGCAGCCTCGGATTGAAATGTTGATCTAATTAGTTGATGGAAGAAGCAAAAGACCTGAGAGAAAGGCATAACTCTTTGCTATCCAGACCTCTAAGGTTCATGCCCATACCCTCGAAGGAGCGAAAGGGCTGAAAATAAAAGGATGGGGTGGGAGGCCAGAAAGCTGATGCCTACCTTTGCCAGGAGCATCACTCTTAGGTGTGTGCTGGGGGATCTTGTCTGTCGGGAGGCCAGATTCCTCAATTTACGTCTTTTCCAGAAAGAAAAAGGAATTCAGATGGAGAAATGAGATAAAACTCTTAGTCTACAGCGTCAAGTCTTGTTTCAAAGTGATGTATTATCTTTAAATCAAATGAAATGCAGCTCTCGGGGTCCCACTGAGCCAGCAAACAGTTCTAGCTCAGCTATTACTTGGGGCTCCCACTCTATTCCAGGGGTAAGCATCTGGGAGGCATGTGTTGCATGGGAAAGAGGGGCTCGACATCGGAATTAGGCAAGGCAATTACAGCCAGTTATCTTGTAAAAAAACTCCAGATCACAGTGTCTTAAGAAGTTTGTCTCTTAGTTACATGAAGTCCAACATGGATATTCGCAGTCAGGAAGCCATGCTGGGCAGCTCGAGTTACATGGTAGCTCAGGGATCCTTCCCTCATGGGATCTTCCAATCATCCTCAGGGCTTTGCAATCCTTTGCTTCTGCCACTCAGACCAGAAAGTGATTTAAGGTGGTAATGGAGAGATCATGAGGATATCTCTAAGGGCCGGACCTCAAAATAGTGCCCATTACTTCAGCCAGAGTCAGGCACTTGGCTCTGCTTAAATGCAAGGAGACTGGCAGAGAAGTAGAATTGACCTGTGTACCCAGGAAGGACAGGTGAAATAGATATTGATGAAATTTAGCAATTTCTACCAAAATATCCAGTTTTCGGGCCATGTGATTTTTTCTGGTTTTCTCTCTGTTCACCCCACGTGGTCCATAGAAGCCAGAATTCTCTCTTTTGCAGCAGAATTCAGTTAGGCTAGAAGGTCTTGTGGTCTTGCTACTTCTAGTAAAGGACATCACAGACCCATCAAATCCCAACCCTTCTCTGTCTGGGGAAAATCTCTTTCTCTTTTCTTTCTAATCTTTCTCTCAAACTCCTAGTGTAACCTTTTCAACATGCTCAGTTTTCCCAGAAGATAGGAAACAAAGTTATCCCAAAACAGCTTCATATTTAGCCAACCAATGACCCAACTATCTTCTTGAAATGGAGGGAGAAGAAAAATACCGAGAGCACAATACAAATCGATATTTCAATAAACCATCACACCACCAAAGAACATGAGTTCACTGGCATTCATGAGACATTTGACTCAAGACCTCTATAAACTTTTAAACACAAGAATGCCCTTTTTCCTTTAGACCTTTTTAACTTCCATCGCAAAAACAGAAAATCACTTTTTTTCAGCGTCCTTTTCATAAAGACAGAACAGTTGTAATCACCATGATGAGATAAAGAGTACCTACAGAACACACAGTTAAGATGGGGATGTTGGGCAGATGACTAGGCTGTCACCAGCTAGGCAAACTAATGCCACTTACCATTATGAGAGTAGACCAGAGCCAGATGGCCAAAAAAGTAACAAATTGTTACCAACCACGGATCTCTGAATGTCTCATAGACAGTTGACAACTTGGAGTGACAATTGCTATGGTTTGTTTTAATTTTCTCAAGAGACAAGATCTGGTAGGAGTTCATCTGTTTGGTTTTTATGAATTCAAGACTCTGGATCTTGGGAATTACATTCCATGGGACTGAAGAAAATCTAAGTGCCCTTTGACAGCCACAGAAATCTCAGAGGAATTGTGGTTCACAGGAGTGGCTTCGAAAGAGAAGATATGGAGAAGTAGTTTGATTATCAGAAAGGGGAAAAGTGGGAATCATGGAAAATACAAATGTTTTACTTGAAGGCTAATTCATTTTAATACTCATCTAGATTTTACTAAACAGCAAATAATTCATGGTTTTTAAAAGAACATAATAATTGCTATGGACTGAGTGTTTGTGTAGTCTCCAAAATTCATATGTTGAAACCCTAATTCCCAGTGTGATAGTATCAAGATATGGGGCCTTCAGGTAGTAATTAGGTCATGAGGGTATAGACATCATGATGGAATTAGTGCCCTCGAACAATCAAATGTAGAATATTGTTTAATATTGAGCTTTGTTTTGGGCACATACCTGGCTCAGTCGGTAGAGCATGAAAGTCTTAATCTCAAGGTCATGAGTTCAAGCCCCACATTAGGTGTAGACATTACTTAAAAAGTAAAACAAACAAACAAACATTTAATTGAGCTTTGTTTGGGAACAAGCAGTTAATAACAAATTGTTCTTACCTATCTAGATTCAGTAGCAATGGATAAAAGCATGTAGGTATCAACCCAACAGAGAAAAAAAACCATAGGCACTTGTTTTGGGTAAAACTGACAGAAGAACACTGCTGTCTCCTAACAATTCCTAATATTGCAACCCTATTCAGTCATGGCATGGCTGGGCCACTGCGGGTCACCCCTGAGGAGACAGCTCAGTGTTTGGTGGGGGAGAAGAGTTTCCTAGAGCAGAGGCAACTTCAAAGAACTCAGAGAGGACTCAGGCAGGATTTTTAGGGCCTTCTCCACAATTCACTAATCACCAATCATGGATGGAAACAGACGGAGGGGCCTAGAAGTGGCAGAAGTTATGAACCGGTCTTTTCTGGAAGGCAGGAGTTTTTAATTCACCTGCCAAGTCAGGAATGCACAGAGAGGGATAGAGAGCCTACTCCTGGCAAACACCCCATTGAACCATTTTCTCTTATGGCTGCTATTTCAGTCAATGCTTTGCTACTTGATTCATAGGAAGATAGAGAAAGAATGTCTGCTTTTTTTGAAGTTGATACCAAAATAGGAAGAATAGCTGACATGACAAATGATGAAACCACAATTAAAAATTATCTCAACTGAGCTGCGATCAACAGAGCTGGAATCTCCTAGATGTAACTGAATAGCAATAAGTATCAAGGCCTTTCAGTAAAAATGTTAAAAAGCAAACTCCATACACATGCAGCTATTCAGATACAGGGTGGAGACAGGCAGCTTTACATCAATTTATATAAAAAACGTTCTAGAGGTCTTAGTTTATCTGAACTTAATACGACAACTATTATGTTTCTGCTGAAAATGTTAATGCAGTCTCCATCTGCATTTGTTCAATAAATGATTGCTTAGAGTGTATTCTGTAGAAGGTACCGTGGTGAGTTCTGGGAGTTGGCAGTTGCACAGTGTCTGGAGTATTCTGTCCAGTGAAGGGCACATACTTTAAGAGCAGCATTAATGAATTAAAACAGAGCACTGGTGGGTAGAGACTTAGTTCTATTTCTGTAGGTTTCCATGAGGCAACTTTTACTAACCCACAGGAACAATATTTGAATATTTTATTGGTAAGAATCATTTTACCGGGAAATGACAGAAACACTGATATATCTAGCTCAAACGATAAGGAAATTTAGTTTCTTTTATAATTAAAAACAAAAAACATAAACAAAAAACAAAAAACCAAAGATAGAGCCAACAAGTCATCAGTGAACCTGGAGATCTATTTCTCTGCTCTTCTCTGAACTCTTCCAGCCTCTGGGTGGACACTTTTTCTTCAGACTGACTCTTCTTCTGGTTAGAAAATGGCTACCATCAGTCCTGGAACAAAATGTTTCCTCATTAGAAAATCTCTTTTCCAACCCTTGGACAAAAGTTCTCCTTCAGTCTAATTAGACTAGTTTGTGTCATGTGCCCATCCAACAGCAGGCTCTAGAATAATACCGTGCAATGATTGGCTGAAGCCTGAACTTTGGAGCCAATCACTTAAAAGGGGATTAGAGGTGCTATGACTGGCTTGAGTTGAGAATAGGGTCAACTTCCTGAGAGATTTGGGCAATGTGGGAGAGGGGGGCTTTTATAAATAACGTTGGGGTTATGTTTGAAATGGAGAAAGTAGTGGGAATGAGTGGTAGATTGGCAACCAGAGGAGAAGGCTGTCTTATTAAATGGGTGGGTTTGGGAGAAGAGAAGTGAGGTAGTTTTCCTTTCTCTTTTAGGAAAACCCGTTTTCTTCTAGTGGTAGAGCCTTTCTTTATGTGGTAATAGCTGTAATTCTTACCCTCGAAACCTTTGTACAGTGGTATAGATTCAATTGTCTTGCTTCTCTGTATCTATGTCAGATAAGTCAAACTTATGGTGGGGGTTATGAGGAAGGCTGATTGCAGTCAAGGTCCAAGTTCTATTCTCCATTATATGTTTACTGGAAATCAAGTTGACCTTTTGATCTTCATCTGTTGGATTCCAGTGTCTCTTCCTAATTTATAATCAGTGGGAGGCGTGATTATCACCCCTATGAACCTTAACAAGTGTGCCTTAAGGAGCAAGCCAGAATCTGGAGGATTCTGAGAATTCTGTCACACAGAGAAAATGTAGATAGAGTACAATATTGAGACATTCAGCTGCCATCGGATATCTAGATATATCTAGATATATCAGATATTTAGAAAGTTCAAAGGGTGTGAATTTTCACAGACATAGCTGTGGAGAAGGCTGCTCTGCTGGTAATGAGAACCCTGTCATTGGAAGTATTCACGCACAGACTGGATGACAGTCTTTCAACTATGCTTTAAAATAGAATTCTTGAACACAGTGATTTCAATAGTATAATCCAACTTGTAGTTCTATGTAGTCCTATTCTGCAGATATTTCAGACCTTTGGTCTTCAAAGTGTGATCCCTGGAGCAGCGTCAGTATCACCTGGGAAGTTGTGACAAATGCAGATTATCAGGTCCTACCCTAGAACTCCTGTTATGGGTTGAATTGTGTCCCCCCTAAAAAGATATGTTGAAGTTTTAACCCCTTGTACACCAGAATGTGAAACGAGGTCATTACAGACACAATTAGCTAAGTTAAGATGAAGATATACTAGAGTAGAGTGGACCCTTAATGCAATATGACTGGTATCTTTTTAAGAAGAAGAGACAGACCCAGAGACACAGATACAAGCAGTGAATGCCATATGATGAGGGAGGCCAAGGTTGGAGCTATGCAGCTTCAAGCCAAGAATCACCAAAGATTGCCAGCAAATCACCAGAAGCAAGGAAGAGGCAAGGAAGGATTCTTCTTTACCTAAGGAAGTTTTCAGAGGGAGCACGGTCTTGCCAACACCTTGATTTCAGACTTCTAGCCTTCAGAATTGAGAGAGAGAATAGATTTCTTTTGTCTTAAGCCACCCAGCTTGTGGTAATTCCTAGCCCTAGGAAGCTAGTCTACCTACTAAATCAGAAACTCTCATATTGATGCCCAGCGATCTGTGTTTAATAATTCCCCCAGATGATTCTGATGCATGCTAAAATCTGAGAATCACTGCTTTCTATTTTAGCTCTAGACCAGTGCCTCTCACTCTGATACACATGTGAATGAGTTAGGGGATTTTGTTAAAATGCAGATTCCGATGCCGTGGATCTGGGTTAGGGCCTGAGATTCTGCATTTCCAGTAAGTTCCCATGTGATGCCATACTGTCCAAAGGCCAGGCTTTAAGTAGCAAAGTCTAGATCAGCACAGTCCAATACAACTCTCTATGATAATAGAAATGTTCTGTATCTGTGTTGCCCAACAAGAAAATCGCTAGCCACGTGTAGCTATCAGACACTTGAAACATGGCTATTCTGAAAACTGAACTTTTCAGTTTCATTTACTTTTAATTAACTTGAATTTTAATTAAGTTGAATTTATGTAACCACATATATTGACTGTACATGATGTACATGACCACATGATGACTGTTCAGGTCATCATTTCCTTGTTCCTACTTAAATGCCATGTTTTGCAAACAGGGCTCTCAACTTTTGTTCATCCCGAATTATCCATAATTCAGTAGTTTAGGGCTGGTGGTGGTGTGCCCTGTGCAAGACTGTGTGTGCTCAACAGTATATTAGGAACCACAAGAAAACACAAAGTAGATTAGAGGGTCTTTGCCCTTAAGGAACTTCCTGTTTATAACCAACTCTCATTGTATTTCTACCAGTTTCTGCCAAGCCTGAAAGTGTTAGTTCAGTGCTAAGGGTGGGAGTGGGGGGAGAATTAAGAAATAATTAGAAGAGATGATGCTTGGCAGGGGCTTTTTTATCTCAAGGCTACCAGATTTTGTTCATGGAATTTGAGAACATGAGTGATTTGCATATGTTGCATAAATTTGCATCTTGTATTCAAGAGCCCTGACTCCAAGTCTATGAAGTACAATTTAATTAATTAGTGGAACCTACTAGCGTTGTATTCAGAACAGGATTCAGGGCATAACACACATGGAATAACTAGCTGTTGACAACAGTTCTGGAGATTCCAGACCCGCAGAAGAGGGTCACAGCTGGAGGGAAGGAAGAGGTACCAGGAGCTTCGCCATCCCTGACCCCACCTCCGATGCACCTCAAGCCTTTGTGTATTTTATGGTTTAGTTTGCACCAACTGCACAAAGTCAGCTGAAGTTCCGGAAACGAATGGAATCCTGCCTTTTGTGCCAGCTAGTGTCTGATTCCTTGTTGTTGGTATACCTCACCTCTCTTGCCTTGCTTCTCTGCCTTCAACTGAATTCTGCATGGGTGTTGATAGATCATTTTAAAGAGAAAAGAGAGGATGCTAGGCCCTGGGGGTAGAAAGCTAAATAGCACGGGGTCCTTGCCAGGAAGGAGCTCAACAGTGCGGTAGAGGACGCGGGTACATGAGCAGTAACTACCATACTGTGTGTAAAGAGAACTGATGAAGCCATGTTTTAGGAGGAGGAGAGTGCACAGGACACAGAGAAACTCTGCTCCTGTGGACATGTGGGAGGAAAGTCTTCACACAGGAGGAGTTTAAAGAAAGAGAAGGGCTGTGGGTGGGGTAGTGGATTCCAGGCAGAGAGAACAGCACAGTGTGTTTAGCAAACTGTAAGTATCGCTGCATGTGAAGGGAAGGAAGGTGGTCAGGGAGAGGTACAAAATCCAGACCGGTCTCTAAGTGCTTTATTAACTTGCTTTCAAGAGGAAGGGGGATGTAAATAAAATAGAGCACTTTAGTCCACCTCACCTAGGAAAGAGAACATGCCAGCAATCCAAATAGAAAGGCTACAAGGTCTTTTCCCCTAGCAGCAACGTCATCCCCTCCTAGGATCTCCTGACTTAGGTTTGTTGTAAATCTGCCCTAACATTTCCTACATATGCCCCTTTCTAGGAGAATCTGAGTTTCTTTGTGACCCAAGTTCACTAGGAACAAGCACCCATGCAAAATAAGCTCTGCTTTCTGTGCATGATCTAAATCTACTGCCTTGTGTGCTGGGCGGCTTGTGGGGGTCCATTTAGACAGAGAACGGTCATCTGGAAATGATCACGCTTACCTGCTAACCACCTGAAGATTTCTCTCAGATTATCTCACCTCTTCCTCGTGTTGGTATTTATTCCCCCTTTGTCTTGGAACTTCAGAATCAAGTGTGGCACCTGTGTGCAGCCAGAGATACCACAGATTCATTTGGACCCTCCTCCCTCACCCCCTGCCCCAGTGGCCAAATCTGAGAGCCACAGATCTCCCATCACTGCTGAACCAGCAAAATGGCACAAGGATAGAGACTAAGTCTGGTACCTCCCCCATCTCGCCCATGTAAGGCTGCTGTATGCGAAGACTGGCTTCCATGTCTCGTTGATTTCCTAAATGTTTCCAAAAAACGCAAAGCATAAAATATAAATCAACTAACACTCATATACCTGCTCCTCAGTTTAAGAAATAAAACATTTCAAGATCAGCTGAAGCCTTTGTGTGGCACTCCCCCATCACATTCTGACCCTTCTTCTCGAGAAGTAATCGCTATCCTGAAAGTGGTGTTTATCACACCCAATACTGTCTTTACACGGTTACCCTGGTACATTGTGTTGTTTTAAATATTTTACTATTTATAAAAAGGTTATTTCAGTGGTATCCTGGTAAATGCTTAACAGACAACTGGATCTCCAAGGAGGGGAGAAAAATGAAAAATAAGAAACCTGATTTAAAGCAGCTGTCAATTACAACGGTGTAAATATTCCCGCCACAGCCAATTTCAAGCTGCTACCTGATGTCAGTGAACAAGGAGTTGGGAAGAGATGGGCCCAATAGGTGTGAGCCAGCTCCAGCATGCCACTGATTTGTTATGCTGCTCTATATGTCCAGCAACTTGATTTTTTCCCCTCATCATTGTTATATTTGAGGTTTACTCTTGTCGATATAGAGGACTTTCCACCTCTAGTGCCATATAGGATTGATGATTGTATAAATGCCCCAAAATTTATGGTCCCTTTTGATAGACATTTAGGTTGCTCCCATTTTTGACCCTTAAAAACAAAGCTGTAAGAATCATTTCTGAATGTATTTCATGGTACGCCATACAAAAGACTCCAAATCTCAGAAATAGAATTTCTGGGTCTTGGTTATGTGTGTTGCAGCATGAGTAGATTTTACCTGACTTTTCTCCTTAGATTTACTCTGCCATTGACAGTGTATCAGAGTCTCATCAGCCCCCTCTTCTCCTACTCTTAGTTTTGACAGATATTATGGACTGGCTTGGATCCCCCTAAAAGTCATATGTGAAGCCCCACCCCCAATGTGATGGTGTTTGGAGATAGAGTCTTTAAGAAAGAAATTAAGGTCAAATGAGATCGTGAGGGTGAGGCCCTAATCTGATAAAACCGATATTATAAGCAGGGAGCCTGACGAGGGGCTCGATCCAAGGGCCCTGGCATCATGACCTGGGCCAAACGACTGAGCCACCCAGGTACCCCTCTGTTTTATTTTAAGAAACTGTTTCCTCCTAATCAAACCTCAACTCTTATCTAATCTGAAAAACCTCCCAAACTGGCCTCTCCCTTAATAATCCATCTATTTACTTCCTCCCGGGTTACTCCCTTTGCTCCACCCAGGCTGATTTTCTCAGATTCCCCAAACATACCGTGCTCATTCTTAACTCTGGACCTTGCCCAGAATACTCTGCCTTCTTCCCAGAGGATATCCAAATCCTACCCACTTTTAAATACATAATTCAAATCCCACTCTCTAAGAGTAAGACTCTTGGTTCAAATGGAAGAAAATCCAAACCAAACTTCTGTGGCCACAAGATGGAAGTCTGGCTTCAGAAGAATGGAAGAACCTGTCTCAGGGATGCCAGGGATCCAAACGGTGCTGTTAGATCCCTCTTGTGGTGCCCAGTCTCCACTTCACTCCGCCTTGGACATAAATCTCTCCTTCTACACGTGTCCATCTAGACTGAAGGGGCTGACACAGGGTCACAGAAAACTCCAAAGTTACATCATCCCTTCTTATGCATAATCCACAAGAAAGAACTTTTCTATCTCTCATTTATAGTATCTTGGGGGAGGGGGGCATAGATTTTTCATTGGCCTGATTTAGATCAAGTGCCATTCCCTCATTCCATCATTTTGGGTAGAAGTATGGGATAGTGCAGTAGCCAAGCCTGGGGCATATGCCCACATATAGCCAGATGGTTGCTCTAGAGGAGGTTTGCATTGTATTATAATCATGTGGTATTGTGACTGGAAAACCCAGTAAAACCCCAGGGAGGGTGAAAGATCAGAGCCCCCAAAGAAGGGATCTCGATAAACACAGACAATAACACCTACCACATCACCTGGTCCATGAAACCACCTCTATGTCTCTAGCCTTCATGGCTAAACTGATACTGTAACTAAAGTATTTATCACTTACTTATCAAATATTTTGTTTCATGCTAAATGATATTCTTCTTAAAGTTAGAATCATGTCTTCTCTTTCTGTGTATCCTTTGGAACCCCTCACAGAGAACTGAGCATATAGGAGATATCTGATAAATACGTATTCATGCTTAGAACCTGTGGCCTGTTGGGGTGCCTGGGTGGCTCAATCAGTTGGGCATCTGCCTTTGGCTTGGGTCATGATCCCAGGGTCGTGGGATCAAGCCCCATGTTGGGCTCCCTGCTCATCAGGGGAGTCTGTTTTTCGCTGCTCTCCCCACTCCCTGCACTCCACCTCCCCCCGCCATGCTCTCTCTTGCTTGCTCTCTCTCAAATAAATATATAAAATCTTAAAAAAAAAAAAAAGAGAATCTGTGACCTGTTTCGTTCTTTCTTTCTTTCTTTCTTTCATTTTCAAGTAATCTCTATACCTAACATGGGGCTCGAACCCACAGCCCCAAGATCGAGTCAGATACTCCACCAACTGAGTCAGCAAGGCGCCCCTGTGGCCTGCTATTTCTATTAGGAGCAGATCTTTTAAATCCATTCCTATTGGCTTCAACCATAGTTTTAACTCAGATTAGAATTCTGCAGCTATAATGAGATTCTGGAGATAACACTGCCAAAAATGTGTGTATGCATTGCAATTTAGGAAACACTCTCGCATTCTATGATCCTTACAAGTGGATAGAAGGCAGGTCCTGTCCCCATTTTATAGATGAAGGAACTGAGGCTCAGTGTAGGTAAGTGTCTTGCCCAAAGTAGACTGGCCCTTAAGTGGCAGAAACATATTAGCCATGTTCTGACTGGACTTTTGGGAACAAAGCTATCTCTCAGTCCCCAGAGAGGGCTGAGCGTTGCACGAAGTGTGATTAGGACTCTTCTAGAAACAGCGCTCTGGGGGTCTGCCCTCAAGAACCTCTGATCACCTCTTATCATTTGAAGGGTCCATGAATGGACTGGAAACTGTGGAAACTCTACCTCCATTTGGGCCCTCGCCGCCGGAAACATGTGTTTGAAGCCTGGAACTAAAGCATCTTTGTGGCCCTGGACGTTACTGAGGAGAGAGTCAGCCCACATTTAAATGCCAGATGATAGAAGCAAGTGGCCAAGCAGTGCAGGCATTTTTGCCAACTTGGAATGGGAGCAAGTGTGACTAAGCCAATGGGACTAGAGGTGGCAAACAATTCGTGTCTGGTTGGAACCAAGCACTGTGTTGGCGATAACACTTCCAGAACAAGCAAGGGTGACCATAAACCCGTGTTCCAAGGAGCCCTGTGAAGGAATGAGCCGCACACACTTCTGTTCTTTAACAGAAATTCACCGACGGGGTCCCGTCTTTTAACCTCAGCAAGAACAGAAATGTCGGCAATGTCATTGCCAGCCTTCCCCGCTTCCTGCTGGCCCAGCAGAAGCTTGTAAAGGCAGAACTTCAGGGCCCAGACATCTTGTTTCTGTTGCTTTTGCCAGAGACTTGCTCCAGAGGAGGTTTGCATTGTGTTATAATCACATGGTTTGCAAAATGATAGTTAAGAGTCTGTTAGCATTTCCACCCCAAACCTCATATTTTCAGCTGCTCACAGTGACTCAAATATAAGAATTCTCTTTAGGCTGAAATTTGGCACACAGGGTCTCAGGCCCAGCTGGGGAGCAATTTCAACCTTTTTTGGGACCGGATTTCAATAACATCCATTTGGCTGTTTTTGAATAACAGCAGAAGCACAACAGAAGAGAAGTTAGCATTTTTATAGCAAAATGTTGCCATTATGTGACTCAAAAACTGGTATTGGGGGTGGGGGGAACCACCCTAGCAACTTTCAATACACCCTGGCAAGTGATTAGCCTTTGAGTGGACTAAACATGTATACTAGTTTCTTAAATCTATATTAAAACACCCAACTGTTAGTCTCTTGTTCAGAGCGGAGGAAAGATTTTGTTTAATAACATATTGTGTTTTTGAAAAGCAAAGTTGACTCAGGAACAATGACACATAGCGGTGGATATTGAATTTCTACTACACCCACTCCTTGGTACAATTGGGGCAGTGGCAAATTTTAGGATGCAACTGAGTTCCCAAACACAAAGGGAAAGATTGCAAGGGGGCAGGGGACCAGGAGGGGAAGGCAACACCGTGACTTGCAAAGATATGAGGACAATTGCGGGTGATCTAAAATCAGGAACCCAAGGTCTTATCCTTCTTTCTGGATGGAAGAAGCCTTCAGAACTCAAATTCTTTTCCCCACCGGTCTCACTAATGACAACTCATGAAATCACAAACGACAGAGTCCAAAAAAGCAAAATGATAGCAAATTTATTTTTTAATGAAATAATTCGGGAAAAAAAAGGAAAGCGTAAAGAATAATATAACATGTATCCGTGTACCTACCTCTGAGTATATAAAATAAAACATTGTCAATACAATTGAACTCCGTTCTGTGTATTAATCAGCATTTCTGATGATTTCCTTGTTTCTTAATATGAAGGTTTATTATTGTTTTCTTTATGTAGGGTGTTATGTCTCCAGTTTGTGTTTCATAGAAGTAATTATCTATGATTCCCCTTACTCTTCCTTCTGCATTATTAAAGTTTCTCTAAATTCTGTTTAAATGTATGCTTCCTTCTCCCTCTCCCCCCAGAATTTCTGAGTTCCCACCACTGAATAGTAGTCACCTACACCCAGGTTGGGAACTTGAGATGCAAAAGCACCTGTCTTTCTTAAAGTCAGGTGATGGCAATTTTCATCAGCCTCTGCCAAAATGATGCCCAAGAGACCTTAAGAACTTTCTGACCATTGCATGGTAGAGACTAATGTCCAGAGCCTCTGTATTCCAGCCTTTGTATGCTTTCTGCCTGTCAAACTGCCTACTCTGCAGTTGAGGAAAACTGCTTGTTGATCAGCCCCATCCTTTCCGTGCTGATCACTGCTTTTGCAAATAAGAAATCTTGACCCACGGGCACCTTGATTCTGCATCAGCTACCTCGGGTTCTCTCCCAATCTGTTAACTATGACCTTAAGAGAGCTTCTAACCAGACTAAAAGTAAAGTGCTCAATCCTGGGATTTAGAGATGCATTTGACCCAAGAAGTCTCAATGCAGCAGGCTGTAGAAATCACCATAGCTCCCTCTCCAGAAGCCATCCTCCATCTATTCCTGGATGTTAGACCCCGATTTTGTACAGGGGCCAGGCAGCCCTGTGCTTCAGGGAAGCTGGTCTCTCTGGCCCCCAGGCAAGAAGCAGCCCTGCAGAGGGATAAGAATCTGGGCTCATTACTCCTTCATTTCGTAGCTGTGGGATGGTAGGTAAATTACAAAACCTTTGAGTGTCTCAGTTTGATTCTTCTTGTCAGAAATGTTTACAGTTGACATGCTGGGTTTGGCAGAGTGTAAAAAAACAAGAACCCCTGGAAACTTGTTAATGCTATCGAGTCACTGAACTAACCAACCATAGAACATAAGCTCCAAGCTCCTGAAGACAGAGACTTTTGTCTGCTTTATTGAGTCAAATATCTCCAGCACCTAAAACAGTGCCTGGCCCAGAGTAAGTGCTCAATAAATATTAGTTGACTTGCACTGTCTTGAACCTTAGATTCAACAAATTTTAGACAAGACAAGACTTGTGAGATAAGAAATAGCCTCTTAACTTATAGCCAAAAGCATCTTGATACTCAGATACCTTGGTCTAGACAGTACCATCCTTTTCTAAGAACTATCTCCTCCCACCTAAACAAACATGGATACGATGGGAGCAAAGTAATACATAATGATACCCTATGGCCACAGTTATTCAGGAATAACTACCTGACCCAACCTTAGCCTTTCTTCAGGAATTTGGAATTAGACTAAGAGAGTCAAGATTCGTCTTGCTGCTTTTTGAAATGGAAGAAGTGTGAACAAAAGACACTTTGCAGTGTGTTTCCTGTGTGTACTCACGAGCACCACACATGGGCTGACAGACAGCAAGGGGAGGGAATGAAGCAGATGG
Organism: Potos flavus; assembly: GCA_028534135.1. Lineage (NCBI taxonomy): Eukaryota > Metazoa > Chordata > Mammalia > Carnivora > Procyonidae > Potos > Potos flavus. Next base: position 107,239,944 of record CM052883.1, on the reverse strand, counting down.
ATGGAGAAACAAAGACCAAAGATAGAGAATGATCATGGTATTTAAGTGTGGGTTCAGTTGTTTATGAGACCCACCTGTATTCTAGTTCTTGGATCTGGGAAACACATGAATTTTCTTATAACAAAGTTTCCTTTGTCCTTAGGCTATGTTGAGTTGGGCTTCTGCTCATGCAGAGAAAAAAATCTGAAGGGTATTTTTGGTTTGATTATAGCTATAAATTCTGAGCAAACTGTACCTTCCTATAACTTACATGCACCCATGGAAAGTAAAAATTTTATGTAAAGTAGAAACACCAAGGGAAAATTATAACTCAAAACATAATCGCAAACCTTTGGAAACTTATACTGAGAACAAGCTATGGAAGGTCAGTTATTTCAAGTCTATTTGTGAGCCATCATTTACAGCCCTTCCAATCCAATCCTCTTTATTCCTCCCTACAGACATGGTGATCCATGTCAGAGATTCTTCAAGGTTTATAAGGCCATGCTTCCCTACCACCCCCTGGTTTTTCCATGTGACCCACCACATAACTAGAAACCCTTTCTATTCTAGCTGTTCAGTGCTTCATCTGTAGTTCTCTCTTCTTTTATTAACTTCAAATAACGTTATGGTTTTGCTTTTATTTTTCTTTGAGGTTTCAATGTACAATTCCAAGAACTATCTCTACCAACTTAAAACCGTTGCTGGGTTCCATGTAGATAATTTTTTTTTTTTTTTTTTTTTTTTTACTGGACCATAAGGACCATCTGGTCTAAGGCCATGACTGTTTGCCATTTGTGCAGCTGCCTATACATCTGTATGTCCCAATGCACCCTTCTATTATTGTCTGCTTTCCTTTGCATGTTGTCAGAGACCTGGGGACTGCATCTGTTTGGATTTTGTTCATAGGCTCTGAGCACAGAGCACAGTGTGGCTTGGAGCATAGAAAACATTACTCTAAGCAAAGTGGATTCACGGAGTCATGATGAATGGAAATAATGAGGGAGATCTGAGCCCAGGAATAGGGACTGGATTCATATTCAACTCTGAGGTTAGAATGCTTATTTTAAATGTTCCCACACTGAGCTACCTTTTTATTGAGCTGAGACCTACTCACGGGATTATTTCCTTGTAAGTGCTTGTTATTTAGTTGAGTTTGTGGTCTAAGCACTAAGAGTTTTTATACTGGGTTTTTAGAATTGTTCTCCATACATTCTTATTCTTTAACATGAATTCCCCATCCTCTCGATCCTTTTTCCTCTCTCTCTCTCTCTCCCTCCCTCTCTCTACACACAGACACACACACACATACACAGAGACACACACACACACACACACACGTGTTCATTTGAAAAATCAGGACTTAGGGCTGGATCTATACTTGGCCAACATCTTCAAGGTCACTGATGTTACTTCTTGCTTCTGCTGTGTGGGAGCCAACGAGAGTGAGTCATCAGGGTGAATAATGCCTCTGCAATACTACCAGATTGTGTTTGTCTCCACTTCAAAGCTCTTAGTTTTAACAGAATAGTATTTCTCCATCCCGCCCACCCAAACAGCAGTCTGGAGGGCTGCAAGGCAACAGTTAGATGAACAGTAGCGTCATTTCCATAGGATGGACTATGCCCCCACCCCCACCCCCCCAGAAAAACCTAGCAGCACTTCTTATGGAAGTTCTCAGGTCAAATTCTACTCGGGTTTTGCTGGCTAGAGATCACATCCTATCACCTCTGTTTTTCTTTCTTTCTTTTCCTTCCTTCCTTTCCTCCTCACCTGGGATTATAATTATGCTTCTCTTGATCCATCTTCAATCACTTCTTATCTCAGTAGCCTTTTGCTTTTTTTTTTTTTTAAGATGTATTTATTCTAGAGAGAGAGAGAGCATAGTAGAGGGAGGGGCAGAGGGAGAAGGAGAGAGAATCCCAAGCGGACTCCCTGAGCGTGGAGGCTGACATGGGGCTCGACGCAGGGCTCAATCCCACAGCTCTGAGATCATGACTGGGGACAAAATCACAAGTCGGTCCTTTAACCAAGTGAGCCACCCAGGCGCCCCTAACCTTTTACTTTTTTTTTTCCACCCAAAAGAGTGTGACTTTGAGTTTGTCACAAAAAAAGAAAGAAAGAAAAACAGAAAAAAGGAAGAAAGAAAAAGTTTTCATACCCTAGAATCTATTCCTATTTCTACAGCACCCTTTTAACTCCTCTTGAAAGGACTCATTATTTTAAAAGTCATGTTTCTTTGGTGGAACTATAACGCAGTGGCCCTGAGGGAAAGAATAATGGCGGAACCACCATTACGGAGCACCTAACCGTGGTACCGGGTGCTTTATATACATGTTTTATTAAATCCTCACAACTAAAGTAAGCTTTATTATCTTGTTGACACATGAGCAAAGTAAGGTTCAGGGATAGTCAATAACTTGCCCAAGGTCACAGCCAGTAAACAGAAAGGTAGAAAATATCCAACTCTATATGGTGCCAAGACCCATTCCTTGCTCAGCCACTTGGATGAGAAGGAAGATATTAGCCAGTCTAGAATTCCCCTTTTTTGCATACCTTTCCTTTCTTGATGCCAATTTATGGAATAACTTGAAAAAGTACTATTTTCTTGAATCCTTCCTGGGTCGCTTCAGCCCAATGTACCTCCTCATTGTGCCGGATGGTATTTATGTGTATCTCTCCTACACTAGTGAATTGCATGTGTTACACATTTTGCCAGCCCTCATTCATGTCCTACATGCGCTAATCAGAGTTCCTCTAAACCTCAGGTAATGAATGATATAATTAATCATACAAACTGGGACACTTTTGATAATGAAAAGGAGTGATATTAATAACCATGCTGGGCCACTGAGGGCTGCCCCGGGCAAACTGGGATGCATGGCCCCCCTCTTAGGACAAACTCTAACCAAGCTAATGTTTCCTATGGACTGAGAGGGTATGAATAGACCTGACTTAACGAAACACTATACAAAACAAAAGAACAGAAGCCAGAATTACCAGACCCAAACCTCTGTCTCATGAAGAGTTGCTGCATTTCTGGGCCTGGCTGTGTGTGGTGGGAGAGGGAGGGCAGCTGGAAATGACTCACAATTAGAATGACCATTGTCCCTATTTCTTCAGGAAGTGGTTCTCAAACTTCAGTGCACTTAAGGGTCCCCATGGTTTTTATTCAAAATGAGGATCCCTGAACTCCATACCTTAAAGATGCTGAAAATATAATGTGGCATGGGCTCAGAAAACCGCATTTGAACACCCTCCCATAGATATTTTGATCTAGGTAATTTATGAACTGCCCTGGGAAGGAAAAGCATGTCCTACGACATAAAGTTCTTGCATACTAACTCTGCAAAGACAGGCACAATTTCAGAGGAAGTCCCTGCAACTTAACATAACTGTTTACAATGTGAAGATGTGTTCACGGATACCATCTGTATGACCTGAACCACCATCTGAATAAAATAATGTAAACCATGTTTCCCTGATAATTACTTTCAACATGGGTTTTCAGGAATATACATTTTCTCTGCTTTCTGTTAATCACAGCAATCATAGTTGCTATAGATTGAACAAACCAGGAACTTATATATGTATTACTTCAAATACAGAAACCCTAAAAGTAAGTGATGTTTTCTGTTTTATAGATGATGGAACCCAGGCTCAGAGAAGTTAGCTGACTTGCCGGTGTTCTCACAGCTAGTCACTGGCAGACCAGCGATTTGAAACCAGATCAGCTGCCTCGTCCTTGGAATATTTAGCGGACTCCTAAGCACCGTGTGAGTACTGAAAAATACTCATTGGAGGCCACATCATGCATGTAAGCATCTATGACCTTTCCAGAAGGGTAATTCCTAGAGAGAGAGAAGACCCGAATGGTGATTTTGAGAAATGCTGAGGCCACTCTTTGCTATAAAAATGCAGGGATAGAGCCAATTACCAGTTAACATTTAGGAAACTTGGGGGTCTAGCTAACCATTTTCCAGGCTGGCCTTTGGATTGATTTCTCTTTCGCTGGCTGTGCTGTGGCTATGCTCTTTATTCATATTTTCAAGAAAACACAAGTAAAGCGACTGTTCCCTAATTGCGCTCCCTTCCTGCAGTCAGCCTGCGCCTTCTGAGCACCACGGGCTGGTTCCATACGCGGTGCATCGTGTGGAAGGACTGGTGGCAGCTGCAAGTTGGTGTGTGACACATTGAGTAGTCATATTTCCCTTCTCGGTGGCCCTCCAAAGCCCTTTCCAACATAACTTTTCCCCATCTGTTCTCGTTTGCACTGCATAATAGGGGACAGGTTTTGGAACTTGGGATTCAGAAAACAACATTAAAAGAAATAAAAATGAGATGGAATTTCAGCAGAAAGAAACTCACTGGCTTTCCCCCCCACCTCCTCAGTTACTGGGATCATTACCAGAGTATTAAATCGAGCAAGTTTGTACTCTAGCCTAGTTGGTCCTCTTCATGTGGTAGTGGGGAAATGTGAGAGCATTTAAAAATCCCTTTAAACTGTCTGCATAGCAGTAAGATAGACAGAGTGGCCAAGTCATTAGCAGATACCATATTGCCCAGGACCTGACTTCAAGTTTTTCCACACTTTGCTTAGAATCTCTAATAAGTTACGCTAATTGCCTCGTACCTCAGGGTCCTTCTCTATAACGTGGAGTATGTGTTGTAAATTTGAGCATACTTAGAGACAGGGCTTTCCAAAATGCCATAAGCCCACCTCTGTGCACACAGTGAATGATTTGGGAAATGATACAAACATCTTTACATTTTGAACGTAATCGATTTCCTCTAATATACATTGGGAAAAAAACTGCAAGTGGCACAATGTACCCACGATTTCCCAGATATTTTTTTTTTCATAAGATGAGCCTAAGCTAGGCATTTAAGTTTAAAAAGTGCACATTTAAAGAAGAATATTCAGTAAGTAATAATAAAAGTGAATATGGCAGAACAAAAGCAGAAGTATAGGAATGGTGCCTTAGAAAACAACAGTAGCAGAGTGGTGCCTCCTTTATCCTTTCTTTATGGTTTTTTGGAAAAGCTGTGTATTATGAACCTCAGGTTCCCCATACTGGATGAATCACACTCCTAGGGTCACAGCTCGCTGTCATCATTTGTCTAGCGGGGGGCTTGTCATCATTTTGAGATCACAGCCCTCTTTGAGAATCTGATGAAACTTATGGGGCTCCCCAGGAAAAATGTATATTCTCATATACAAACAAACTCCTGCTTATAATTTGTGGGTTTTCAGGATCACTTTGAATTTATCCATGGACTCCTGGAGATTTCAAGTTCTTAAATTCAAGGTTGTGATCATTTGCTTGGCAACCCTCTTTGTTGCTTTCTTAACTTCATAGGTCAGCAGTTGAGCCTCTAAGCCACACCTGTATTTCTGTAAGGGACACCCTCTTCCTTCACTGCCTGCCCAGGGCAAAACCACCCAGGCTGCGACCCGCACTCGTGTAGGTATACAGAAAATATCCACTCTCTTCCCTCTCCCACCACCCCTGCCTCCCCAACCTTTAAAATCAGAAATACTATAAAAACATCTGTAGTTGAGATCTCTTGTTTTTTGCCTACTCCCTCCCTCTTCCCTTAGGATCCAGCCATCCCCAGTCCAACAATGTGGTTCCTGGGAATGCTGATGTTTTCGGTGTGGCCATCACTGTCTGGCCCAGAGAGAGGCGGCTGCCCCAAGACAGACACATAAGTTTCTGATGGAACTTGGAAAGAGATGTACGTGGTAGGAAACTCAGGAGAGGGTCCTTATTTGTTAGTAGTGCAGAGAAGAATGCCAAATCCAGAGAGGGGGTCTACAAATGGTTTTGATGATATGGAGCTGGAAATGTTCTGTGTTAGTAATCATTTCCATAACTCCCATTGTCATTTTCTGCCCTTTCCCTCAAATACCCAGTGATTTATGAGAAAGGTGGTGGTGATATTAACAAGAGTAATGGAAACGCCTAGCACTTACTGAACATATCCGAGCACTGGACCGCCTCCACCCCGTGCAATATATATATGTGTACCCTTATTTACTACCTTCAGCTCCCTCATGAGACAGGTAGTGTTATCTTCTCTACTTTGTCAATAAGGAACCCAAGTTTACAGAGTCAGAAAGTGCTAGAAGTGGTATGCAGAACTAGGACTGCCTCAGTCCAGACTTAGAAATTTTTTCATCTAAACTTTGAACATTTTCATGTCCAAAGTCAGTGAAACATCTTACCCCTGCCTTTCTGTTGTTTCTATTCCCACTCACCGCCCCCCCCCCCAGCGTCTCTGAGAATTTTTGTCCAATTATACGAGCCAATATAGATGTGTATCTCTTCTTTTTTTTTTTTTTTTTTTAGATTTTATTTATTTATTTGACAGAGAGAGAGAGATCACAAGTAGGCAGAGAGGCAGGCAGAGAGGGGGAAGCAGGTTCCCCGCTGAGCAGAAAGCCCGATGCGGGGCTCGATCCCAGGACCCTGAGACCATGACCCGAGCCGAAGGCAGAGGCTTTAACCCACTGAGCCACCCAGGCGCCCCGCATCTCTTCTTTTTTTAACTCAAATGATAGCCTATGATGCAATTTCCTGAACTTGGCTTTTCCCCCCCCACTTACCACTACACTGAGGAGCTCAAGCAAATCAATATATTAAGAATTTTGTTATTTTGTTAAAAACACTTCTTAGTGTTCCATTATAAGAATGTATCATAATTCAGAGACTCCGTGTCCTATCCACCTAATCAACCCAATCAACATTTAGGTTGATTTCAACCTCTTATTTTTGTATATAGCACTGCAATGAAAACTTTGTACATACATCATTTCACAGTTGGGTGAGGATATGTGCAGGAAATATACCTAGAATGGAATTGCAAGGTCATAGGGCGCCTGCATTTGTAATTTTGCAACGTAATGTCAAACTGCCCTCCACAGACCTTGTAGCAACTTCCCAATCTGATCATAATGTATGAGAGCAACTTGCAGCATTCTCCATATTTCAAGTTTTTTTTTCTATTTCCACACCTGCAAATTTCATCTTCTCTAAAACGTCTCAAACTGTTTTATTAAAAAGAAAAACATAAAATTTACACTCAGTTTCTGCAACCTGGTCACATATACACACATAGAGAATTTTTTCTGCTGTATATTTTCACCTACTTTGCTTAGAGCTCCCCCTAACTTCCAACGAAGCTCAGAGGATACAGTTTCAGAGATGAGATACTCTCAGCAAGTCAGTCCTGCATAATCACTCAACCAGCAGATGGTTGATCTCTCGGCCATTCACCACTAAGGCTTTCCATAAGGTTTCCAACAACATTTTTTCCTCCTCCCTCTCCTCAGCCTCCCCTCCCTTCAGTTGGCCGTCTGGCGTGTCCCCTTCAGAGCCCCCTGCCTCCGATCTTCCTAAGAGTTTGCACCCATTACATCTTTGAGGCCATCCCATTCTATTTATTCTTCGCATTCTTCGGGAGGTTAATGACTTTGTGGAAATCTAAAACAGCCTCTCCTCAGGAAGTGGTAAAAGTCTTTTGGAATAACAGGAACAAGTCTTGAAAGAGCCCTTGAATTCATCAGCATTTGAGATGAATTAAAAACCCCAAAGAAGTAATGATACGCACAAAAATTCAAGAGGCTATAATGAGCAGTGACCCAAACCAGATAATATGGATACTGTTATTTAAGTATGAGCAACTCAAAATAAAGGGGGAACAGGAGCACCCTCCTCCATCTCTCTTTTTTGCAGTTTCACGCCCCTTCGCCTATAAGTCTTTTTTGGATATCCATTATTTAGCAAAGAAGAGGAACCAGAAGCAGTATAGCCTCTTTGTAGTAATAAGGCTTTGTCCTCACGGGAATGCAAGTTGAGTTCAGAAACTTTCAGATATGGTTTTAAAGGCTTTTGTGAGTCAACTGTTAGTGAATCACACAAAAGGGGCCTTTATTAATAAGCATATTCTGTTCATTATAGAGAAATGAAAGCCTGAGAATAATTCACCAAATGTTTAAAGAGAAAACAAAAAACAATGTGGTAAACATATCAGGACTTGATGAGCTGTCTAGGTAATTGGTTGTTTCTGTGCACCTGGTTCCAAAGACAATATTTAATGTGTAATCTGTTTCATTTTGCTTGGGGAAGTAAGTGTAACTCTACCCCCTGGATCACATCTGCATTAAAATTAGGGGAGGCAGAGTCTTGTTTCAGTGAGTGGAAATTTATGCACATGAGTTGTCTTTTACATGGAGACAGCAATTATACCCCTAGAAATGCAGTCTGTGGGAGAAAATGACATATTCAACGCTGGGGAACAAAAGCCTAATGCTAAGGGGACATTAACAAGGTTGGGAACCCCCTCCCAACAATTAACATGATCATTTACAAAATCTGCAATCTATAAAATTATTTTAAAAACATGTTTTTTCAAAACAATGTGGCTTTTTCTCCTTCTTTCTAAAAAAAAAAAAGAACTCAGCAGCAACCATGCAGAATCCATTCCACTGTAACAAGTAATATTTTAAAATCTCTTCAGATGTATTTAAGGGCTGAAATAAACAAATTCCAGAAAGTGGTAGGTGACCCCTGTTTTAGTAGGCTAATAAGGACTGAGGAGAAAATGTAGCCACGAATTTTTTCATTTTTATGTGAGGAAGTTGTGGTGTTTGAAAGCAACAATTCCTAATCAGAATTCTAGAACACAGGAAGAATGCATGGAGCTTACACAAATTAAAGTCTCTAATAGCTAAAACTGATTTTAAAGAAACGATTTGTTGGTTGACTTGTTGAAAAAAGACAAAGCCAGAGTCACTGAAAGGGATTTAAGTTTTTGTTTCTTCTCTCCATCTTCTTTGGAGGCTATAAGAAATGGATGAGGAAAGATGTGTTCTCTGTCTTCAATTCCCCAGCGTCCTCTCCGCCTTCATGCTTCCTGGGAACATATAAAGTACCAATGACTACACTTTATTTCATGTACTAATTGTATCCCTGATAGAAAAATATAAGCCCTGCTTAACTAAAAGAGGTTATGGTAAGTTGATTTGTCTTTGAGGTTTTCTAAGTTTTTTAATGCCTGATTCTAATTTTTGGCATATGTGTCTATGCAGTTTTGTTGGATTAGTTTTGCTTCCCATTCTCAGTGGAAGCAGTAGTACTCTTTATTGGTCTGCTGTGAGACTTCTTGTTTTGTTTTCTTTTCTTTTTGGAAAACTTGAGTTTCTGAATTAGTTTAGGCATATTTTCAGAAAATAACATTTATGAAGTAACTTCAACAGGCCAGGTATTGGGGAAAAGCAAGCTGCAAATTCTAAATCCTGACTAACTTTTAGAAGATAACTGGGAATTTTAAATGTAAACAAACATGAAATACGTTGAGTTTAAAATGTTCCTGATGTTTTCTAAATCACCAGAACGCTAACGTCGGAGATGTTGTAAAACTATGGCATGGCAACATGATCTATGGGAAAGGTGTGATAGAATGGGATTAGGAGATTCTACTCTGTGTTGATTAACCACCTCTCTGGGGGGAATTCACTCAAGTCATCCAAGCCTGTATTCTTCAACAGTTAGAAAGTAAAATGGAGGTGAAGCTCATTGAGTTGGTTTCAACAAATCAATGGCATCGCCACCAACAACAACAAAACTGAGTGGAGTTGAGGGAGTGGGAGAGGACTAACTGATCTCAAAATTAAAGGAGACTTCCTAAAAGGCCAAAGAATCAAATGATATATATATATAGTCATTGTCTGGGTTCAGATTTGATAAAAGACTTCTTGAGAAAAATCTATGCAATTAGAATCTGAACTGGGAATTGAATGTACTGAGTAATCATTAATTTTATTAGGTTTGATAACGGCATTATGGCTGGGTAAGAAAATGTCCTTATGTTTTAGAGATGCTAGCTGAAATGCATAGGAATGGAATGACATAATGGCTCAAGTTTACTTTTAAATGATTTCCAAAAACGGGGGTGGGGGGGTGGCATGTCCAGGCTAATCCTGATCATTGCTCAACCAGCTCATTCGCATATGGGATCCGTTAATATATTCTTTCCTCTTTTTGCTTATGTTTGAAACTTTTCATTAAAAAGAAACACTAATATGTGGTACTTGGGTGGCTCAGTGGGTTAAGCATCTGACTCCTAGATTCCACTCAGGTCATGATCTCAGGATTGTCAGACTGACTGGGCCTCAAGTAGGGCTCTGCACTCAGCACAGAGTCTGCTTGGGAGTCCCTTTTCCTCTCCCTCCCCCTTTGCCCCTCTACTGGCTCAAGCACATCAGCAGGCACTGTCTTTTTCATTCCTTAAAATAAATAAATAAAATCTTAAAAAAAAAAGAAATACTAATATCATGAAATCCAAAAAAAAGGAGGGGGACAAAAAGTGGAAGCTGTATTAAATTATTTCTAAATTTTCTTTAAGGAGGGGTGCCTGGGTGGCTCTGTTGGTTGGGCATCTGCCTTTGGCTTGATTCATGATCTTGGGGTCCTGGGATGGAGCCCTGCATCGGGCTCCCTGCTCGGCAGGGAATCTGCTTCTCCCTCTGCCTGCTGCTCCCCCTGTTTGTGTTCTCTCTCTCTTTCTGTCAAATGAATAAATAAAATCTTTAAAAAAATAAATTTTCTTCAAAAAAGAAAAATCCCATCATTCTATTTCAAAGGCTGAATAGTGATGGCTGTAAAAATATAGTCATTTTGTTTTGATTTTTAAAATCAAATAATACTGAAATAAGGCTGTGTTCTGGTTATCAAATTTTACCCATGTCTAATATATAACTGCAAATCAAGTAGAAGCAGACAATTTACAGTAGAAGAACTTCTGATGAACAGAACGGATTTGTCAACAAATCTGCACTTGATTTGTCAACAGGGAACCCCGAACTTAGCAGCAATAGAGTAAGCCTGTCTGAATCAAAAGCTCGTCTCAGCTCTATACGAGGTTGCTGTATGTTCACCCAGGTCAGCAAATTGCCTTTTTCCTCTTTTTTTCTTTTTAAGTCAACTACGTTACATGGCCATTTTCTATCCAGGAATAATCGCTGTCATCAACACCTTTTCCTTGCTGTTCGTGAATTTCTTTTATTTTCCAGAGATTCAAAGGTTTTCATAGTTCGCATTTTAAAACTCCAGTATCTTAGATGTGATCAGTAGAACATCTTTAGATGTTTAGAGAGTGATACGATTACTTCCTTTATGCCAGATGGGATCTCTGTTAGAAACCGGAGGGTCTGACAACCTTTAGTGCTCTGTGGTGTAACACGAGGAGGAACAGAGTCAGAGTTCAATTTCAGACTATTCATTGGTGTAAACATTCATGCTTGTCAGATAGAAAAGTGAAGTGAGACTTGGGTGCGTCTTAAGAATCCTGGTGCTGTTTGACCCAGCTTTGATGTTACCCTTTATAGGAACGGATGAACTTGGTTGAATGCCTATCTGGCTACTTAGGAAAATCAAAGCTTATTAAGGCAGTTTTTATATTATTGGTGGTAAAGGCAATATATTTTTGGAAACTTTATTTTTTTATTTTTTAAAGATTTTACTTATCTGTATGCGAGAGAGAAAGAGAGAGAGAGAGAGAGCACGCACGCGAGCACAAGCAAGGGGAGGGGCAGGCAGAGGCAGCAGAAGCAGGCCCCTGCTGAGCAAAGCCGGATGGGGGAGCTCCATCCCAGGACCCCAAGATCATGATCCGGCTGAAGTCAGACACCCAACCGACTGAGCCACCCAGGTGCCCCTATTTTGGGGAGCTTTAAAATGAAATTGGCAAGCAACCATTTTATGAAAATATTAGGAACTTCACAGACTTGTCCCTACTTTATCCCCAGCAATTTCATCAGTACAGTAGAAATGATCCCCCTAAAGAAAAGCAGCCAGTTCCACTACAAAGATGTGGGAAACAATGACTGGAAACCAAGTTAATCTTTAAAAGTTGTTTATAGATTGGAATTTCTACCTGCTCAGTGCTCAGCAGGAAAGAAAAAAAAGAAAGCTCTTTATATTCTTATCAATAAAAATAACACTAACATTCCAATGGAACAATAGGTAAAGGGCATTAACTGAAAAGAAGATTAGAAAACTACAAACAGTTGATATATTTATGAGCAAGGTACTTATTAGCAATCAAATAAGTGGAAATTAAAACAGAATTTTTTAAATTTCCAAATTGGCAAGGATGATAAGGAGGGTGCTAACAGAGATGGTAAAAGGGTGTGGGGGGTTGGACAAGCCACTGGAAACAGTTCAAACCACCTAACAGTTGGAAATATGACCTAGATTCTTACTTGTAGGAATCTATCCTAAGGAAACAATGAAATGCTATCAAAGTTGTGGTTTATTCAGGGGTTTAAATTAGTCAGAAAAATCATACTCCCAGAGAATATCTAATGACCTAGGAAAATGCTCATACTATAACTAAGAAGAGTAAGAGAAAATGATGTGTATTTATATAAAATATATAAATATGCACAGAAAAGACCAAGAGAAAATTATCCAAAATATTGTACTTATTTCTATTGGAAATGATAAAATTAAGTGATTTTACCTTCTTTGAAATACTTTTCTGTATTTCTTCTGTAGGTTTTTATAGTGAATATTGCATTATTTTAATTTTTTTTAATAGATTTGTTTGTTTTTATTATAAAAGTAACAAGCACTGCAGAATGTTTTGGAAATACAGCACAAGAATAAAAAGTATAGGGGTGTCTGGGTGGCTCAGTCAGTTGAACATCTGCCTTTGGCTCAGGTTATGATCCTGAAGTCCTGGGATTGAGCCCCACGTTGGGCTCCCTGCTCAGCGGAAAGCCTGCTTCTCCCTCTGCCCCTCCCCTGCCCCTCCCCCTGCTCTCATGCTGTCTCTCACTCTCTCTCAAATAAATAAAACCTTAAAAAGAAAAAGGATAGAAAGTATAAATATGGTGGTGTGCATAGGGTTTCTTTTGGGGATGAGTTTTAAAATTGATTGTAGTGATGTTTGCACAGCTCTGTGAATATACTAAAAACCACTGCATTGTATACTTTAAACGGGCGAATTGTATGGTATGTGAATTATATCTCAAAAGTTGCTATAAAAACCAAAAAGATTACCTGCATTGCTACCATCCCAAGATTTCCACTGCCAGTATCTTGGTCCATAGCCATACAAACTCATTTCTGTTCATCATACATACTTGCTTTAAGAATAAAACTCAGATCATACCATGCATGCCATTGGAAAGTACTTTTTTTTTTGAGAGAGGGAGAGAGGGAATGGGAGGGGCAGAGGGAGAGAACCTTAATCAGGCTCTAGGCCCAGCACAGAGTCTGATTTGGGGCTCAATCTTACACCCCTGAGATCACGACCTGAGCCAAAATTAAGACTCAGACACTTAATCGATCGAGTCACACAGGTGCCCCAAATTAGTTAATTAATTAGCTAATCAATTAAAAACTAGCTAATTAATTAAGTAGGCTCCATGCCCAGCATGGAGCCCAATGCAGGGCTTGAACTCATGACCGTGAGATCAAGACCTGAGCCAAGATCAGGAGTTGGAGGCTTAACCAACTGAGCCACCCAGGTCCCCATTTGAAAAGTATTTTTAATTATGACATATATAACTTTATAATTAGAAAGTATAATCAGGGGCACCCAGGTGGCTCAGTTGGTTAAAGCAAAAGGGAATATGGGTATGGCTTCATATGTCTACCACATTTCTGCAAGGATATAGAGAAGCTGACATTAAGGAGAGAGAAATGGGTGGCTGGGAAGCTGGTAGTTCTGGAATTTACTTTTCACTCTACAATATATCCTTTTGCACTTGCATATTTGTATCTCTTTTTTAGACAAAATCATCATCAGGAAAATCTTGCCGATGAAGGGATGTAGATGTCTTGGTGTAAGGATAAGTGATATTAAGCAAACTTACCATTCATGCCCTTGCTAAACCCTTTTAATCACTTCCCTTGCACAGTTCTGAGACCTGCATGATCAGACTAGGCTATCTCAGTCCTCTCTATGGCCATTTCTCCACATGGTCCTTTTACTCCCATCACCCTGGCCATCAGTTCCTAGAAGTCTTAAGCTCTTTCTCTTTTGACATTTCTCCCAGAAATGTCAAAGGCAGCATTAGCAATGTCAGATGATAAGCTTTTTAAGGAATTCCAACTCACGAAGAGACCTCCAAGATGCAACCCACCCCTTACTTTATTACACCTGAGAAGCTAGGCTCTATAGTCTGAAGTTACCTGCCTAAGGTCACACAGCTGTTCTCTGCTATATGTAATTAACCTTAGCAGCTGATCTCTGGAGTTTCATTAAGCAAAAGTAGGTTAATAAAAAGGAAGCCTTTAGATTTTAGATATCGGTAGAGTGGGGCTACACTAGGACTTGGAAAATTAATTTGATTTCTTATCCATGAAAATGTCTTCATGATGCCAATGCTCTAAGGGACCAATCAGGCAAAAGAATGTTCCCGAAAAATGAAAAGCCTCTGTGATGTTGGATTCTACCAAGAACCACACAATTATATTTGAAATATATTTGTTTAATTTAAGGATGAAATTAATTTGATAGTCCTGAGGCCATTCATCCATAGGACTAGCTTTTTAAATCCACATCTCCACAATGTAGCTAAATTAACCATAGTTAAGTAAATTAGAAATTCAAGCAGCTTCAGAATCTGAGCAAGACCATGGACAGTCCTGATGAGCATTGAGCCCTCAAGGTTTTAAGGGAATGTGTCACAGACTGAGATGCAGGCAAAAAGATAAGGCTTGGGAAATGATTATCTGAAAGAAATGGACCTACCTGCAAGAGCACAAAAATGTTATATTTGAATTCCTTTTTCTACACCCTACCACCTACTTCACAAATATAAATTCATATGCAATCTTCACCTGTTTGGTCTTGTTCTGTGATTGTCAGACTCTTTTAAAATCTGTGTATTTCTACTTTCATAGTAATTAAATAATTAATTAATTAATTTTAAGGTAAGCTCTAGGCCTAAGTGGGGCTTGAACTGAGATCAAGAATTGCCTGCTCTGCCAACTGAGCCAGGCAGGTGCCTTGCCTTTCTACTTTTTTAATGTTTTTTTTATCTCTGCTTCTAAAAGTAATATGTTACCAAGAAGTTGGAACACATAAACCTGTGTAAAAAAGAAAAGTCAACCATATCCATGATCCAAAGATAATTGCTGTACATCCTGGAATATTTTCTTCTAGTTTTTCATCATAGTGTATATGTGAACGTGAGGGATTCATGGGTTTATAAGGGTTATTGAATTAGAATATTAGCTTTATATTCTATTTTTTCAGCTTATGCTTTATTGCTGGCATTTCTAAAGTTATTAGATGATTATCAATTTATACAAATCTTTGAGTGATTGATGACTATTTTCACAGCATAAATTCCTGAAATGGGATTAAAGTGTCAAAGGGTATACATATTTTTAAGGGGTTTGATACATTGTCACCTAATTATCTTCAAGAAATTGTTTTCCCATTTACACTCGCCACAGCACCCGAGTGTCCTTTATAAAGTCAATCTTACCAAGAGAGAATATGTTCATTTTTTGACACATTGTCTGAAATATTTTGAGTTTTGTTTGAATTCTCTTTTCTTGAATTTCAGGGTAAATTTTTTCCTAATGTTCGTATGTGATAATTTTGTCTATTCATAACATCTGACCAATTTTCTATTAAAGGGTGCATTTTGTTGATTCATAAAAGTTTTTTGATATGTTAAAGATTTTTAACCCTTTGAGCATCAGTTGTAGGTAGCCTCACTACCTGGCTTTTCCCCTCCTTATATTTGTTTTCTGAAAAAAAAAAAAAAAAAAAAAAAGAATTAGGGAAAATTTTTTTACACAGTCAAGTCAACCAATTGCATTTATTTTTCCACGGCTTTTACTTACAAAGTCCTTTTCCCATCCAAAGATAGGTATCTACCTATATTTGCTTTGAGTTAATTTATAATTAAAAAATATTTAACTCTTATTCTTCTTGGAAATATTTTCAAGAATGATGTGAAAGGGAGCACTAACAGGATTTTTTTTCCAAGTGCCTCAACACTGTTTAATGAATAATCTTTGCTTTCTGCAATGGTTTTGTAATGCCTCTTTTATCACATGGCTGGCCAATAGTTGTACACTGGTTTGCGTGTAACCTGCTGGGCTGAGTGTCTGGATTAACCTTCCCAGTGGGGAGTAACTGTAGGCAGTTTGAGGACTCCCTGAGCAGCTCCCACAGTTCCCTGAATATGGTGGATGGCCAATAAGGTCTTGTATGAAATGAACAATTAATGAATCATTTGTACACCTGGGAAAGTTTAACTGGAAGATAAACAAATGTCTGTCCGACTGGTTAAATGTTTACCTTTTGGGGCAAGGGTGCCAGGCATGACAGGATTTTTAGTGACTCTTACAGGTTATGATTGTCTCTTCCACCCCCTGCTACTCTGATCCAGTCACTTCCGCCTTTGGAATATAATAATGGTTTCTTATGGCCTCAGATTAGGAATAAATTCCAGGTTATTATCTTTCAATAAATTCATCATTCTCCAAGAACAGTTACAATGCAGCCGGGTCAGTATTTCTCACACTTGAGTAATGTATAGACACCTTTAAAAGGAAAACAACTCTACAGACCTTCGGTGATGCCTTATTTTTATTAAAATACCATTTAAATAAACTGCATATTCTTATAGGTCCAGAGCAAAAAAGGGTAGTGGGATCATGGCTACATGATATTCATATGATCCAGAATATGCATGTTAATTTAACACAATATTAGTTTCTTTTAAAAATATTGTAACAGAAGCAAAAACACCAATTTCCTGGATTTCATAGAGAACTTGGGGATCCCTGGAGTATGTGTCCTATTTCCAGTCTAACAGAACAGAAATTGCTTTTCCATACACCACATCCAACCCTTAAACTTTGCCCTTTTTCTAAGCAGTTTGGATGCCTACCTTGTCTTCAACACTCAACTTAAGTGTGAATAATCACTAAACTAGATGTAAACTAATCTCCATATGCTCATAACCATTACACAACTGCAAAACCCAAACGGAATATGAACAAAACTATAAAAGCAGTGTTTCAAATAACTTTATTTAAAAAGACAGAGGACATTGTGTTGCTGAACAAAACTGTCTGCTCGCCTTGTAAGCACAGAGCTGTTGCCTGCTAGGAGCAGGGTTTTTGGTTGGTTTACATGCCCAGACTTAGTGAACAGACTTACCAGAATTAGTTCATTCCTCCAACGATTAATCTTTATTTTTCTTTAAGAAACCTTTAGTAATTGAACTGCAGCACATCAATCCATCAGGATTTTCATCAACACTACCAGCTCTAAAACATCCTGCTATTCTTCTAAAGAACTTGCTTCTGGAATTTGGTATGTATAACTAAGCTGATTTTTGCTCTATAGGTTTTAATAAGCCATGTTCTCTATGCCACTAGGAAAGGGAAACTCTTTCTGGAACCAAAAAGAAATGGCTTCAAGATGAAAGAAAATCACTCAAAGTAGCTCCTTAAATATTTTAAATGCAGTAATTTCTAAAAAGGACAATTTATATTCTGTATTACTTACAATCTGAGTGTAGAGAGGCGGTGGTAAGTCTAAGGGCTTA
Organism: Potos flavus; assembly: GCA_028534135.1. NCBI lineage: Eukaryota > Metazoa > Chordata > Mammalia > Carnivora > Procyonidae > Potos > Potos flavus. The sequence goes on along the minus strand of CM052883.1, from coordinate 107,222,372 downwards.
ATTATGAAAGGGAAGCTTTCTGCAAAATTTTATGGAATGCATTCTCCATATTTTATAGGAGAATATTATACAGGACTCTTAGGTTGCTCAAGACTCTGTTTCCTAATAGTTGTTGAAAGCTGTTGACTTTTAGAAATGAACATGTTGATCTGGGTGTAAAGGAGGAGGATAGGCAGAAAACAGAAGAGATGCCAATTCACAATGCAGCAGGCAATTAATTAACAAGAGTCGTGCTCCTGGAAACATATGATGGAAAAGATCTAAGAATCTTGGAATAACAGAAGATGTATTTCTCTCAAGTTACTTTACTTGTGTGATTTCTCCACCATAGTTAAATCAGTGGATGAGATGTTGGGGTAAGGCACTGGTTCTCGACGTGGAGCAATTTTGCCCCCCAGGGACATTCAGCCATGTCTGGAGGCATTTTTAAACATCACGACTGTGGAGAGAAGGCATCCTATTTGCATCTAATGGATAGAGGTCAAGGAAGGATGCTGTAAAACATCTCACAGTGCACAGGACACACCTCATAGCAATTATGCGGCCAAAGATGTCAATAGTACAGAGGTTGAACGACCCTGGATTAAGGTGTCCAAGCCAAAGGACTGTATCTGGGCTGTATCCTTGTGTGCACAGGGCTTGTGTGACAGGCTGTATCCTTGTGTATCCTCCTGCTTTACACATACACCCATGCATGAGCAATCATCAATTTATATTACAAGGCCACAAGAACTACCTAGAATCCTCCCAGAGAGTCTCCTGGAATACAAGTTAGTCCCAGGAAGGTTGAGTTAGAGGGTTTTGCACTGAGCCAGCCACATGAGACAACTACTGCAGGAACAGATACAAGGGAACAGTTAAAAGCGTAACAGGAAACATCAGTTCATTTATTCACTTATTCAGCAAACCTTTATCCGGCACCCGCATGTGCCACTCTGCTAGGCATGATGATGGTACACAGTGAACACACCCAAAACGGTCCCTGCCCTCATGAAGCTTACAGCCTAGGGAAGACTAGAAAGATCAAGAAGAGGCCGGTAAAATGAGGACTCCATAAATGTATGGGACTGAGGAACAATCACACAGCAGCTCGAGCAGCTGTCATGTAAGCGTAATCTCATTTGAACCACACAACAAACCTGGAGACAGGCTTTACTGCCTTCAGAGAAGTTAAAAGCATGCCCAAGGTCACACAGTTTGTAAGTGGCAGAGTTTCAGCCAAATGACACTGAGGTCCCTGTTGTGTTTTACAGAGCGAGGATACACATAGGCCCTGTGGCTTGACTGACTTGGAATTTCCTCTCCTGATTCTCACCAAGCAAGCATACAGGTACAGAGGCTTTCCCCTTATGAAAAAATGCCACCAGCCTTCTTGGTCCTCTTGCTTACATCACACCTGGGGATTATTTTCTAGCTGTTTCATGTATATGTGCCTTACGTTCCTAATTAGATTGTAAACTCCTGACCTGCAGGGACCAGATCTTCCATTTCCTTTGCAACCTTTTGCAGTACTGCAGTGACCCAATAAATGTCTGCTGCATGAATGAACCTGTAGAGATAAAAATACTTTATGGTCTCCCCATTTATTGGTTTCACGCTCTTACTTTGCTTTGTGATAGGACCGTACATTATAAGCTTCTAGAGGGCAGAGGAAATGGCTTGGTGCTTTCCTTACACTCAGCAGGCACCATGCAAAATTTGATCCCCGCATGCCTTTTTGATGCTCTGGATAATATTAGCACACTGGAGTGTTTTTGTGTATCTAAGGACCGAGGTTGTCAGCCTCTCTGCGGCGGGGAATGTTCCTTCCTTTCCACAGTAAGCTTCCCTGGCGCCTAGGACTGGGCTAGATTACTGCAGAAGCCCCCTCCCCCGCCCTCCTCTTCCCCCACCTCCCCACTTATTTTTATTGCCAAGGAGGCCGACTGCGAAAATGGCAAGCTCTTGCATAACCCCAGACCTTGCAAGGAAATGAGCAAAGTGGAAGGGGATTTGAAGGCAGGTCAGAAATGGCCTGGATTAGAACACTGAGGCTTCTTGCTGACCTGCGGGACCCCAGCCGCGCTCCGCCCGCAGTCGCGGGGCCCTGGAGGAAGCCCGCCCGCCCCGCGCGCCCCCGGAGCTGTCCAGACGGCCCCGCCCGCGCCTACCTGGGCACTCACCCGCGCCGCGCGGCCTCTCCTCCTCCCACCCCGGCCGCGGGAGCCCGGCTCGGGCCTGCCCCGCCGCCGCCCCGCCTCTGAGAAGCCCCGCGGGCGGCACGCTAGCAGCCTCCTCCGGGCCCGCCAGACCGCGCCCGGCGCGCCGGGGGCGGCCCGGCCAGGCTCGGCGGGGCTCGGCGGGCTCGCCCCCGGCCGGGCGCCTGCAGGGGGCGCGGGGACGGCCCCGCCCCGCCGCCTTCCCTCTCCCTCCCGGCTCCCTGGATCCGCGCCGGGAGGAAATGATGTGTTGCTGCCTGGTTAATCACAGCTCCAGACACTCATTGGCCGAGCGCTCCGCAGCCACTTCCTTCTCCTCCTCCTCCCGCTCCTCCCGCTCCGGCTCCTGCTCTTTGCAGCCGCCGTCGCCGCAGCCTCCCCCTCCGCGCCGGGGGAACTTTTCTACTCTCTGTGACCGTCTCCCCCGCCACCTCTCGGGCGAGCCTCCCCACGGGCCGCCCGCCCCGCCCGCGGCCGCCCTCCCAGCCCGAGCCGCTGCGCCTCGGGAAGTTTATTCCGCCCGCCCTCCTCCCCTTCCTCCTCCTCTTCACCCCGCCTCCCCTCCCTCCCCCGGCTCTTTCCCCCGGGTGGCTGCCGCCGCCGTCGCCGCCGCTGCCAGGCTGCTCCTCAGCCAGCCGCGCCGGCCCTAGGGCTGGAGAGCCCCTGGCCGCCCGCACCGCCCGGCTGCAGCCGCCGCGGCCGCCGCTCGGGGCCGGCCGCCGGACCTCGGCCCCGCAGAGTTCCGGGCTCTCTCGCCGGCTGCACCGCCCCGCCCCGCGCCGCGCCGCTCCGCGCCGCTCCGCGCCGACCTGCAGCGCCCGGCTGGCTCGCACTCCGCCTCCCCCGGCTCAGCCCCGGCCGCGGCGGGACCAGAGGTGAGGGCAGGTCGCCGGCCGCGCTGCGGGAACCGGGAGGACCGAGGGAGGAGGGCGCCTGGCGGGAGAAGAGGCTGGGATTGGGGTGGGAGGGTGGGCGTCTGCGGTGCCTCCCCCTCGCTTTCATTCCTTTCTCCCCAAGCTTCATCCACTCTCGGTGGGGGAAGCAGCCGCGGAACAAAACTGTCTTGCTTTGGGCCTGAACTGCTGGTGGGATATGGGAGAGGACAGAGGCATGGAGTGTGTGTGGGGGGGTGTCGCTGGGTTGCAGCGTGTGTGTTTTGTGTGTGTGTGTGTGTGTATATGTATGTATGTATGTACGTAGTGAACTCCTTCAGGGTGTGCGCCGCTGACTTGTAAATCGATCTGATCGCCCGTGGCTCACCTTCCCAGCTGAGCTTGGTTTAGAGTGAAGGGATGGGCTAATCACCCCCACCCTCAAAATATCTGTCTCTTCCAAGAGGAATTTTCTGCTGGAGAGACAGCCAATAAACTCTGCTCAACTCCCTCCCGCCCTCCGTTCTTCCTAGCTGCAGTTTCAAAAAGCTTCAAAGCCAGGAATGTGGGATTCATCTCCCGATCCCCAGAAGGCAAATGTGGTTACAGATGTTGCACGGTACTTTGCCAAGTTTAAAACCCTTCCTTCAACACTGTAACCAAAACAGTGAGGCTAGAACCTGGGGCGTGCTGGGGAGAGATGTGGGCCTCTGGGGCCGCTGGATTCATTAATTTCCTTCGGGTTCTAGGCTGGCTTAGGTCTGTCCAGTTTGCGCCAGATATGTCTCTCCCTCTCCCCCAACCTCCTTTCCCTGGAGTTTTGAACGCTCCTTGCTTGGGAGAAAAGCTATAGAGGAAGCTACTTAAGGGAATAAAACATTCCACTTAGTAGCAGAAGAAAAGTCTTGGTTAAAAAGTTGTGCTTAATTTGGCTTTTGGTGAGAGGTAGCACAGTAATCAATGGATCTGTTAATTTTATTGGGCTTTCTTTTTTGAGGGTTGTGTGTGTGTGAGAGAGTGTGTGAGTGATGGGAGTTAGGTGATGAGAAGAAGGACTGATCTCATACATAGTTTGTATATTTTTGAAAAGAGGCCCTCTAATTAAGACTTAGATATAACCCAGTGGTTTTAAAGAATCCTGTCCCAGAGATGCAGACTGCTCTGACAGCCCAAGGGAAGGCGGTGGCAAAAAATAGACACCACCTCCCTTTTCCCCCAAAAAAATTCTTCCTGGAAAGGTGGTGTTAAGAAATTTCAGAGATGGGCTGATCCAAGTGGCAGGCCTTAAATGGAAACACTATAGTATGTCTTGGCACTTGTCTCTGGAGGTGGGTGGCTGGCAGGGGGCCCGGGCTTGGGCAGCCAGCAGACACTAGACTTGTGCTGACCTCAGACATTGGCCTCGCCATCCAGCTTTACAGTATGCTTAAGTATGAAATATGGGCCTCACCCATTTCACTGATGGGGACAAAGGGGTCAGGAGGTTGTCGTAGGCCTGGACAGGACTTGGATCACCTGGCTTCTAAGACCAAATCACTTTTTTGTGTGAGGCAGTGGTTTTTGTTTTCTAGCCTGGAAGTCAAAACACAAAACAAAAAACTAAAACAGAAGTCTTTTGGAGCTGAAGTGTGTAGGTCTTAAATCGATGGAATTGTGTGGTGGATGATACTCAAAATGTGGTGAACGATGTTGCCGTAAATTCTGGATAGATGGCAAAAATCAAGGGCTGGGATGGGGAGAGACTGGGTTCCTACTCTTCTTTTCTGGAGGTTTGGGTGAATTTTTCTTGAAATGGAGAGAGTGGGTTTTAAATAAAGACTTGATTTAGGTAGTAGTTTTACAACTTTTGTACCTTGGAAGAGAGTGATCATTTGAATCTGAATAAGTTTCTTGTTACCTCTAAGTAATTTAAAAGAATATTAAGGATGCCGCATAGAGATGGAGGAATGTGCCTTATTCAGGAATGTAATTAATTTCAGAAGTGGGAACTTAATGCCATTAATAGCATTGTAATGACTTTTTTTTCAGAATAGTGATTTACCAAATTTTCTGCATCTGTCCACTGAACAGCTAACGGTGATTGAATCAGTAAATAGAGACACTGCCTCTGTCTTACCCTAGATTGCACTGAGCTAATACTGTGATAATCATGATAGACTTCTAGGTAAGGTTGGATCAAGTAGTCCAGCCTTCTGGGGGAGCAAGGGACAGGGCAGAAATGCATTTGAAAAATGATCCTGTTATTCAAGGTCATGAGGTGAAGATGGAATCTGTGTGTGTGTGTGTGTGTGTGCGCACACGCGCGTGCAAAAAGTACATTAGACAAAGAGGAGCTGGGACTGGGAACAGTCTTCTGAGCTTGTTCTGCCGTTGGATCCCTGCATCTTGATTTATTTTTATGTGACGGGATCCAATGCACAACTTGTGAGAAACTGGGGAGCAGTAAACTATGAATGGTAGCAAAACCCTCTGATGTCTTTTGAATGAATTTGGTGACCAATGTGATGGGCGAGCACTGGCTTTGTGCTAGACACCGTGCTCAGCTCTTTGCATGCATTTTTCATGACATTGTCACAGCAACCATATGTTTTATTATTATTTCACTTTTTTATGACGAGAAATTGAGGCTTTCCGAAATTGAGGGAGTTGCCCTGGTTGTAAAGCTAGTCAGCGGTGGAGTGGGGATTTGAGCTAGGAGTTTGCAAGACTCTGGAACCCATGTTCTCAGCCCCTTTTGCCAGTGTTTGCCATATTTCATTCGCTCATACACCGTCTTCATAAGTTTACTGTGACTAAGTGTCAGTCTATTAATTATTTAGGATTTTTCTTTAAGGCAGTGATTGACCTTAGAAAAACTAAAAAGAAGTCATCTTTTAAGAGGAGACAATATATCATTGCCATAATTGGAAAGCCAACTCACTTGTTAGTAGTGGGAGGTAATCATAAAGATACATTTATACTTATAATAAAGCCCCAAATTCAGGACAGTGATTACCTGCTGTGTGTGTGTGTGTGTGTTGCAGGAACTTGGGGATCAGGGTGGAAGAGGTAGGTAGATGATCTAGCATTGGTGACATTCTGGGTTTTGGGGTTGAGTGGTGGGTTCAGGGGTGCTGATTTCATTTTTAGACTTTATAACCTACATACACGATACATATTTTTTTGTAAAAAGATAAGGAAAATTAAATACATGACTGTTAACATAATGACTACTCGGGGGATATTTCACTGCACTATTATGACTATAGACAACTTGGTGCCCATGCGACGTAGGCTTGCAAATGCTGTTGGTTGATTGATAAGACCCCAGGTGACAATTTTAAAGCAAGCTGATTGTAGTCATACCTGAACGAGATTGAGGTATGTCCCCTCTTCTATATTCTCCTGCTTCCACTCTCATTTCAATATTGTGACCAAAATAATATGGAGGCTGCAGCGTGGTTTCTCCTGACTGTGGTTTCCAATGACTGGGGCTGAGCTGAAGCTGGCACTTGTCAACAGCACCTTGTCACATACATCTAGTGCTCAGGATGGGGCAAAAAATGCTGTCATGAAGTGTTACAATGCTTTCATTTTTATCCAGGGGTTAAGTGAGAAGGTTCAGACTGGGAAGCCAGTATTTAAGTTACAGCAAAGCCTGGGCGAAATGTTAACAGTGTGAAACTGGCAAGGCTGGGAGATGAAGCCATCAGAGGTTTTCGCTGGAGTCCACATAGTCTCCTGTTTTATTTTCCCAAGCAAGTATTGGGCCCTGTGGCTTTATTCCTGGAAATGAGAATTTGAATTTGGTTTCCTGGTACAAAATGCCTTCTTTGATCTCTTGGAGTGAGAACTTTGTGTTTCTTTCTGTGGCCAATTCCAGCTCTCAGAAGAACCAAGTGGAGGTTTACCTCTTCTTTTTTAGCAGTTGGCCTTAGACAGCTCTTGCTTGCCATGCTAGTTTAAGAATGAGAAGTTCCAAAGCAGGATTTGTCTTGAAGGGGCATTCATTTAAAAGACTCCTTTTGAAAGAGCTTCATGAAGATGATGTGGTTGGCAAATCATGGCCTTAGGTTCGGATGGGAGGTAGTTTTGTTTGAACTTAGGCTCCCCAGATTAACTAAGGAGACCCAGCAGCTTCCTTTTTGAAGTTAAAACAGATACTCCCCTGTCCCCAGTATTCAAACCAACTGGCCAGTCGAATAATATTCCTGTGCTCTTATATGCATTTTGGGAAATCGGAGCTTGTTTATATGTCTGAAGACTCTTCTGTGATCCATGAGACTTTTGTTTTCCAGAGCCACCACTACTCATTTGTTTGATTTTTGCGTTTCAGTCTCTGACCAACATTCCACTTTGCCCATTTGGGTTGCTTCATTGTTTGCTCTGGGTACTTGGCCTTTATTTCTGTGGCCAGGAAAGTGACTCTGAGTTTTAGTTTTTCCAGATTTTGTGGAGGTTCATGCAGTAGGTGGAGTTTGTTTTTTGGACAATGGGGCACGTTCAGGGGGTCCCCTTTAGCATAGGTGTCCTGACAGTTCTTCTTTCAGGTGTCCTGATAGGTTCAGCTCTTTCTCATCATGGGGCCGAGCTTTGGAGTCAGTCCCTTTGCCTTGCCCTTCCCCCTACTTTTGGGGAGAGCCAAATCCTCAGGGTTCAGAGTAATCTCAGTGCAGGAACGCTTCCTGGATTTTGCTTTTTGACATTTTCCTAGCATTTTATTATCTTTACTACTCATTCTTGGACTTGATTGATCTTTTTTGAGGGCAAGGACTTCAGGTTCACTCCTCCATTTATTTGTTCGACACCATTCATTCTCCTTCACCGATTTAAAACCTTTCAAAATTCCCTCACTGGGCTCTTTGAGGGCAAGGGCTGTGTCTTAGTCATCTTTTGTATATGGTTTGCACCTAACACAATGCCTGGCCCAGACCACACAGTCAGTAAATGGTTTTTTAATTGTGGAGAGAATGAATGGCTGATTGCATATTAGAGAAGCGGACAAGCCCAGTACTCTAGGGAATCAGGGAGGCAGCCTGAGAGCAGATGATACCAGACAAAGAGGTCCTTAAGGAGGAGTTTGGGAAGCAGGGATGAAAGACACTCTAAGTGGAAGGAACTTTTTTTGATACCCCTTTTAATGCTTGATACTGTAACATAGTGGATTCAACATTTATTGTATTCTTTTCAGTTTATGCTTTGTGTTGTTTTGGGTTTAAGGGCGAAACCTTTTTGGGGAAGAATATCTCAGTGCATATTTAATATTGTACAGAGCACCGAATCCTGTGATCCTGAGTGCATGGTTGGGACTCATTTACTTGGTGAATTAACTCCTTCACTTTGACTTTGTCCTATTGCGTATGTTCACATATAGTTGACAGTGAAAACAGCGTGGTAGGCAGTGAGCATTGTGGAGAGATATGTGGATGATCTCTTTGGAAAATGGATGGAATACAGAGTGAACTTCTCTTTTGATAGGTTTTAAGGGCTAATTTGAGTGGGCATGCCATGTAGACCTTTTCTGCTTGAGTGCTTGATAGCTGGGTGCCTTGCTCATCTGTGAAAGTTAGAATGGGTGTTTGGTAGCCTCCGTGCAGCATGGATGACATTGAAAATGAGATCGCTCTGGGGTGCCTGGCTGGCTGAGTTGGTAGGGCATGCTGCTCTTGATCCTTGAGGTCACGAGTTCGTGGGTGTAGAGTTTACTTAAAAAAAAAAAATTACGACACAAAGAAAATAAGATTACTGTAGTTTTTATTTTTCTTTTTTAGGCAATTATGGAAGAATTACCAATTGAACTTCTGAAAATAACCTTGAGTTCGATGGGAAATGTACAGAGGGGCTAAGGGAACATAGGAGTGGTCTTAGACAAAGCTGGGTATTAGATGTGGGGTGGTACTTGGACTTTGAAGAGAGTGGATACTGAGAAAGAACTTGAGAAAGAGCATTCTGGTGTAGAGAGAATGAGTTGAGATATTTTAAGCCAAGTTCGGAACCTTCCACTATTATAGCTATTGATGAGTGGTGGTATACTCTCTGTGAAAACATAATGTGCCTCATGGGTCACTCTCCTTAAGTTATAGGTTAATACTTGTAAGTAAATGCCACTAAGAGAGCTGGAGCTTTTGGACTTGTCACTTGATGTCAGGGACTTACACAGATAGAAATATACATAGGCACAACCAGTAGGAGGAAAAAGTGTAGGTAGTTATGTAGAGTGACCTTTATCTTCCTTTGGAGAATAAGGAAAATGGTAAGGGACAAGTGTGCCAAGTGATTTTTTTTTAAATGTTTTTTGAACTTGAAGAACTGAACTGTTGTGCACAACAGGTGGCAAGAACAAATATTCTCTTACTTTATGAGTATGGCCTAGTAAAAAATGGAAAGTCTCAGTCCCCGGAGATTATATAAACATAAATGTTCTATTTCAGTGTTTTAAAAACATTTTTTACTCGCAGCAATACATTTTACATCATGACTGAGTACACACGCATACACACATGCATATTAAAAATAAAGCTGAATTACAATTTTTACAAAACAATATAGCAGTGCGTCCTAATTTCTAGTCAATTTAAAAAAAAATTCTGGTCTCTATTTACTACATTGATTTCACAACTTGCTAATGGGTTCTAACCAGCACTATGAAAAAAAAAACTATTCTAGATATTGTGGAAATCAGCCTTAATTTGTTTATTGGCCATTTGCTAATCTGGATGAGAATTTTGTTTTTCTTTTTGTATGAGTCTCAATTATTCTACAGATGGTCCATGCCCTTCTGCTCTCCCCCCATTCCCCCACCCATTGTTCTTTTCTCTATGTAGGGGTCTTTGCTTGTTTCTCCACATCAGATTAAAGTGACTAATATGTGCTTTGGACCAGCTTCCAAAGCACAGCATCATCTTGATCCTAATCAGCATCAAAGGTGGGGCTAATTAAGTTAAACTGGGGGCAGGAGCCACTTAACTCCCTGTTTATTTAGGTTATATTTGAAATGGGGTAGTGACTCTCAGTAATAAGGGGATAGCAGGAGTCCCTTTTTAGGTCACCTGCACCGGAAGGATAGGAGAGAGGTAGGGAAGGTGACCTCATAGTTATTGTTCCAAAACACGGAAACACAAAACGAGGTTAGTAGGGGCCAGCTTTTTGCATTCAAACATGTAAGAAAGAGCTTAATTGGTGGCTGTAGTCATCCTTGCTGTCATTGTCCTTATCATTAAAATCTTCCTACCTTGCTGTTGCTTCTTCATCATTTCCCCTCTTCTTCTTCCTTCATCTGTTGAGCATTTATCACGGCCTCCTGTACCTGCGGCCCGGCATGGAAAGGACAGTAACATTATGTTGAGCTCAAGGTACACTTTGAGTAAGGGACTGAAGATCTGCACGTCTAACTGTAAACGGCAGAAGGCCAAGTATCTTGGTCACAAGATACAGGGGGATAAGGATCAAACAACACCTTGAGGAAGTGACTGGCTGGCCTTGGAAAAAGGTACCATTCTGATGTTATCATTTTGAGAGATGTCCGTATGTGTATAGGCTGTGGAGGAGGCAACTTGCCAGAACCAGGGGATGGGGCAAGTAACTATGAGGTAGTTGGCTTTGGTTTAAGAGCCAAGTTGTATAAAAACATAGTTGCACCTATTTGTCATCACTGGAATCAGATTCGGGGCCTTGAGGTGCAGCTTCTCTGAGAGGCAGCGCGACCTGAGACAACCGGAAGGAAGCGCAGGTTCACGTCTCTGGTTTTGCACTAATGCCGGAGCCAAAGTTGAGCGGAGGGGCTGGGGCTATGGCCGCGGTTGTTGCCCGCCCTCCCCCATGTTTCTTCTTTTTTTGCCAAGCGTATATGGTAACTCCTGGAAGGTAAAAGCCTTGTGTGACATGACTGTGTAGAGTACGTCAGAGGTAGCGCGTTAGAAGAAAGCTTAGAAGGGGAGTTTTAGGGCCAAATTATGGTTTACTTTGAATGCCAGGTGAAAGATTTTAGACCTGATTCTAAAATAGCAACAGTAAGATAACATCTGTAAGGGAGGCCCTGCTCAGGCCCCTTACTTGCATTCTCGCATTTAATGCTCACGCCCAGGCTACGAGGTACTCCCGCTTATTATCCCCATTTTATGGAAGGAGAAACTGAGACTCAGAGGGATGATGGAAGATGTCTGAGGTCACGCATCTGAACTTTCACCCAGGCTGTCCATTCCAAAGTCACTTGCTCCAAGGCAGAGTTTGGAAACTGGCGGCCGCCAGGCTGAACACACCTCAGACTTATGTCCCATTTGATACCGATGTAACACTTTTTCTTTTTGAAATAGTTGCCATTATTTAAATAGGGGGATATTTCCCAGAAAAAATTCAGCTTTCCACGTTCTTCTGCAAGACTGCAAGCCCTGGCAGCCCAAGGCCCACATTCCTGTAGGGACCTGCCGGAGCTCCTTGTTACTGTATCGCTCTGAGTGGACGTGTGTGCTTGGTTTGCCGCAGTCCCAGCGCAGCCTGTTTCCTCCCAGACACCGAGGCCCGGCATCACTTGCTCTTTATTCTTTATTCTCCTCGCCGGCCGGCTCATTCTGACATGCTCACTGCATTGTTCCTATGGCATATGAGTTTGAGACGCCTGATCCGTATAGCCTTCTATATAGCCACAGATTGGTGGTGAGGGCTGATGCCCGGTAGCTAAGGGAAATGAGAGTAGGGGGAATTAGGGTTTTGGCCTTGGGCTACAGAAGCCATAAGGTGCACAAATCATTTTTGTGAAGAAAGGAAGGGATGAGTGGGAGGCAGAAGGATCTGACTTAGGGAACGTGGATGACTGAGAGAAGGGTGCTGATCCTAAAAGAAAACGAAAGGTTAAGAGGAGCTGGTTGGGAGTAGGGCATGGTATTGGGGTTCAGGTTCTGGTGGAGTAAGCACATAGAAGAGGGCTTGCTCGAGTCTCCTGAGGAGTTGAAAATACGGCACCGGAACCAGTAGATAAGGGCTTGGAACTGTGAGGATTAGATCTGTGTGAGAGGATGCCATCCTGGGGCATTCGGATCTGGGGGAGGAAGGTCCCTTTTGGAAATAGGAAGAAAGGGACTAAGGTCTGAATGATAAAATGAACCAGCTATAAACAGCTCAAAGTCTCTTACTGACTTTTTTGGGTCAAGTGCCTTATCGTGCAAGTAAATCAAATATTTATCCTAATAAAGGAATACTGTAACAGTCTTCAACTTTTGAACATGGGAACTGATAAACATCTGCTCATAGAATCAAAGGCAGATATACTGTTTGATGGGTGACACCTATAATTTATGTTTATGCCTATTGCACTGAGTCTAATTTAGGTGAAAGAAACTGTAATAATTTTTTTTTTTTTAAGTATCACAGGTGACAGAAAAAGTGGTTGTTCTAGCTCTGAGATGGGGAAAAAAGTGCCAGAAGCCATTGACTTGTTTTGAGAATTATTCTTTTAGCCGGTTTAGAATGGAATGTCCTTTTTAAATTACAGATGAGTTTTGTGTTTTTTTTTTCTTTTCCCTTCTTATCTTGGCTTGTTTGTTTAGGATTCCTTCCAACTCATTGTTACTTAATCAGCCAGGTCTCCTCAGCTGCTCTTCTCCCACTTGGTTTCCTTTTGATCCCGGAAGGTCTTATTGTTTTAGGACATTCTAAGCACAGGTGGAGTGAATCTTTCCCAGATGTGCCTGTTGAGCATGAAAATCTTCCAAGAGGGCATTTCTTTTGTTCTCAAACTTTTTGTAAATTAAGTTTTTAATTTTAATTCCAGTATAGTTAACATACAGTGTTTTATTGTTCTCATACTTTTGTCTCAGACATTACGGTCTCCTTTTTGGGCCACATGATTCTAAAAAAGAAAAAAAAAGTTAGTGTTTTTATTTCTAATTCCTAGCTTTATTTCATTACGGTACATTAATATGGGTTCCCATAATTTTTTTCTTAACCAAATATGTTTGGTTTTTTATGATTGTTTATGTTTTAGAGACGCTATTTATGTGATATTACATGTGCTTAGGATAAGATTTGAAGTATAGGAAGGGTATACAGGAAAGGTAACTTTTGTCCTCCAGCTTCTACTCTCCCTTCCTAGAGAAAAACCGTCATTAAAACTAATTGTATATCCTTCCAGTGGTTATTTTTGCATTTACAAACATACACTAATGTGTTTTTCTTATAAATATACTATATTGCACATAGTTCAGTTCTGTACCCAGGTTTTTTCAGTTAGTTTATCTTGGAAATCATTTCCTATCAGGATGAACAGTTTCCTTATTCTTTCGAAAGGTAATTCCATAGTATAGATAATAATTTATTTAACTAGTCTTTTACTTATTTTAGGTAACATGTGTTATAATGTTGCAGTGATTGTCTTTACATATGCTAGCTACCATGTATCTACATACTGATTTGTATGTAGATGTATATGGAGATCTATCTGTCTGTGTCCTATATATGGGGGGGGGTAAATACCAAGGAGTGGAATTACTGAATCTAAGGGTATTTACATATTAAATTATAGTAGAGGTTGTACCAAGAATTTGATTTTTGAGTTGTGTTAGTGAAACAAGGTGTCAAGGTAGAAATGACAAAGCAACCCATGAGACTGAAGCAGGAGTCTCTTCGCTGGTGTAAACCAATTTTGTGGCCCAAGAAAGTCACTTAACTTTTTTCTTTGTGGTACTTTTCTTTCCTCATTTGTTTGGAAGAGCAGAGACTCAGCTATTTCAGAAGTTTAATAATTCGTTGATTCTCTTTCAGTCACCCTCCTGTTTGGTACTTCCAGTAAATGGAGCTTGATGGGTTTTTTTTTTTTTTTTCCCCTTCCTTGTGTAAGTTTGAGTCTGAAGAACCCTGGGCTTTGGAAGCCTTGCTAACCACAGGTTTATTCTGATTGTTTTAAAGCACTGTGTCTGGTTTGTGCTTTATGTTAAAAGCAGAGCTTATATGGCTGATTATCTTTAAAAAAAATATGGTGAGTGGTAAGTAGGCATTTAGTGACCGAGAAACTCATATAGTCAGCTTTTTATTATTGATCAAGAGTGGAGGCAATGGATTTTTAGACTTAGGGAAAAAAGTTTTATTTTTGTAATAGCTTTAAAAAAAAAGCAATAAGCATATGATAGATAGTTTTTAAGAAACAGCAAAATTTTATTTATGATTTTGGAGCATACCAGAGTGGACTGTTTTGGATCTTTCATAGGAAGGAGATACAATAGGGGATTATTGGAAATTTTGAGGTATATAGCTGGTATAGCTTAATAAAATGGTTGTGTTTCCTAGCAGTTACCAAATTAGACGTGTTTAAAAATTCAAACCCAAGTAAATAAAATTTAATATAAAATTCATGTTTTTTTTTTTCCCATGTTGCATTTTTTTCTTTAGAAATTGGCTCCCCCAGAATTAAGCAAGATGCTTAAATTTTTCATTTCAAAGACTTAAAAATTTTGGGCTGCTAGTATAAATGTAATTTTCCTGGAAAAGATTTTGAGCCCTTGGTTACTCATGAAAAAAAAGAAATTACTTACTAAAGCTCTTTAAGTATACAAATTTATTCATCTAGCTGTAGAGTAGCAAAAAAAAAAAAATGGAAACAACTTAAATGTTCTATAATAACCTACATATATAACCTTTATATATGTTACATATATATGCATATATATATATGTGCACACACTTTTATTCATAAAATGGAAAATTATGTAGTCACCAAAAGTATTTTCTGAGATGAATTTTCAGGGACAGGTTTCATCTTCAAAGTAACCTTCTCAAAAGAAGGTTTTGGTGGGTATTCCATCTAGTTAGTTAGATCTTTCTTCTTTTCTGTATCTTTTTTCTTTTCTTTTTTTTTTTTTTTTTAGAGATTTTAGTTATTTATTTGAGAGTGGGGGAGAGCACTCACACTAGTGGGGGGAGGGGCAAATATGGAGAAACATACTTCCCGCAGGATGACTTGAGCCGAGCAGACGCTTAACCTGAGCCACACAGGCACCCTTCTTCTTTTCTGTATCTTACATATGCTACCATATGTATACTACCCATATCTATGGGGTAAATACCAAGAACAGAGACTGTGTTTGTTTGGTACTCTGAGTGTGCATGTGTATCCTATGCTTACTATACTGCTTTATCCATAGTAGGCATGCAGACATTTTTGGAATGAATAGACTAGGCCACGAGAGTATACAAAACAACATTAAGTAGAAAAAGCAGGACACGGGGTGCCTGGGTGGCTCAGTTGGTTGAGCGTCTGCCTGCGGCTCGGGTCATGGTCTCAGGGTCCTGGGATTGAGCCTTGAGTCGGGCTTCCTGCTTACTGGGGAGTCTGCTTCTGCCTCTGCCCCTCCTCACTGCTCGTTCATTTTCTCTCTCTCTTTCTCTCTCAAATAAATAAATACGTTCTTAAAAAAAAAAGAAAAAGCAGGACACAAAAACCGTATAATTCCATACCCATAAATTATATACAATTCCATAAATGTAGATAAGCATAAGACATAGTATAATTCCAGACTTGTAGTTATATACATATAGACATAGAAAAAAAAAAAAGACTGGTAGGAAATAAAGGGGACTATTAACAGTTATTGTCTTTGAGCTGTGGGTCGTGCATAATTTTGAAGAGAAATCTTTAAATACAAATGAGTGAAGTAAATATTGGAAGATTATGTCACCTCAATAATGTATTTTACCCTTTCAGCATTAAAGGTGGTCACCTTCCCTAAAATGATGTATTACAATACCATGGCCTTTTCTCCTCTTGAGTAAAATGTACTGGATCTCTGTAGTGTGACAGGTTTTATATCTGCTTTAGAATTAAATTATGATCTGAGAGTTGCACTTTTCAGAAACTGGTTTTAATTTTACATCAGTTGAAGTTAAAGGGTAGTGAAGGTATATTAGATCTGGTACAAGTGTCTAATTATAATTATTGACGCATTTTCAAATGCTCTCTTAAGTATGATACATTGCCCATGATTTTGACAGCTGTGACTACATTAAACCTGCTGGAACACTCTTTGCACAAAGGTTTGTTTAAACTGAGAATTGTCAGAAGGATTCTTTGAAGAGTAGATGAACACAGATTTAGAGGTCAAATGGTGTTTTATTTCCCACTGTGCCTGGTGATTTTAGTCTGTTAAATGTTAATCGGGAAGATTATCTGGATTTAGTTTTCATTTCAAGAAAACTGGGAATTTAATTTTTTTTGCGTAGTATAAAAAAATAGGTGAGGATATTCATTTATCATTGATTCTCTGCCGCATTAGCTAAGCTTCTACTTATTTCTCTTGCTGAAGGTCTCCAACCGCGAAACTCCAAACTGACCCACTTGATTCTGCATAACAACCTTATTTTCAAAAGGTTTCCCTAGACCAAGTTCATATATTATCTCCTTTGTGCGGCTACTCCTTCCTTTTATATAGATTTGTTGAGTAGCTACCATGTGCCCGGCACTGAACATATAAAGACGGAAAGGCTGTCGGAGAGCTCAGCCTGGGAGAAGAAGAATAAATAGCCAAGCCACAGCAGAGCAAAGCACCAGAATGGAACTCTAAACATAAAGATGGGATGTGCAGTTTTGTTTGAGAGGGCATCTGAGGTCATCTTTTCAGAGGAATGATATTCTTGAGCATCTTGAAGGTTGAGGAGGAAGGTAGCAGGTGGGAAAAGGGCCTTTGAGGCACAGAGGCTTATAGGAAAGACGGCATCCCTCAGAACCGAATGGGACCAGTGTTCTGCTACTCAGAAGTGTGGTGCTTGGTTCAGCAGGAATGGCACCATTTGGGGCACTAGCCTCACTGACAATGTGGAGTCTCAGGGCCCCCCAGATCTGCTGAGTGAGAGTCAGTGTTGCAACAGTATCCCCAGGTGATTTAAATGCTTCTAGAAGTTTGAGAAACGTTGGACTATAGCACGAGGAGGAAGTAAAGGATGGGAGAGCTGGGGAAGTAGACCACCTGCTAAGGAGTCTGGACCTTAGTTTTCAAACATGGGGTTGATCACGAAGAAGTAACATTATCAGATTTATGTTTTCCACAAATCATCTGGAAGTACAATGAGGCAGCCTGTTACACGATGTTTCTTGAAACCGGAATCAAAAAGTACACCACAAAAGAAGTCCTCAAATAAGTGAGAAATGCAGGACGTTATACTCTTCTCTCAGACAGTGTGAATTCTCATAGTACATTGGAAGTTCAGAGAAGCTGGCATTGAGGAACACCTTATCTGAATCACTCCCCTTGGGATATTCCTGGATATTCCTGGTCTTTCAGGTTATACCTCAGTGGGACTCTTTGTAGCTGCCCCGCGGTTAACACCCCAGGGGGAGTGGAGAGCATTTTGGAGAACACATTTTGGGAAATGCTAGCACTCATTCCCACACTTGAGACATTGCCTTAGCTTAGTAGGGTGACCAGCTGTCTTGGATTGCCTGGGACTAAGGGCCGTCCTAGGCTGTGGACTTGGCAGTGCAAAAGTCGTGGGCAGACAAGGTGAGTTGGGTACCCTTCCTACCTGTTTACTGTGCCTTGGACTGATTGCCTCATTTTCTTTAGATGGGCTCAACCTTTGACCTTAAATTCCTGTTTCAGACTCATTCTAATGGAGTGACTCCCAAATTTGTTTGCATGTTTAGAAGCACCCAGAGGGGTTTCCAAACCCAATGCCCATTCCCACCCCAGAGGTTGTGATTTAATTGGTCTGAATGTACCCTGGCAGTGGAATTTTTTATAGGTCCCCAGAAGAGGGGTGTGAAAGCTCGTTCTGAATAACTATAACTGTGGAAAATGCAGTATTGATGCACCTTAAGAATTTATTTTAATTTTACTTAATTAACTTCTTTAATAGAAGCATTAATCATTATAAAGAAAAAAAAAAGTTGAACTTGATCTAGCATCATGCTGCAGGATCAGGGGTAGCAGATGTTCCTCACTTTGGGAAACATTTGTTCGGAGGCTGGAGGAGCAGCAGACTGGCCAGGCAGTGGTGACAAATGTGGCTTGAGAAGACAGTGGAGGTTTCAGAGCCCTTGAGGGGGTTGAGCTGATGAGATGTGGAAACTGATCTGATCCGTGTGGTGTGGTAGAAAGAGGAGAATCTCCAGCTACAGGGGTTCTAGATGGGGATCCCATAACAGGGTAGGGAGGAGTAGAGAAGGCATGAAGGGCTGAATTTACAAGTCCTGTTTCAGAGCCTTGGGACATCCAGGGGGAGGTGACCAAGGGGACTGTTTAGAAGAAAAGAGTTCGTAGTTAAAAAGGGCTAGGCTGGAAACAGTCGAGAGCCTCTCCAGGTCCAGAGGGCAGTGAGGTTCCAGGTGAGGAATTAGCTCGGCTGGGGAGCAGGCTGGAGGGTGCTCTGCACCCGGGGCTCATGGTGAGTGCAGGGGAAGGACCCTGAGGGGGGAGGCTGGGAACAGCCCAGGAGTAGGAGTGATGCTAAGGAGAGTGTGTCTTCCTCTGCTCACCCCAAGGAAGGTAGCCCTGTGAACCAGATAGATAAGAGCTCAAGAGGGCAGTTTGTTTTGGTAATTTAGGACATCATTAGTCATGTTTGTATAAATTTAGCATGAGGGAGGAAACAAGATGATAGCAGGGTCCAGAGGGAAGGGACTTGCTAGAGCTAGTTTTAACTGAAGAAAAAGCCTGGGATAGGATGGGACCTTAGGGAATAAATCTGGGTTTGTTTGGGAAGTAGTCATCCTCTAGTTACTCATGGAAGTTATTTCGACAAGGAACAAAGATTATAACGAATATTCAGATATTCACAGATAAATTGCCAGAGCTCTCTGGGGCTCTGTAAAATTGCTTTACTTTCAAGTCATACCACTCACCTTTTCTCTCCTTCTCTTACTATTCCCTGGACACAACAGTGTCAGATTCTGAATTTGTATGTTTATAAGTGTCATTAAACACTTTTTTTTTAATGCCGACGATAAGGCAGCGTGTGAGTCAGTATGCCACCTTTGTTCTGATGTAGTTTACCTTTGCGGACGGCTTTGCGGTGCACTGATGCAAGACCCCATCTTATGTGGTCGAGCTCCCCCCCCCCTCTTTTTTTCCCAATTAGTTGGTAAGTTCTTTGAGGGCAGAGACCGTGTGTTCACTGTGGTATTGACTCCACTCACTGCTGTGAGGAGGCCTTAGGAGGTGGTAGCAGGCAGGAGGCCTATTGGCCCTAGCTTCCCACTCATGAGGTGTCTCATATTGGTCTTGACATTACTTTTCAATGACAGGGCCTTGGAACTAACAACAGGATTGAAAGAAGGCATCGTGGGTCACACAACTTTGAACTTGTGTCTTCTTACTGAAACATGCAATTATCTTGAGACCGGCCCAATAATATCCCCTGGCATGTTTTGTAAACATTTAATACATACACAGTTTTTGTCACTCTGTTTTGGCATTTCTTATTTTAAAACCAGAAGTCATCTACAGTGGAAGAGGCCCAAGTCCCTCTGGACTTCAGCGGGCCTCTCCTTTACATAGGAGATACCTCGGTGGGCTGTGTGGAGGGGTGTGAAGGTAAATCAGCCTCTCTGACAAAGCTCACGGTTCAGGAAAGCTGATCTTGTTTTGTAATCCCTACAGGGCGCATAGTGGGCACTCAGTAAATACTCGTTACTTTGAATAAGGGAGGTGCTGTTTTGTATTACACATTCTCCGTTTTATCACAATGGACCATTATCAGTTTTTTTTCCCCCCTGTGAATCGTTAAAGATATGATGTTAGGATTTGGGGAAGGGAATGATGAAAGAGAATGAAGAAATGGAATCAGCAAGTTTTAGGACAAGAGACGAGAGGTTTTGAGTGAACTATGAAAAGTCGAAAGCAGGAAGGAGTCGCTTAGGGGGAACTGGAAGGATGTCAGGCATTTTTAAAGGAGCCCATGGAGGGGAGGTGAGGATGAGACAGGAGTATTCTAATCTGATGATGTCTTAGAGGAGAAAACTGAAGGTCTTTTCAACCTTAATGATAGCCACAGGACAAAAGCACGTTATAGCACTTTTTTTTTTTTCCTACTTCTACTAAGGGATGGTACTATATAATCTTTTTTGTACAGTCCTGTCTAAGAAGCCATACTTCACACTACGTTGAAATATATTATTTTTCAGAATGCTACGGATTGAGGAAGAGGAATAAAATTTTGAGTCCCTTTTTTGTATTTACATTAAAATTTCAAGGTACTGGTTCAGTATGAAGTGAGGAACTTTTTAGTCACTGAGGCAAATTTAGGCCGATGAGTTAATGTTTGGTCATCAGAAAATGTGCCATTAGGAGCTTGTTTCTCTTGAGAGGAGAAAAAGGCAAAATATGAGTCAGACCATAAAGTCATTTCCCCGCACTTAATTCAGCTCCCCTCGAGCTGAAGGACCGTTGACCCACAAGGCTAATTCAGACTTGTACAGACTCTACCTCCCTAAAGCCTCTCCCCCAGGACCACCCGCAGAGCAGGTTTGCTCCCTCTTCAAGGTTGACCTGGACAGAGTTTTCTTTTGTGAGGGGCCCATCCGTTGCTCATGGGCTTTCCTGAGAAACATGAAAAGGCAGTCAACTCGTTGGAGGGGTGTAAAGTGTGTTTTATGGATACACAACTCTGCCGTGCACTTTGGGTCTGCTAGTTCTGCGGCCAAGTACCATCCTTCTGTCCTTGGTCTTTGCTCTTGATCTTCCAGTGGTTTCTATCTTGTGTTCCGTTTTGCTGGTGATTGAGATAATCTCCAAAAGTTTCTGCAAATTCCTGACTAGAAATATGTCTATGAAGATGGATGTGAATTGTTAGGAATAAAAAAAAAATGCTTCCATCATCTTTCTTTCTTTAAACTTTTATGATCTATTTATGGTTTATTTTGATTCGTGCCTTTTTCTGTTCTTTTTTTTTTTTTTTTTTTATTCGGTACAGGTGAGATGATAGGCCCTGTGCTGGTAGCAAAGGTGCTCTTCCTGGCCTCAGGAGAATTCCCAGCTTAGTCAGCGAGACACATGCATCTTCGGTTACAGTGCAGATGGGCAAGTGCTGTCCATCACAGAAGTGTGTGGAAGGTGCAACAGCAGGTCCAGAGGAGGGACACCTAACCCACCTTGGGCAGAAGGATGCAGGGAAGTTTCTGATCCAAGGAGATATTAAGTGCACATTTTATTTTTTATTTATTTTAATTTAAAAAAATTTTATTTATTTGAGAGAGAGAGATAGTGAGAGAGACAGAGCATGAGCTGGGTGGGGGGTTGGGGGGTAAGGGAGAAGCAGACTCCCCACTGAGCAGGGAGCCCCATTTGGCGCTCTGGGATCATGACCTGAACTGAAGGCAGATGCTTAACTGACTGAGCCACCCAGGTGCCCGTGCAGTGCACACTTTAAAAATAAGTAAAAATTCCCACTTCAGTGGGAAGTGTGCTTCTCCCTCTCCCTCTGCTGCTCCCCCGCTTGTACTCTCTCTCTCTCAAATAAATAAATAAAATCTTTAAAAAAAAATAAAAATAAGTAAAAATTAGCCTGACAGTGTAGGGCAGGTATTCCAACATGGTGAACATTCAGAGAAAAGGTAGAAGGCATAAGAAGAGCATGGTGCATGCTGGGAACCACAGGGAGTTTAGTTTATAGCTTGTGGTATGTGTGCAGATTGATGGGGCATAAGGCTGGAGAGGTGGGTGAAGACTACATTACGAGGACTCCTTATTCTATACCCAACAGTTCAACTCTTACTCCCAAACTGTGTTAGCTATTAGGGAATTTTAGGTAGGAAAGGGGTCTGATTCGATTCGGATTTTGGAACATTCACTGGCAGCAGTTTTGAAGATAATCTTTAATAATTTTATTTGTTCATGTATGCAATCAACTGAATTTGAATTGTGTGTGTCCCCCAAAATTCATATGTTGAAACTCTAACCCCCCAGTGTGATAGTACAGATCTTTCTCAACTTAGGATAGGGTAACATACTGATAAACTCATCGTTAAGTTGAAAATACCCTAAATCGAAAATTATTTAATACACCTAACCTACTAAGCATCACAGCTTAGCCTAGTCTGCCTTAAACGTGCCCACAACACTTAAAGCAGCCTACAGCTGGGCAAAATCATCTAACACAAAGCCTATTTTATAATAAGTTGTTGAATATCTTATGTAACTTACTGAACATGGTACTGAAAGTGAGACAGAGTGGTTATCTGGGTACAGAGCGGTGGTCAGGGTATCGGTTGTTTCCCCTCACCATCGCGTGACTGACTGGGAGCTGCGCTGCCCAGCATCACAAGAGAGTGTCATTCTCTGTTTCACCAGACTGGGAAAAGATCAAAATTCAGAATTTGAAGTTTGGTTTCTATTGAATGCGTATTGCTTTTACAGGATCGTAAAGTCAGAAACTCCTAAGTTGAGCTATCATAAGTGGGAGACCATCTGTATTTGAAGACGGGGTCTCTGGGTGATAAATGGATTTAGATGAGGTCATGAGGGAGAGCCCTCAGGATGGGGTTGGTGCCCTCATACGGAGACACCAGAGGGGGCTTGCCGTCTGCCACGTGAGGACACAGTGAGAAGGCAGCTGTCTGTAATATCCTCCTCAGGAACTCGATGGCTGGTACCTTGATCTTGGACTTCCCAGGCTCTAGAACTCTGAGAAAATAAATTTCTGTTGTTTAAGCCACCCAGCCTGTGGTATTTTGTTATGGCATTCTGAGTGGACTAACACAGTCTATTTTATGTATATGGGTAATTAGGAAACTAGGCTTACTGGGAATTAATATCATTTAGAGGATCATGGTATCTATGGGACCTGTCGTGTGTGTTTGCATCGCTATGTAAAACAATGATTTTAAGTACTTTTTTTTTTAAAGATTTCATTTATCTGAGCGAGAGAAAGTGGGAGAGGGGAGGGTTAGAAGGAGAAGCAGACTCCCAGCTGAGCAGGGAGCCCGACGTGGGACTTGATCCCAGGACCCCGAGATCATGATCCCAGCCGAAGGCAAGTGCCTCACGACCGAGCCACCCAGGCACCCGATTTTAAGTACTTTTGTTTGTACATGTGAGGTTGTATCTTAAACATGTTATCCAGCCCTTACTCTGTCCCAGATATTTTCAGGTTGAGTCTGGTCTCCTTTCCTAAGGTCTTGTTCTATATTTTCTGTCCTTTTCTCCCAACCTCTTCTAGTTTATCCTCTTTGTTGGCTTTTGCCTTGGGCTTAGAAATAGGTTTACATCTTCCCTATCATGAATCAGAATGTTCTGAACACTGTAACTTTCATAAGCTGCTTCCTGAGGAAGCATTTAAAAAAAAAAAACCCGAGTCTACATTCATGGCTGCCTCTTAAGCCCCTTGTCATTGTCTTTGAGATATAACATTCTGTCTTTCTTTCCTCTTACTCTCCTGAAGTTGCTCCCATTCATTAAATGTTTCCAAAGTGCCAGGTTGGGCATCAGAGGTGAGTGCCTTAGGGGTGTTTGTGGCTTCCTCAGTGGCCTCTTAGTCCTGGTAGAGTCACAAAGTCGGGAGGATCTTGAGGCCCTGCATTGTATCCTGTGCGTGAGCCCCCAGGCTTTGTGGAATTTCTGCAGTTAGGGGACGCAGTGTCTACTGTGACCCAATCTGCCTTTAGACGGTGCTGATTGTCGGGGATTGTTTGTTTGTTTTTGTCTATAATAAGTGCAGCTTCTGTTTATCCATTGGTCATAGTTTTTTTTTTTTTTCAGCTGTAAGAAATAGAGTATAATACTGTATTTACATGATTAGAACTGTCGCTCACCCCTGATATTCTTTTGTCTGAGCCGAATCTCTTTGGCACTTCCAGTGGTCTTGCCCACCTCGTTGTTTATGTCTTTGTTTGATTGAAAGTCTTTAAAAAGCCGTATTTAGAGTGGATTGCAATGCATCTGACTGAATTTTCTCTCTCGTAATTTTTTTTGACTTCCATGCTTGCAGTATGCAGCCAAACTGCTGTAATTCAGAGAACCACATAGTCCTACTTCACTGAGGTGACTACCAACAGAAATCTCAAAATGTCCCCTATTATATCTATCTCCTGTCATAGGTTATGCTGCTAGGTCCTATTTCCCTCGAATTCTATGTGTCTGCTTGTGCTGCTGTTTTTTTGTTCCCTTCACTAAATACAGTGAAGGGAATATACCTTTACCTTGATTAATTTCCAGTTTGTCAGTTCCTACTCATGGCAATAACCTTGAACATTTTGGATTCCATTTCTTCCTAATGCACCCTTTGAATACAGTAACTTACAGATATATCTGCTTATCTTTTTGCTCATCTTGACCACAGGTATTTCATAAGAGCCTTTGTCAGATGCCTTGCTAAAACCTAGAAGTGTGTGTTTCCTTGAACTCGAAGTTTCAGAATCTTATTGAAAAAGGAAATTAGGTTAATCTTGTATGACCTGCTCTTAGTATTGGGGTCCCCAGGGATTATCACTGGCTAAGTGTTTAAAATCCATTCTCAAATCTTGCCTGGGACTTTGGTTTGTGTCTATAGTCTGGTAACATTTCCTCCTTGTTTAAATTTTTTCAAAGCTTTTATTGATTACTTAATCCTTTCTGACTTGGCTCTTTACTGGCTTCTTTGTACTTTTTCCCCCAAATTTTGGAATTTTCAGAGATGGATTGTTTCTTTCTCTTTAATCTCCCATCCTCTAAGATTCTTTTTTTTTTTTAGGTTTTTTTTTTATTCCAGTTAGTTAGCATACAGTGTTATAGTGGTTTCAGGTGTACAATATCATGATTCAACACTTCTCTACATTACTTGGTGCTCCTCATGACAAGTGCATTCCTTAATCCCCAGTCACCTATTTCACCCATCCCCCCACCTGCCTCCCCTCTGGTAACCATGAGTGTGTTCTCTATAGTTAAGGGTCTGTTTCTTAGTTTGTCTCTCTCTCTTTCTTTTTCCCTTTGCTCATTTATTGTCTAAGATTCTTAATACTTGCATTGTCCAAAAAGGTGCCCACTAGCCACAATTTACATAGAGAAGTTATTGGCTCTGTGGAATCTCCTGACTTCAAGTTGAAAGCCAGAGCAGGAAACACTGACACATGGAGTAGAAGGTTAAGGTTGACTGTTCTGGGAATCAAAAGAAGAGCACCAAGGAGAGCCAAGATTTAACCGGTCAGACTTGCCTATGGCTATCGCCAGGTTATCCATGTATGGTATATTTGTGGTCTGTTGCTAACAATGAGTCATTTTGCAAATGAATATTAATACATTTTTGTGTAGAGTGTTTTTTTTTTTTTTAAGTAAAACCCTGTGGGTAGTGATAATAAGTTTTGGAAGCAAAATAAATCCTCAAATTGGTAATTTTGACAGATGATTCTGCATAGTGCTACTAACCTATTCAAATACTATATGTTTGTTGTCATTTCGCAGTGTTTGAGTATTCTTATATGCTTTGGTTTTTGTAAATACTCCTAAACTTAACATTACTTATTAAACAATTTTTTAGAAGATATTCATAATAGTAAAGAGTAAAGAATATTCGAAATGTTTTATTTTTATTTTTTAAAGATTTTATTTATTTATTTGTCAGAGAGAGAGAGAGAGTGGGAGTACAAGCAGGGGGAGCTGCAGGCAGAGGGAGAAGCAGGATCCCTGCTGAGCAAGGAGCCCAATACGGGACTTGATTCCAGGACCCTGGGATCATGACCTGAGCCGAAGGCAGACACTTAACCAACTGAGCCACCCAGGTATCCCTGGAAATGTTTTAAAATTAATTTATGATTTTAAGAATTCCCAGGAATTCCAATTTCTTGTTCTCAGATCCCAAATATTGATGTCTGTAAGGAATTTGGACTCAATAATTCGTAGTGCTTGTTCCCAAAACTACTTGTTCCTGATCTGTACTGTGTTAAGTTCAGAAATTATGATGAAGTGTTTAGAAATTGTTAAGGCAATTTGATGTTGCCATGACTGACATGTGATCAGTGGGCCCAGCTCACTGGGCATGATGTTTTACATCAGTATTGATCCATTCCAGATGGTAAATTCAGTTGGATCGACACTGGTCTAGATGAGAGATAGTGATGGCTTGCTTGAAACAGGCTTAGAAATATGGGAAGAGTTTGATTGGAATCAGGATATGCTTTGAAGATAGAGCCAATGGGATTCACTACTGGATTAGATGTCAGAGTATTCTAGATTATCTTTCCCTCAAGCACTTCATTTGTAAAATGGGGATACTTATGAGGTCTACACTCAGGATTGTTCTAACTACCTTAAGTGTTTCTCTGAGCTTGTTGGAAATCCCTCCTATATGCTGCTGCTAATGTAATCTTTCTAATCCAGTCATTTAATTTCCTTGATCTTCTATATGCAATACTCACTATTGCATATAGAAGAAATTTTAAGCTGCTCAGGTTGA
The DNA here is from genome assembly GCA_028534135.1 of Potos flavus. Taxonomy (NCBI): domain Eukaryota; kingdom Metazoa; phylum Chordata; class Mammalia; order Carnivora; family Procyonidae; genus Potos; species Potos flavus. Next base: position 107,195,980 of record CM052883.1, on the reverse strand, counting down.
CCTTTAAGATATGTGGCATCTTCCTTCAGACTCTTTCCCATGGTTATTTTCTACCATGTCCTCTTAGACTCTTGGCTGTCCTATTCTGGTCTGTCTATTGCTGCACAATAAACCACCCCAAAAGTAGTGGCATAAAATTATAACCATTTTTTTATGATCTTAGTTTAGTGACTCAGGATTTGACAAGTGGACAGCAAGGACAGCTTGGCTCTGTTTTATGGTGGCTGGGGCCTTAGTTGAGAATATTTGAAGGTTGGAGGCCACAATCACCTGAAGTCTTATTCACTCACATGTCTGGTGGGTGATGCTGTCTGTCAGCTAAAATACCTATGTGTGGTCTTTCTGAGCTTCCTCAGAGCATGGCGGCTGAGTTCCAAGAGCAAGTGTCACAGGAAACCGGAAACGGAAGCTTCTAGTTTCTTGAGGCTTGTTCCTGGAATCTGTTACAGTGTCACTTCTACCATACTCCATTGGCCAGTCATGTTAGCCCAGATTCAAGGGCAGGGGATATAGATCCTGTGCCTTGATGGGAAGAGAGCCAGTGAATTTTGGTGCCACGTTTTAAATTGACCACAGCCTACTATTAGCCAGCTTCCTCTGTATTGTGTGTAATTCTCTCTGTCAGCTGCTCTTCCCCCATCCCTTCCTCCCCCTTCCACTCTCTCTTCCCTCCCCACTTCAAATGCCATTTCTTTTACCATGCAGCCTTTGCCGTATCCCATTCTCTGGCTAAGGTCAGTTTCTCTGTCCCTGAGTGCTTTATTATTATTTTTTCTTTATTGGTAGATTATAAACTCTTTGAAGGTAGGGACCATATCTTGTTTACCTTTGGATATCTTCTAGCAGATACATTCCTTGAATTGAACATTCAGTATCAAACTGAGTCTCCAGTTTGGGACCCAGATGGGTTGGGATTTGGTGGTGGTTAAGTAGAAAATTTTAATGAGAAAATTAAAAACTTTCCTTTTAATACAGATTGTTTCAAAGATTTTTTTTTTTTTAAATTGGCTTTCTGTTGAAAAGTAAAACTTCTGAACTTTTCTCCCCTAAGGATAACATTACAGGAGAGTGGCTTTTTGATAATATCTTCTTCCTGTCCAGTTCAGTCCCTGCTACCTATGCCTAACTGTTTTTACAGACTACAGGCTGTGATCTATTACTAAATCAATTTAGTGAGTCACACTCAGCATTAGAAATGAAAGGAAATAAAAATTTGAATAAAAGCTCAATGTATTGCAAGAGTAAGAATTGCCTCATGAAATTTTTGTTTGTTTTACATATGTGTATATGTAATGAGTTGAAATGTAAGTTTTTTTTTTTTTTTTTTTATTACAGTTGGATCAAAAAGCTTGAAAGACAATCTATTCAATTGCCTTCTAAACTCTTGGTATTCTAGTTTCCTTCCTTCCTTTTCTTCCTCCCTCCCTCCCTCCTTCCCTCCTTTTCTTCCTCCCTTTTTTAGGTTTATTGCTTTTGATACTTTTTAATAATCTTTTTTAAAAAAAATTTATTTGAGAGGGCACATGAGTTGGAGGAGGGGCAGAGGGAGAGAGAATCTCAAGCAGACTCCCCTCTGGGCACAGAGCTTGAGATGTGGGGCTCTGTTTCAGGACCCTGAGATCATGACCTGAGCTGAAATCAAGAGTTGCTTAACTGGCTGAGCCATCCAGTTGCTGATGTTTTTTTCCTAAGGGTTTATCTGCACATCTCTTCTGAGGACCAAATATACACCATCCTTTATGCTCAAACTTTCCTTTGCTCATCCAACCTCTTTTTACAATAAACCTCACTGTCTTACTCTAACATGTTGCTTTCTGTCTTCTCTTTTGGAGGCTTTGAACCTACTCTCTTGTCCTCAAGAGGAGAAGAGGTGAAATCAGATAATTCTTTTTCCTCTTTTACATTTTTATTGAGGTATAGCACACATAGAGTAAAACGCACACAGTCCTAAGGAAACAGCTCAATGAATTTTGATATCTGATTTCATCCATGTAAAGCATCACACAGATGAGGATATAAAACATCTTCATCATCCCAGAAGGAAAGAGCTTCTTCTTCTTTTTTTTTTTTTTAGATTTATTTTTTTTTTCCAGAGAGACTGTGTGTGTGTACACATGGGGTCAGAGAGGGGCAGAGGAAGAGATTGAGAATCTCAGGCAGACTCTGTGCTGAGCACAGAGCCTGACCTAGGGCTTGATCCCATGACCCCGAGATCATGACCTGAGCTGAAGAAATCAAGAGTCGGATGCCCAACCGACTGTGCTACCCAGGCATCCCAGAAACAGCTTATTCTTAAATCCTTTCTGGAACAAGGTGGGTGGGTGAATAAATTAGAGATTCTCTCCAACTTCTGAATCATACAGCATATATAGGCAATAATGTTGAATTTTGAAGTGCACAAAGGTCTAAAGCAACTGAGTTATTAGGAAGTGTTAAAATAGAGGATGTTCAGTGTGAGTTTTGGAAGAATGAAACAGGACCAGCATAGGTGAGCCAAGGGGAAGAACAAGGAAGAATCATTTCCGGAGGAGTTCAGGATAAGAAAGATTTATCTGAATTTCAGAGGAAAAAACATAAAACTTAGTTTGCTATTGCCACTGTAACAAATCATGACAAACGTAGTATCTTTAAACAACAGGAATGTATTCTCATGCTTCTGGAGGCTCTGAGGGGAGAGTATTTCCTTTGGCTTGTGGCTCCTTTCCTCTCTTCACAGCACATCCCTTCATTCTGTTTCCATTGTCGCACTGCTCTCTCTCTGTAGTTGAGCCTCCCCCGGCCTTCCTCTTAAAAGGACACTTGTGATTATGTTTAAGGCCAGCCGGATAATCCAGGATAATCTCCCCATCTCAAGATCTTTAGTTTAATCACATCTGCAGAGTTCCTTTGTCATATAAGGTAACGGTCACAGATTCTGGGGATTAGGACGTGGATACTGGTTTCTGTTCTTCAAAGAATCTTTTTCACAACAGGAAGGTCTGTCGGATATTTGCTTTTAGTTCATTCTTCTTTTTCACATGAAATTAATTTTCCTTGGACACTACATTGCACATTTGATTCCCTTGCTCAGCCGTCTTTGGCGACTCTCCTATTAACCAAAACAATTCACCTGACCTAGATCGACCCTGCAGTTGGGGTCCCCTGCACTTTCTGCATTCAGGCTTCGCTCTCTGATCTCTAGGGCAGCGGCCTGTGCCTCCTCATGGTGCTCCCACCACCGCTGGCTCTCGGCTTGCACGGCCTCCTCCCGGCCCCCACCGCCTGCGGAGCCCTGGACGGTCCCTTCGAGGCCTGGTCCCTGAGCAGCGTTGTCCACACCCTCTGTGGTAGTTTCCCCGGGCTTCCATAACAAATGGCCACCAATTCGGTGGCTTAAAGCTCCGGAATTTTATTCCTATGCAACTGTGGAGACCGGAAGCCTGGAATCAGGATGTCGGGCCTGGCTATGCTTCTCCGATGGCCCTAGGCGGGGATCCTTCTCTGCTTCTGCTTTTGGGTGCTGCAGACATTTCTTGGTCTTTGGTGACATAACTCCAGCCTCTCTGCTCCATCTACAAGTGGCTTTCTCCTCTTCTCTCCGTGACTCTCTGCGCCTCTCCTAAGGACACTTGGCACTGCACTTAGGACCCACCCGAGTAATTCAGGACAATCCCCTCTCAGGATGCTTAGTTCAGTTATATCTGCAAAGACCCTTTTTCCAAATGAAGTCACATTCACAGGTTCTAGGAATTAGGATGTGAATGTATCTTTTGGGGGGGGGGCACCATTCAACCCACTGCACATCTCAGCTCACAGTCATGGTTTATTTCTTTGACCTCTTGACCTTAGTGGCCTAACTATAGACTCGGAATTCCTCAGCTCTGTCCTGTTATTTTGTGCTTTCATGGATACTTCCTGCCCTTGAAGGCAAGAAGGTTTCTCTTGCTATGCAACCCTTGGCTCCTGGCAGGGAGCTCAAGAAATGATAAAAGATTTTACAGAAGGTGACATGTAAGAATCCTGGCATGGTAATTGTCAGGGTGCTCTTTTGAAATAAAGCAAGTGCCCTTTCTCAGTGCAAATTTTTGTTTGTTAATTTCTGGTCTTCTTTTTGGGGGGAGCACTTTCTTTCTCAGAAACCTTAGGGGAGTGGTTGGGAGGGGGCTGCTCTGGAATAGCACAGAGAAGTTTCTGCAGGGCAGGGGAGACCTGGCGGGGACGATGGGCTTGGAGCTCTGCCAGGTCAAGCTTGGCAGATCCGCCACTGCCTAGAATCTGTCTTACCTGGTCTCTTGGAGGTCTTTGGTGTCACTGGAAGCCTTTCCAGTGGGTTCTCAAAGTTAGAAGGCCATGGTCGCAGGCTCCCACACTTGCTCTACCCCCTGCCCAGGGTGGCCCCCAGCCGTGCTTTCCCTATAAGCCAGCCTCCCCGAGTCGTCCAGTCTCCGGACTCACTCTCCTTGGCCTGCCCTGCAAGCACGGCTGCCTTCCCAACTGTTTTCTTCTCTTCATTTGGCTTAATTTCAAGGTTATCTGATAATACCTTTTTTTTCTTCAGTCTCAGTCTTAATTTGAACGGATGCTGGCCGTCTAACCCTGTTAAAGTTTAAGTGGTACCCTGGTGTTTTTTTTTGTACTACACATAGGAAGGTGACTGAGTTTTTAGCCTTTTTGGTATTTTCAAGGTTATGATATCTTTATCTGGAGTTTTATTATATCCATGAATCCTCATATAACTGGTCGAGTCTGTGACATGTAGCCATTTAGCTTAACGGTGACAGCAGTCTGTGGCAAGGTTGCTCCGTAAGGTACGTGCTAATCCTCTCCCGTGATGCAGTGACTTTTTGAGAAAAGATTTTCTTTATTTGTTTGAGGGAGAGAGAGAGACAGAGAGTGCACGCATGCATGGAGGTGGGGGAGGGGGCAGAAGGCCAGCACTGAGCATGGAGGCCGGCCAGGGTTCGATCTCCTGACCCTGAGATCATAACCTGAGCTGAAATCAAAAGTTGGTTGCCTAACCGACTGAGCCACCCAGGCCCCCCCCCCACCCCCCAACGACGCAGAGACTTTAACAGAATGGATAAGAATGGCTGATGGTTCTGGGCAAGTGTGGGTTTGAATTTCTTTCTGCCACTTTGCAGCTTTGTGACATTAGGGAAGTTACTTAGCCTCTTTGAGCTTCAGTTTTGTCATCTGTAAAATGGAGATCATAATTCCTATGGCATCATTATCGATGTTGGAGGGATCGAGTGTGATAATGTACATGCAAATCTCATAGCCCTATCTGGTACCTGAGAAATGTTCAAAAAGTTGTGGCTTCTCTTCTTACTCACTTTGCAAGGAAAACTGGGATCCTAGTGATAGTAAGGAATGTTTCCAAGTAACCCACGGTAAGATCCTAACTCGCAGGATTTAGGAAACAGACCAGTGTGTGTTGGGTAATGCTGTGTTGAATATGTTCGTCCTTATAATCTGGCTGTATGGTTATTTATTTGGTTTGTTTGTAGAGAGAAAAATGGCAGGGATAAAAATACACTTACTGTCCCTGAGTGGAGGCATGAATTGTGCTAGTTTTGTAAAGCTATATTCATTAGTTCAAGGCCTCTGCCTCCAAAGTCAATGGGAGGGTAGACTGTAGGGTATGGTTCAGTGAGTGTTAAACTCATATTTTTAGGAGTAATTTTGTGACTGTTAAAGTCTGAGAGCTTTATTCTGTATCACTTGGCTTATATAATAGAGATGTGATTAAATACGTTGTTCTTTGTACTAGCGAAGCTTCGATTCATACACTGCCTCACTGGTTTTCAGGTTGAAAAAAGAAACCATAGTAGATGAGCCTTGGAACAGATCCTTGCCCAGAGGCAACATTTTGGATTTAAATGACTTTCCTTAAGCCCCTCTGTGTATCAGATCATTTCAGGGGAAAAAGAAGGAAGGGGCACAAAGTGGCAGAAATTGAGTCAAGTGGGCCATCATTTGATGCTGAACTTTGGTTTTGTGGCTATGGAAGACTTTTTTCAGAGTTAACTGGTTCGTGAGTTGAAGAATTCCTTATATATAGGGACATGTGTTCTTATAATGGAGGGAATCTCTCAGATTTAGGTCCTTGTAGCAGAAGGCATGATTAGATGCATGAAAGAACTTCCACGTGGAGTTTTCTGCCTGAGTCTAACCTGCACGAGGGTAAGAACTTGGTCACATTTGCTCGTACACCTCCGGAGTTTAAAACAGTGCCTGGCTCCTCGTCGGTGCTCAGGACTGATTGGTCAAGTGCATGAATGACCCCAGGGAGGAAAGGCAGTGAACTTGGTAGGGTTCACAATACCCTCTGTACTCTCTGCTGGTTGTTTTCTGGACTGGCCTTTCCTAAGGGTCAGGGAGTTGTTTGGAAGAGCGATCCATCCATGCTGGGGGCATGGCACTCTGTTGTGCCAGGTGCTGGTGATGAAATGGTACAAAAGATCTTATCCAGGGTCTTCCTCAGTGTTGGGGTCATTGTGGCTTCTGTGTTTCCACAGTGGCTGTGACACAAGATATTTCCCTAGAATGACCCTCCTAAAGTACTAGGGAGAACTCTGATTCAGATATTAGGTGGATCTTCAACCATTGAGCCTAAGTCAGTCTTGAGAATTTTTTTTTTTTAATTGTCCTTGAGAAGCAGCTAGACAAGTGTGTCATTTATTTACATGATTTCCCTGCCTAAGCAGTTTTCGTGGGCTTCCTGCACTGCTTTCTGCTCCCTGTGGGTGAGGAGTCAGGGCACCCTGCTCCCTCATTTCTTCCAATAAAAGAATGACTCTCTGGGTCTGGGATCCAAACCTAATAGCGATCGTCATGATGCAAAGGGGTTGAGAGTGGGTTGATCTTGTTCCCTTCCTCCCTCTCTCCCTTCTTTTGAAATGTTGACCCTGTGTCCTCCAGTGTTTCCTAAGCACTAAACTGAGATCTTATTCATACGCGTTTCAACTTTAAAGTCTCCTCATTTTGGTCTTTGGGGCTCAGAGGCCTGGTACAAACGAGAGGAGGGTGGGAAACGAGGCTTGCCTGGGGATTGAGTAAGCTCATGCGCATACTTCACAGTTTTTGCCTTCCCTGGTTGTGCTGAATTTCTTGGGGGGAAAAGGCCTGCAGTTCTGTTACCAACCAGGGAGCAGGAATTGTGGTTGCTGTTGGGCTGGCGGCCAGGAGGATATTTATAGTTGTAGCGAGTGGCTGTGAGCCCACCGTGGTTCTGGATATGCCTCCTGCCTTAAAGTTCCCGGTGTTCTTGAACTGAGCCCTGCCCTTGTTGGCCAGACAGTAGTTAATGATAAAGCGGGCGGCCGCAGGATGTGGTGCGCGTGATGGCCTTGGCGGCTTGCAGACTGCAGGTGCTTGTGCTTTGGCTGACCCGAACCCCTAGGAGAAGAGCAGGTGTCCCCCTCCCTCCCCTGGTCAGGGTTACGATGATTTCCTGGCCTTTCTCTCCGTTGGCTTCACTGACACAGCGCTGATGGACCACTTGCTAACCAGAGTCTGCTTTCTCTGTGCCACTCGGGCTGGGTCATGTTAAGATCTATGACACCAAAAGAAAATGCAGGTCATGAATTTTTAGCTTCCTCATCTCTCTTTGAATTTGGGTTGGAGATTCAGACTCACCTTGCAGAAGGGGCAAAGTCTGGTGATGCGTTGCGTATTTTAGCTCCCATTAGGGTATGAGAACTAGAAGGGAAAAGTGAAAGAGTAAGTTCTCACAGGAAACAACCAAAAATATAAAAACTTTTTCTTACTTACATGGTAAGGTATAACATATGTGTTTGTGTTAACCGGTGGGTGTTCTTAGGATGGAATGATGGTTCATCTGTTAATTTGCATTTGCAAGTGACAGAAAACCCAGACTGGCCTCAGTAAGATGAGAATCTGACGGTTGCTATACTGGGGAGTCTAGAGTAGGGCAGGTTTTAGATCTGGGTTGACCCAGGACTCAAGCAGGTGTCCCTGGGACCCTGTCGTTTCCCCCCTAATTCTTCTTTCTTTGCCACTCCAATCTCAGTCAGGTTCTTTCACTGTAGTAAAATGGCTATGGCATATTCTCCCAGATTTGAGTAAAATGAGAAAATCAAACTTTCTTTTCTCGCAGTTCCGGCAAAATCCCAAGAGTCACTCTGATTGGACCAGCCTAGGTCACATCCCACCCCGCAATGGAATGCTGTGTGTTGATTGGTCTAGTCCCTCTACCCCTAACATTCACTCCAGAAAGGAAGGGGCATAGCCCCAACCCAAGTCAGGGGTTGTTGCTGGAAGTGGTGGTGGCGTTGGAGAGGCAAACAGTTCCTACAGAATAATTCTATAAATCACATATCAGGAGCCTTTGTTACCATGAATGAGTATTGTTTTGGGACCTCCTGGACTGTTGCTTGGTGGTTACCACTTTGGCTTTCAGGAAGCAGTAAGTTCGTGGTGTGTTTTCTGGGTAAGTCTGGCTTCCCTTGGAAGCGGAGTGGCAGCGATTTTGCTGATGCCCCAGGGATGCTCAGTGCAGGTTATCAAATTACGGTAGGTCTTAATGGATGCCATGCAAGGTAGTTCTATGGTGTGACAGTAGCTCAATTAGCTTGCACCGTATGCCATTACATCAAAGATTGTAGCTGGACAGCTATTCTTGACATATGTTTTGTTTGTCCCTGAAAGCACGTGTTCTGTTTCTCTCTGGCCATTCAGATTCATTTTGAGTCACTGTCTCGTCAGCCAGGGGCTGGGGAGAGGGGAGGAAAGGCTGCATTTTGGCAGCACTTCAAGCCTGGAGCAGCATCCTGCAGCCAGCACCATAAGCTGTATAATTTGTCCACGGAGGCCTATGCATTATAGAAATGAAAATTCCTTCTCTGACAGCATTCATTGCTTAGCACGCAGCAATTTGGCTGTCAGAAACAGCTGGCCCTGCGGGGTGGGACAATGGAAAGGCTAGAGCAGAGAGGGGCCAGTGCTTACTCAAGTCTCCCACTGGGGGAGGATCAGGTTACTGAGACCTTCATTAACAACAGACTGCGAGAGGCTCTAGGGCAGAGCTTCCAGTGAGCAGGAGCCCGTGGCGCAGACAGTTCGTGATTTTCTCCCCATTTTTGCTGAATGGAATAAAAAGATAAATTAAAAATAAACGATTAATTGTTGCTGACTCTCCAATTTTGACTTTTCTGAAATGTTCAGTTCTGATTGTGTCTTCGGTTTGGCGAGGAGCATTTCTGGGGAAGTAAATCCCTTCTAACCTAAGTGCCTAAGTAGAGTTGTTATTGGTGCTTTCTAGAAAACTCTGGAAGGACAGGGGTGCAGAGCATGAGGGATTGCTTAACAACTGCATATGCGAGGTCTGTAACTTTTAGTTTCTACTGGTAGAGAAGGAATTTGATGAAAAGACTGGCACTGAGGACCCCGTGAGGCAGGTTCAAGCATGAAGTAGAAAGGGAGTTTACCCCCCCCCAGTGCATGTGTTGGAGACAGAGATGGGACAGAGGAGCTGTGTGGCTTGAACCTGCTCTGCCGTGGGAATCAGCAGTGTGGCTGGCTCCGTGCATTTTCCTGTATTGATTCCATGACTCACGGAGTGATCTAAGCAAAAAGCACATTTAAACTACAGAGGAGACAGCTGTCTGTTACAGGAGGACATATTTTCTGGGTTTAATGGCGCCAGTTTTTTTCCTATTAGTTTATACACTGGAGATGTACTTGCTTGTCAGGTGTCGTAAAGGGTCTTCATTTCTTTCCTTTTTGAAAAAAAATACGTTCTTCTAAAAAATCATCTTGTAAATATTATTCTTGACTTTGATTTCACAATGGAACTTGCCACCCAAGAAAGCAGTCGTAGATTTTTTCCTTTTTTTTTTTTTTTTTAAGAAAAAGCTACATGTCAGAATGGTATTATTTTCATATAGCAAAGGTCCAGAGGAGGTTTAAAGCAATACGGTAGGAAATACCTTGCCTTTTTGAAGCGAACAGCATTTTAGAGCTATTGAATGGCTCTAGATCAGTTTGGCTCTTGGAATTTGGTGGTTGTTCAGTGTGGCTGGAACTGTCTCCCCCCGCACCCCACCCTCCTACCTCTAAATCTGTTTCCCTTTTATATGATAGAGGCTGAAGTTCCCAGATGTTGTTTGGATTAAAGATGTGTGTGGGGACGGGGGAGGAAAAAAGCTTTCTTAATGATAATAACAGAGTCAGACTGGCTGGTTCTGTACTGACAGGAAAATGGAGAGATAAAAACTCCATTAATGGTGTGTGCACTGCCTCAGTAGCCAGTGAAACAATGCTATCCTCACTGGAAGCCGGTCCCAGACTGGCAGTGCTTCGTGCCAACTGCAGGAGACAACAGCTGCAGAGAGGGGCAGAAGTATTCCGTCAGGAGTCTGTGTTACATGACTGGCTTCGGGGGCGGTGCTTTTGTTCTTCTCCTCCTCCTCCCTCCTCCTCCCTCCTCCTCCTGCCCCCGCTTTTGCCCATTTTCCTTGATGAGCCCTTCTTAATGCTCGCTGTTCCAGAAATTGAACCACATCTGATTAAAACCTAATGGTTACTCACAGAATGAAGTTGGCTGGTAGTTTCCAAGCCTATTTGTCTGGGTTAGTTTGAGTTTTTGACAAGAGAAATTGTTAATTTATATAAAGTGTCTCCAAGGGTTACGAGCCTTAAAGTTTGATAGTTCTGCTGAAGAACCAGGAGAATAGTCACTGAGGCAATGCTGTAGTTTCCCTCCAAACATCTTTGAATTTCCATGCTCAAAATTAGTGGCAAAAAAAAAAAAAATTTTTTTCCCCCCAACATACCTCATTTTGGAGAGCGGCAAAGGCTTGGTTTAGTCACATTCATTCTGTGTGTGCTTCCTGAGCCCATTCTCTGAGTAAAGCCTCTCCTCCGGCCCTGGGCCAGCCAGGCAGGCAAGGCTGCGTGCAGGAGACCTCTCTTTAGGAGCTTATTAGCTCAAGGCTCGAGGCCCAGTAAGCCCCAACCATCTCCAGAGAAGGGAAAGAAAGAAATGCTATTTGAGTGGTGTAGAAAAAGCAGTTCTGGAAATTCAAAAGAGAGGTGATCCAATGACCTAGTACCGTCTCTGTTTCCTGTGACTTTATAATCCAAGTTACTTTGACTTTGTGATTTCTGGTGTGTGATGGGGAGGGAACAGATATTTGAGTGTGGGGAGTTCTCTCCCTAGACCCGCCAGAATGCTGGTGGTGGTGGCGTGGGGGCTGGGGGTACTGGGAAGGCTCTGTGGCAGAGGAGAGACAGTCACACTCCCTTGAGTGCTGCCCTATGTCAGGCACTATGCCAGGGCCAGGAGAGGCAGATCTGATTTTAGACGCAGCCTGTGTTTCCCTTTTGGAAACTCCATGTGGATTATAGGTCTCAAGGATCCTGGCTGCAGACCTCTCCCTCCCCAGCCACTTCCAGGCCACACCGAGGGGCCCGTGGTCATGCTATCTCAAGCATCGTCTCTTCTCTCTTATGACTCAAGATGGCAAAGGAAGGTTCGTGGGCAAACTGTTTGCTTTATATAAAACCTTTATGATAGGCATTTTTTAAAAAAAGTATGTGGCCTTTCCTAGTACAATTTTTATTGAGATGGCAAACTAGAGATACTGTTCTGAGGAAATCGGATTCCTCAGTGATTAATATGAGGTATTGAATGGCCTTGAACGTGGCATGTTTACACTACTGTGCCACCTTGTCTTTTTCTAAATGTCAGACCAGCACTGTGTTAATTTTACGTCTTTAAAGGACTTGGGTGAGTTCCAGATGTGACTCTTTGGTTTTCATTTTTAGAGTTTATAGTATAAATGGCTCCATAGTGTTTTCGATAGGTGTTCCTATATGTATCCTTATTGACAAAGAATAGCGCTGTATATTAAATTAAAGGTGTCAGCTGGTTGGTTGGCGATGACTTGCATTGAGTTTTCTGCTCCCTAGATAACCCTTGAAAGATGGAATCTGCAAAGTTGGTATCCATGTGAAGTTTTCTCTTGAGTCTATCAATAAACCCTACTGGTTAGGGGATCCTTGCTTTTACCATTGGTTTTCAGTTCTGCCATGGGGCAGAGCTAGATGGCAGTCTATTGTGAGTATCGCAAGTCATTTATTATTTATTATTGAGGCAAAGAAGTTTTGCCATACTTTAGAGCTGATTCAGCACCACACTCCCCTATGCCTTCTGTTATGTCTTCCAGAGTAAGAAAAGAACAGAATTCAAAGACAAGGCAAAGTAACTAGTTTTTAGTTGCTAAGAGGTAAGAATTATTAAGAAAAGGAAGGAAATGAGTATCACACAAGTTAAGATAATGGTTGTGGTAGTAACACCAGCATCAGCAGTAATCCCTTTACCCTTCCATGGTGCATATATGTCAGCTTCTGTTCTGAGTGCTTTCCGTATATTCACTCTTAATCCTTATAATAACCCTGTGAGGCAGGCACAACTTTTTTTATTATTATTATTTTTTTAATCTTCATTCTGCAGCTCAGGGAAATGAAGCCCATTAAGTTATGCCTTCAAGGCTGGATAAATAGTGAATTGCAGGGCCTGGATTCTAACTTAGGCCATCTGGACTCAGTTCTCTGAGTTTTAGCTACAGTTAGGGGAGGAAGAAGATACGGTGGGGGGGGGGGGGTTAGGGTGTGGCGTGCTGGTCATTTCCTAGGAAACATAATTAGGGCCTGCATTAAAGATTGTAGTTGCATTTTAATATATATGGATTAAATATATCGTCCTATAATATGTATCCATAAATCATACTGTATTTGAGAAATGACAAATGTGAGTGTGAGATACTTGGTTTCCTTACCATTCTTGATGTTTGATGTACAAAATAACCCTATAGTTGGGAACCACTCTCCCTTGAGGGAGAGCATATTCATATACAGAAGTTTCAAAAGCTTTTCCCAAACCTGGCATATTACTTCCATGGAATGTTCATATTTATTTGCTTTTTTCCCCCTTAATTACCTTACCTATTGGATCTTGTCTTTGCCAAAGGCGTTAGGAGTTGAGTATAACCCTGAAGTAGAAGTGAAAGCATTTTGTGTGTGTGTGCGCATGTGCATGCTAGGAAAGGTCATACAAGATTATATTTAAAATAGCTTCTAAACATGTATTTGACCTACTCTTCATATGTCCAAAGTCAAGTATGATAGAGGGACACCTCATGGTTGTGTTAAATCAGTCTAAATTTGGTTGTAAGTTCTGGGAGACTCAGTTGAATTTATGCTAGAGTGTGTTTTCTTAAAATAAACTGGACTGCACCACAATGCTGGTAGAAACAACAAAAATCCTGCTCACGAAACAACTAACATTTTGTTAAAAAAAAAAATTATTACCTAAGAGTTCCCTCCCTCAACACTTAATGCTTTCAAAATTAGAGCTAGCTGAAGCTAGCCTTTTCCTTCTTGCCAATTTTAGAAAATAAGCCATCCTGAAACTTAGAGAACATTATCATTTTCCTCTGGGATCTAAAAAAGTAAGAAAGCAAAATCAGGGAGACAAATATTTATAAAATGGATGAGGGTTTAGTGACCTGAAACTCAGCACAATTTTTCTCAGAATTGTTGACAGTGTGAATGGTAAACAGAGGCAGTTGCTCATGTTTTCTTTTTAATCCTGTGTTGTGCTTTTGGGGTCCTGTCATCTCATTGAAAGAATCCCAGCTCAGTGATATTCAGCTCACTCTCCAGTTCCACCAGAGAGCAATCCTCGGGTGCTTTGGTGTGCAGCTGAAGAAAACTCCTTTGTTAACCTGTTGGTCTCTCAAGGATCTTTGACTGTGAGAATTGAGTTGGCTCTAGTGTAGCTTCTACCTGGGGGAGGGTAGAGCTGACAACTCGCTAGTCTTTTTCGCTTTCTTGAGTTGTTTTTCCAGGGTAGAAACCTGTGTGGCATGAAGTTGATAAGTTTTTAGGAGTGTGTGTGTGTGTGTAGATACACACGTATGTAAGTACACACATATACAGTACATATATTGAAGGGGTCAGTTACTTAACCAACTAGAACACATTTTAAATGAGAATGGGGTTATTAAAACCACTATGAAGAATTAATTTCACATGAGAAATTCTGGCCCAGTTGGGAATTTGGGTTATTGATGGTAAATATAGGTTGTTCGGATTCATTGTCAGGTAGGTTGTTTCTTAAGAGTTGCAGTATCACAAATGATCGAAAAGCTGATGTTCCAACTTGTGCTGATGTAAATTAAATCACAGGTGTGGAATCTTGAGGCTTGTGATGAAAAGTCTGCTAACACAATCAACTTCAGGCATGTTTTATTATATAGAATTAATCTATAAAAAATGAGTCCTGGTGCAAAACTAGGTGTTCTAATTAATAGCAGTCCAAATCAAGAGGTTGTAACTCCATTAGTGGACTGAATACTTAATGACTCTTGAGGTGATTAAAAGTATAGAAAATGTCTCTGTTTTGTGGTTACTCATATAAAATGACTTGGGGAAGGAATCCAGAAATTGAAGTGTCATAGATAATGTAGTCTGCTAATAGCACATGCTTCTGGGAGCCGGCCCACCCCACCCTCCCACCTCATATCACTCTGACCTCAAAGCATCATTGGAACCCAAAAGGATTCCAGAGAGGTTTGCCCTGATTCTAGGTGGGCTGGCCTCGGTCCCTACTCCTCACTTGCCCCATCTTTCCTCTTTTTGCGTCTTCCCTTTGGCTTTCTCCCACCAGCTGGCATGACCTATCTGAGAGCCCCTTCCATTTTAATTTTTTGCCATTTACCATCAGTCTGAGCAGATTCGTTCTGCCCATCTGATAGATAGGTGGGGATGGGGGCTCAGACAGTAGCATGCTCAAGATTCCAGAGCCTAGGAAATGACAGACCTAGGTTCAGTTCCCGAACTGAATGGTGTGATTCCAAAGCTTCAGCTCTTTGAATAAAAATGAAGTGGGAAACACAGTGTATCTATGTAATTAACAGCACAGCATACACTCAGGGTCTGAAGCTGTACAGAAAAAAGGCAGAAGAGCTTTCAGATTTTTTTTTCAAAACCTTTTTCTTGAGTTAGTTCATATACTGTAACATCCCCCCTTTCATGGCGTGCAATTCAGTGGCTTTAAGTAAATCCACAGCGTTGCAACTGTCACCTATCCAATGTTGGGCCATTTCCTCACCCCAAAAAGAAACCATCAGCATGTAAGACTGATGTGGGAGCTAAGAGCATTGAAGTAGAAGCTGAAGGTAGGGCTCGTAGTCATCCTGTGCACTGGGTGAGGAGAGAAGTCGAGCTCCTGGACCAGTTCCCCCAGTGGGCACCAGTGTTGACTGTCACAGAAGCCTTCAGAACAGGAAATTATAAACCTGTTTTTTTTTAAACCCATGTCCAATTTTGATAAATTTATCTCACATTCTTCTGCCCATTTGCAATAAGAAAATTACAGAATTTAAATGTTTTTGCAGGGGCATCTGGGTGGTTCAGTTGGTTAAGCATCTGCCTTCATGTTGGGTCATGTCCCCGGGGTCCTGGGATCGAGCCCTGCGTTGGGCTCCCTGCTCAGGGAGAGTCTCCTTCTCTGTCTGCTTCTCTGTCTGCCTCAGACCCTCCCCCACGCTCCTGCTCTTGCTCGAGCACGCGCTTTCCCTCTCTCTGAAATGAATAAATAAATAAAAAAAATCTTAAAATTTTTTTTCCCAAACACATACTTATTTATGTCTTCGGTTTTTCTAAACTATATCTGCTGCCCCCATTCTTTTGATTGGGGAATCATCTGCATCTCCAGACTTCTAGGTCATCTTTATTGCAGGTTTGCTTGAACGTATTCAATGAATCAATACAGTCATGATTTAAAATGACTCATGCATTAAGCAATTTCATGTGTAAACTTAAAGTGATCCCAGCCAGTGAGTACTACTTATAGGCACGTTTATTCCGTGGATCTTCCTTCTCCTTTCCTTAATATTCAGCTTTGGCCATTTCCTCCTTTCTGTTACCTTCTTTATGCTTATTAAATTAAGCTCAGTTACATTTTATAGCAATTGATGTATGTGTTCTTTTCTTCCTGCTGTGTGGTATAAAAAGGTTGGGGCCGGGAAAATGGGTGGTGGTGGGGGAATAACCATTAAGAAGGTAGCATTGTCATGGTGAGAAGAACTCCTCTTTTGTCCACTCTGGCCCCACCACCTTGACTGAAGACATCTGGAAGGAGGCCAGGGAGTGAGAGCCTCGTCTTGAGAACTGTACGGGGGCCTGGCTCTAAGGGAGCGTCTTGGGAATAATTTTCTGGGAAAAAAAAAAAATGAATGTTTTTCTTATAAGATGAAACATCTTCCTCCTTACATTTTACTGACAGCATCTTAGTTTCCAGTAATATTACAGTGTTAGTGTGGTATTCAACTGCTGTTCTCAAGTTACTTTTCTATATATATAATTTAGAAAAAGATTATGTTCTAAAGTATTAGAGTGGGGAATACTTCCCTGTATATATATGTAAGTCAGCAGGAAACTATGGTTTAGTGTATACATTTAGTTTACACATTGTCTTTTTGTGTGAAATAAGAAACACTTTAGTTCTCTCCTAGTTTCTATAATTTAGAATTTGGGGAATTTTCTTTTTTTTTTTCTTTTTTTGCTGTGAATTAAAAACCATGACAACACTAAAAGTGGATGCTGGTAGGCCTACCTCCTTTTTTTCCCATTAGCATAATTATTTCTCAATTTTTATTGTTCATATTTCCTTTGGAGAATCCCTCTTCTGCTTTGAATCCATTATCAGGGTTCACCCATTCATCTATCAACATTTATTAAGGACCTATGATTTATAAGAGTGTCCCTGATGTTTCAGAGATGAAAAAATACTCCTTATCTTCAAGGAATCACAGACTCACTAGGCAGTAGAAAAGAAAAGTACTTTTTAGGTGCCATGATAATTAAGTTTGGGAACAACAGATGAGGATGCATATACCTCAGACAGGGTGTAGGCCTGGGGCAGGGAAGGCTTCTATCAGGAGGTGATTTATGAGCTGACCTTGAAGCATAGGGATTTGACAGATGAAAAAAGGCATCTTGGGGGGACAAGGGTAAAGGCAGGAGGTGAATAAGATTGTGGTGTCTTCAGGGTGCTGTATGGTGCAGTTAGGGTCAGAGCACCTGCAGAGTGATAACTGGATGAGGTTGGAGAGGTCTCAGGCCAGGTCATGGAAATCAGGGATCTGCTCATGCTGAGGAGAGCCACGGATGGTTAAATAGATTGGTTGGTTAAGTAGAGGAGAGACAGCTCAGTGGGCGTTGACTGCACTATTGGCAGGTAGCCGGAGGAGCTCACCAAGGAGGCAGGTGGAAATACTGCTGGTGGGAGACCATAAGAGCTGGAACAAAGGCAGTGGTGGGGTTTGTAAGGTGAACCCCTTGGTTTCCAACTTTGTCATCAAGGTTCATTGGTTCCGTTGCATGAGATAGGACATAAAGGAAGACTGGCAGATTTGGGGTCATGGCTGAGGTGGACATGCTGACTTTAGTTTTGTTAATCTAGATTCCTTGTCTTGGGGACTGGGCATTTTCTCATGCCCCTTGAGAGACTGTTCTTGAATGACCCCCCCCCTTCCCCCAACACTGTTCTGCTTCTTTTTGTGCAGTTTCTTACTCAGTTATCCTTTAGTTGGCAAACAGGTTATTGGTAAGCAAATTAAATTAAAAACAAACCTCTATGAGTTAGGAACTCAATGGCTGAATTAAATGAAAAGTGTTATTTTTACCTTTTTTTTTTAAATGAGTGGGTTGTATGCCATCTCAGTACAGGAGTAGATTGGAAAACCATTTTTAATTAAAGACATAGCCTTTCTTGTTGGCATAGTTCTTGAGGAATCCTTCTAGTGATTGTAAAAGAAATATCTAAACAGAATTTTTGAGCTGAAGGGAAATTTAGCAACTTGGGCCACCACTCTCAATTTATAATTAGGGAAAACGGATGCCAGAGAGGATAAGTGACTTCCCCATGTCACACAGCTGGTGGTACAGGTATATGTCTAGCTCCTCAGGTCAGTGTTTTCTCCACCATACCTTGATGACTACCTACAATCATCCCGTCAAGATGATGGAGCAAATTTGGAAGAACTGTAATGTTCAAGGGTGCTCAATCTTTGGTAGACCCAGAATCACCTGGATTCTTGACTTTAATCTTAATCTCACTGTTCATCAGTCAGCAAGTATTTGTTGATTAGTATGGAAGGGATGCTCCCCCAATTATTATAAAACTTAAAGATAAATAAGAGGCTATTTTTCTCCTTGAGAAGTTATAGGTTACTTTTTCAGATAACTCACTGCGGGACTGGCACCTACTTATAAAATGCATAACTCGTCTGACATAATTATGGGTATGTAATATACACACATGCACACAGACAGTAACAACAAGAAAAGAAAGCCATAAGAATATTGTTCACTTTAAATTTTTTTTTTTTTTAACTTTACTGGGTCTTTTTTTGTTTGTTACCTTGTTCTCTCCGCAGAGGGGGCAAACAGTTTCCCCTCTAGACTTGGAAATACCTATGTGCCTGTGGGCAAATAATATATTAAACCAAACAATTAGAAAAAGAATGTTGATTGCCTTTTATTCAGTTTATTCTCAGTGAAGCTTAATTAGGGAGAGGGATGTGGTGAAAATTTTATTTACCTTGGTAGTTGACATAAATATTTTCAAGCAAGCGTTGGAAGAATGGTTTTTAAAAGCTTTCGTTCTCTCTTCTCCTGTTTTGCAGTAGCCCTATCAGTGTTTCTGGAAATTTCTATAGATACAATTTTGAAAACCTTAACCTTATTTTGAAGATGTTTAGTTAATAAATGTATTAAGAAAACTTACTACCATTTTAAAGTGAGGACTACTTTTATGAAATAGCATTTTTTTCTACAGTTTTTTTAAAAAATATGTTTCTTTATGTTAGCCTGTTCCACTCAAATAAGAGTTTTTAGTACATTTTGCACTGTTTTGAATTTAAGTCTAGGGTAGAAGCTTAGCCATTTGGTGATAGAGAACTTTTAGGTTACCAAGTTTATGAGGTTGAAATTGTTAATGCTTTGGATGTTTCTATAATTTTAAGCTTCATTCATCCACAAATATTTAAGTAGATCTGGTGTGATGCTAGACCAGGTTATGGAGGTTACAGTAGGATATTGGATACACAGAGTCCCTACTTCCAAGAAGCTTCCCTGTTGAAGCTTTGCTAATGTCTATCTAGTGAGGATATAAACACAGGAACTCCAGAGTAAAGCTTAGGAGAAACAAAATGCCAGACACCCCATTAGAAAACCAGAAAGTCTGGTTCTGGCCCATGTGGGAGGCATCCCTGCGAACTCTTGTAAAAGTGCTTTGAGATCATCAGCTGATGAAAGCCTCCATAGTTTTATGTGTGAGGGTAATCATCAAGGATTGCCACATTACTTTGAGACAACAGATGAAACACGGTAATGGGGATTGTGGCGGTGTGGCAGAAATTGGATTTACATTCGTGAAAGCTGACCCAACAGACTGAGAAAAGCAATCTAATTAGGGAAGTCTAATTCTGTCTTGAGAGTATGGGTTGGGAGGAGGGAAGAAATGACATGTTCCCCCATTCTTACCTCTACCTGTAATTCATCTCTCTGTACACAAAGTGTTCTGATTTCTCACTTAGGACCTTTCTGAGATTTAGAGACAGCTGGAATGGACCTAGTTGGGTTTGGGTTGGTGGGCTGTCTTGAAACTCAGATTGCATCTAGGAATTGACATGATGCCATGAATCAACCACAGACCCATTAGCTGGGGGAGGGCTAAGAGGACTTGAAAAAATTGACACCTACAGTATGAAGGGAAGACAGAAAAATAACAGGGAAAATGCAGTGGATCCACTGGATTTCTTTTCTTTTTTCTTTCTTTCTTTTTTTAAAGTAGGCTCCATGCCTAGCATGGGGATTGATCCTGTGACCGTGAGATCAAGACCTGAGTCAAGATCAAGAGTCGAACATTTAACTGACTGAGGCAGCCAGACAACCCCAGATCCATTGGATTTCTTTATCAAGCTACCAACTGCGCTACAAGGCCTACCAAAGGCTTACTGGGCAATTGGTAACATCAGCGGACAGAAATGCTATTTCCTTCCCCAGCTGGTTAAAAAGACACCATTGGGCTTTGCCTAGGAACAGAAATAACGAAAGGAAAGGACAGGACAGGAACGGAAAAGGAAAGAGAGAAGGAGCAAGTTACGTGGGCTACCTAGGAGTGAGGTGTGTGTGTGTTTGTCTGTCTTTTGTTGAATCTTCTCTTCCCTGAAGTCACACCTCCTCTCTAGTGAGGAGTTGACTAAGGGGTATTCTATTTTAGTCTGCAGCCTTCCCATCTGGTGTCTGGATTTCTTCTAAGCTGCCACCAGTTGGGGAATGAGGATGGGGTATTAGTCTTTCATGCTGTCTCCTTTCAGGCTTCCCTACAGAGCCCTTTATAATATATATTTAAAAATTGCTTATTTTTATGAGGCAAAATGGTCCAATTACAGCATTTTCAAATGATTCAACGTAGTGTCAGCCCTTGTGATTCTCTGTCTTTATCACTCTCTCTTCTTCTTATACCTGCTCCTTAAATATTGTGTTTACAATAATAATTACCATTTATTAATACCCACCGTAGGCCGTGGACTTCACATGTGGCAACTGCGAGGAAGTCATGATGCCCGTGAGAGACCGCGGCTCAGACGGTTGGTCCAAGAGTACATGATTGGCAGGGCTGGGATTCAACCTAGGACTCTTTGATTCAATCCTGGAACCCTTTTCAGACTATATCCCAATGCCTTTGTTCTCTCAAGTTTTCACCCTTGGTCCTTATGCTTTGTATTTCTGGCACAAATAAATGAATCTTTGGCTGGACAGATGGATACATGGGATTTCGGCGGGCCACCCAGCCACTTTAGATGAGGGTGTTTGAGATTATAAACTATAAGCAGGTTATCTTCAGGAATAGTTTGGTGCTTAATGACACTCACTCCTTCATAATTCACAGTAAGTATCTCTCATCTCAGCCAAATTATAACTTAAGTTCTGGAAGGAGGTGCTCTGGTATTTGAGCCTTAAATCTAATATTGGGGCCATAGCACAAGGAAATTTCATCTTCATCTTATCTCCACTTAGGTTGCTCTTCTCTCTAGGCTTTGAGACAGACCTTAGTCTTTTCCTTAAAACATCCTGAAGACTTTGTTTTTCCTCCTTCTGCCTCCTGGGCTCAACCCTTTTTCTTCTATCGCTTACAAGTTGAGGGGGTTTGATCTCTACTCGGTCTCCGTACACCTGAAGAGAATAGTTATTTCCACGGCAGAGTTCCTTCCCAGGATTTCTTGGGAAGTTTATGTCTTTCCAGATCGCCCAAACAATCAGTTAAGAGATCAGGTAGATGGGAAAAAGTGTTGCAATTCTCCCGTGAGAATTAAACAATCAACATAGAGACAGTGGTAGATGGAAGGAATCCGCTGATGTTAAGTTGAACGCGAGCCTGCGGAGTGAAGGGTAAGACTGATGTTTCCCAGAGCCAGGACAGGGGAGGAGGACAGAGGAGAGAATCGGCCGTGATTGCGTGTAGCTGTTGCTAGGTTATAAATATGTGTTTGTGGCCCTGTCTGCTGCTACTGGTGAGTCATCCTTGCAAATAAAATAAGTTTATATACATAGCATATTGTATACAAATCCTGCGCGTGGTATTCCAAGAAACACGTTTCTGAAGCAGAAGTCTTTAAGACGGCAATTTCAACATGTGAATCTGTGCAATGCTTCCACATAGATTCAAACTGCAGGTCATTGTGGGGGTCAAGCAACTTTTTCTCTAAAGGGCCAGATAGTAAACATTTTAGGCTTTGCAGGGCATATGGACTCTGTCAGAACTATCAGCTCTGCTGTGTGAGCATGAAAGCAGCCACGGACTATACGTCAAATGAACAAGTGGGGCTGTGTTCCAATAAAACGTTTATTTACCAAAACAGACTGCGGGCTGGATTTGGCCAGCTCTTGGAATACTACCCAATAATGTTCACTGGCATTTTCTAGCATCTGAGTGTTTGTTATAGGCTACAGTTCTTTGTAAATACCATTATTTCTTACTTACGTGACATTTTTAAAAAGATATCCGTAATAGTGACTGAAGAATATTTGGAAGTATTTTAAGAAGAACTATAATTGGGAGAATATTTCTGGAGAAATTCCTGGAAATGCACATTTCTCATCCCTAAATCCCAAAGATGGAGATCTACTGAGAATTTGGAAACCCCCGGAGAAGGGGATCTGCTGTATCTCCACGCTCCTCCCTACTTCCTGATTCAGTCACCGTTTATCTTTTTCTCAGGTTCGTGTGGCTTTCCCTGTTCTTTTTGCTCCACAGTGTCCCCCGAGTTTATCAGTTGTCTCGGGCACATGGCCTAGTTTTGTTCCACTGGGAGATCAGGGATCTTGGGAACGGGCTGATATCCCCATTGCCTTTCTCCAGAATTACTAAGCGATCATACCTGTCTTTCTCACATATTCAAGTGTCTAGAATAGGTAATTCTTCAAGGATACTCGACATTTATATGCTTGGTCATAGTGATATTATTTTAGAGCCAGAATAAGAGGACATTTGTAGTGTGATTTGTAGATGACTTGTGTTACTGTTTGGGATTGGTGTGCCTTTTGCTTTTCCTACCAGTGCTTTCACGCTTCTGTTATTCTAAGGAGTAGAAAACAGGAGAGGGGACTAAGAGTATGTACTATGAGTAGTGAGTGCAGTTCTTACAAACTGTCAAGATGCAGTTTTACTTATTGGCAATTAAGAACGTAGATTTTGGAGTCAGCAAAACTGGAATTGATTCTTGGGTTTTCCACTTATTACAAAAATGTGATGGGGCACCTGGGTGTCTCAGTCTGTTAAGCGTCTCCCTTCACCTCAGGTCATTATCTGAGGGTCCTGGGATCGAGCCCCAGCATCATATCCGGCTCCCTGCCCAACAGGGAGTCTGATTCTCCCTCTCCTTTTGCCCTTCACCCTGCTTGTGCGCACACGCGCGCGCTCTCTCTCTCTCTCTCTCTCAAATAAATAAATAAATAAATAAAATCTTTAAAAAAAGTGTGATCTTGGGCAGTTTTACTTAACCTCTCTAACATTGTTTTCTTATCTTTCAAATGGGAATAATAATACCTTCATCTCAATTTTTGTGCTGTTAGGGTTAAATCAGATGATGCAAGTGTGTGTTTAGCAAAGTTCTGGAACTAAGGGCTCACGAATTGATAGCTGGCATTATCAGTAACTATCAAAGTTGGAAGGCATTTACCTTGTTTCATGGGAAAGAAAACAAACTCACGGAGGTTCAGTGATTTGGGGGACGTTCACATTAAGTAGGTTGGAAAACTGGGTTTGGCTCTTTCCTAAGTCTATGTTCTTGCAACCATGTGCTGCTTCTTGAAGTAATTGCAGTTAAGAGTAGTTTGACAGCAAGATCCATTGTGGTTTATTTGGGTTATGCGGCTGGGTGGATAAACAGGGAAGGTATGGGATGATGTCTCTTTTTTTTTCTTCTTAAAATTGAAGTATAATTGGCAAATAACAATATTTTAGTTTCAGATATACAACACAATGATTCGATATTTGTGTATGTTGTAAAATGATCGCTACAGTAAGTGTAATTAACATCCATCGCCGCACAAGGGGTGCTGTCTAGAAATCTGCAGTATTTGGAAGCTACAATTTCTAGAGGCCAAGGATGCAGTTATAATTAAATAGTTGAGAAAACCTGCCCTGAATTTTTTTTTCTTCCTGTTGCTTAGCTGCTTTGTTGACTGCCAAGAACTTGTTTGATTTTAAGTACCTTTTATGCTTGCGTGTTACTCAGGTCCCATCATAATACAGTAACTTTTAAGAATCTATGCATGTTCTTTTAAATTGCATTAAAGAAAAATAACTGCTATGTTAAACCCACACTTGGAGTAAGAATTTTTCTTTTTTTCTCTTTTTCCCCCTTCCTTACCCTTACTCTCCACCACTTGAGAGGAATGTGCCTCTAACATTTATAAAGGGTCAGATTTTCATCCAACATGATTAGCTGCCAATAGTTAAACCTCAGTAAACCAAACAAAGGAGTTGGCGACGGTTTTAGAAAAAACTCAGCTCAATGAAAGTTCTGTGACAAGTTACTGGAGTTTGCTACATCGATACTTATTTTATAGCACTGATTTTAATTGGTGCGCATCTCTTTTGTTTTGGTTTGCTTTTGTTTTTTTTTAACCATTCTTGGGGTTTTGAACATAACTGCTTTCCACTGCCTTTCAGGATCTGCCAAGCTTGCTTCTTGGCATGAAGTGTATTTGTGTGGAGATGGGTCCTGTGTAGAACATTTAAGAGTCAAATATCTGGAATTTGCTCCAGATACTTTGGCTCCTTTTTTTTACCAACCTGTTCTTCCTTGTAGTACACCACGGTTTTGACTTCAATCCATGGGTTATTTGTGAACCTGATGAATTCTAAAATATTAAATTATGTTTATTTTGAAGACTTGAGTTTTATCTAGTAACTCTTGAGCACCAGCTATCTGTTAGGTACTGGGAAGACATAATATAGTTGAAGGATAATACGTGATTCTTTCCTAGTTTTAAATTGGTTTTGAGACAAACCCAGTTCAAGGCAGAGGATTAAGTGCCAGGTTGAGTCATATAGAATCTAAATGCCAGAGGAGTCAGAATGGAAAGATCTGGCAAATAAAAGAATCATTAAAGAAGGCTGAACAGAGGCGGGAGAGCATGGTCTTGAAGGAATTCCATGCAGTGAAGGCAATAGGTAGGGCTGGAAGTTGGAAAGGAAATAGAAGCACCTTTGTAATTAAAAAGTCAAACTGACAGTTTTCTGATGACCTTTTTTTGAAAAAATCAGAGAAATATTCACCAGTGTTTCCTTACTTTCTTGCTCTCCAAAGCTTCCCCTACCAGACAGTACCTATAACTTGGTAAGCCCTAGGCACGGCAGCTTAGCAATGGCCCCCTACTAAAACATAGATTTGGCACAGGGGATAGCAACCTCAGTGTCAGTCCGCCAAATTTCTCTGGCCCCCACCTCTCAGAAAATACCAGGATTTTAGCAGTTTGTTCTGAAACTGGAAGTTGTGTCTGCTGCTCAGTTAATGAGTTTGTTTTTAAGGATGTCCACTCTAGAAAATGGATTTTTACTCTTTAACTTCACCAATGATTGCTGCAAATATGAAATTTCTGGTTGACCTTTCTATTTTAGGGGGATATTATTGTTGTCTTATTTTTAGTGTGCCTTTTACATGTCTAGACTGTCTTTTGAAATTGATTATGAGCCTTACTTTAAACTGAAGCAAGGAAAGGTTTGATATTACTTGTAAAGCATTTCCCTTGAATTTCAGGGTTGTGATTTTCCTTCCAAATAATTATTTAGGAATGTTGTATTTTGGGTTTGTTTTCTGTTTAAATTTATTTACATGAACATTTTCTTGGCAAAATGTTCCTCGAGGTTAAAAAAAAAAGGTGCTGTTTTTTGAAAGGAGTAAATTCTCCAGTGTTTTGTGTGACTTATTTGAATGGAAAAGTTTGGTTCTAATAAAAATTTCCTCTTCCTTTGGCAAATGTTGATGTTTTTAAAGTCTTCCTAAAGGAAAGGGGAGCTTGGGTGCCTTTTTGTTTTTCGTTAGTTATCTAGAGCCCCTTCCCTTCCGCTTGGTGCTCCCTCCCCACCATTGTTTTATGAGCCTTTGAACTAGTTCTATCTACAACTGAGAATGGTGGTTGAAAGTGGACCTAAACCAGATCATTTCTGGGTGGGACACATAAGAAACTGGTTCCTTTGGTGCAATGGAGTGTCTCTAGGAGGAGTGGGGGGTCTGGAGAGAGACTTTTCATTCTATACTTGTATAGTGTTCAAATGTCTTTTGTTTTTAACCAAGTATATATAATTAATATATGCAAAACCATTGTTTTTCGTTTGTTTTTGTAATTGTCTGGAGTCCATGGTATATGGCTCTAAAGGAACTCGATTTTGAAATTTACCAACTGCAGATCTTACTGAGTTTTGTGTCATTTAGAAAAATATTTAAAGACCAGCGCAGATCTGGGACCTCGACCTACTGTGTGTCATCGTTTCTCAACCCCTTCCATATTTGCTTCAGTTGTAAATTGGCCTTAGTTTCGCGGTCCCCATGGAAAGGCTTGTCAAGTGTGCTCTTCCTTCAGCCAGCACATTCACAACTGCCGAATTTTCTTCTGCTCAGCTGGTTTTCCTTCTTCCCCTCTGCAGCCCTGAGCCGCTTGGGAGCGTCGCATCGCCAGAGCAGAACTACTGGAGAACTTCTCATGACTCCAGGAGCGCCTCCCGCTGCCTTAGTCTCCTGCGACCCGTGAACGAGTGAGCCTAGCTCGGAGCCGGAGCACACCGCCTGAGGGACTGTGGGAAGACATGGCGGGGTGCCAGCTCTAAGGTAGCTGAGTCAGCTTCCCCAGGAGCTCTCCGAGCAGAGCAGCGTTGCCAGAGCCAGCCTTAGAGCCATTTCAACAAATCACCTCTTTTAATGCTCTTTGGCAAAGATCAAATCTAACACGGTAAATTCTTAGCCACAGTGATTGTTTTGTTGGTTTAAATGAATCCGGTATAAAAAGGGTATGACTCTAGCCTAATTGTTCTTAGTTCTTGCATTGCCTTGAAGGTGGGCTTCTCTTTCTCTCTCTCTCTCTCTCTTTTTTTTGGGGGGGGTGGAGCTGCTTAGTTATTCTTTACCATTGGCCAGTTTATTAAAAAACTATCAATAAATATAAAATACTTCTGCCATTCTTTTCCCCTTAATAGAGCCACTTTTCTTTTCTTTTTTTTTTTCTCCAAAGATTTTATTTATTTATTTGAGAGAGAGAGCAGGAGCAGGGGGATGGGCAGAGGCAGAGAGAGAAACAGACTCCCTGCTGAGCAGAGAGCCCCATATGACTCAGTCCCAGGACCCCAAGATCACCACCCCGGGCAAAGCCTGCTGCTTAACCGGATGAGCCACCCAGGAGCCCCTCGATTATTTAATTTCAAATAGTACAAAACAGTATAAAGTACAGACATATAAAGAGATAAAATTTCCTCCCTGCCTTCCTCTTACCCATAGCTACTAATTTGGGACATACACTTTCCACACACAAATCTTACCGTATTACATATAAAATCTGCATATTAATTATGTTTTTAAATTGATGAACATGATCCCACATTTTGTTTTACAACTTTCTTTTTCCTTCCACTTGATAAGCTGTGGACATTTTCCCTTTTAAGCAGAATCTCAGTCTAAATAATGACTGCTTAGTGTTCCTTATAAGGCTGTAACATAATAACCAGTCCTCAAGTGAGGGGTTAGCCTATAATTTAAAGGGGGATGTGGGGCAGGGGGAGACCTTTCACATGAGGGGGAAAACAAAAGCCACGGCTGTTGACATTGGACTTTTTAGTCTTAATGATGTGAGTTTTTGTTACCCAAGGCACGTGATACACAGCTTTGGGCTATTGCCGAGGTGTCAGTTATGTCCGATTTTCATCTTCTGGGTGCCTGGAAAGAACTTTGGCGCTAGGCTGTGTTAATATATTAGTATAGTTGTTGGTTCTGGCTACCATCCTTGGAGCATTTTGAGAGATTTTCATGCCCATTTAAGGTGGCGTGAGGTTGAATTAGTTTTAAGAGGAAGTAATGAATAACAGGGATGGAATTAAGAGACTGACTTTATTTCGCATATGTATTTATGTGACGGAGGAAGAGATGGTGGTGTTTGTTAATTGCTAACCCTGTGATTCTTAATTATGAAACGGGGTTAAAATGGGCCAGCTCAGTAGTTCCCTAGTGTGCTTGACAGTGAGGATCACCAGAGAAGTTTTCAGATACCTGGGGTTGGGGATGAATATTTGATTGTTGTTTCTTTATAAAATATTTATTTTTAGGAAGGCGATATAATCACTATTTGTAAGATTAAAAAGGCACAAGAGTGAAAAAATAAGTTTCACACCTCCCATCTCCCAAGCTCCCAGTTGTTCTTTCTAGAGTCAGCCATTGTTACCAATTTTTTGTGTATTCTTTTGGAGATTTCAGGGCATATATAATATACCAGCACATCACCTATTGCAGGTTTGTGTGTGTGTGTGTATGTGTGTGTATTTAAAGATTTTATTTATTTATTTGACAGAGAGAGAGTGTGAGAGAATACAAGCAGGGGGAGGGGTAGAGGGAGAAATAGACTCCCTGCTGAGCAAGGAGCCTGATGTGGGACTCGACCCCAGGACCCTGGGATCATGACCTGAGCCGAAGGCAGATGCTTAATGAACTGAGCCACCCAGGCGTGCGCACGCATGTGTGTGTGTGTGTTTAAACCCTGATGGTAACAATATACACTGTTTTGTGCCTTTTTTTACTGAGATAATATTTCTTGGAAGATCTTCTATATTAATACTGCATTCTTTTTAAATGGATGTCTAGTATTCCACTGTGGACATGTGCTATAATTTATTTAACCAGTGCTATGTTGATGGCCACCTAGATGACTTCTAGTCTATTTTTTATTATTATGAACAGGGCTCTAGGGAATATAACCTTGTACAGATAGCATTTCAAACATGTTTATGAGTATATCTGTAGGATCCATTTCCAGTAGTAGAATTGCTGCGTCAAAAGTTACAAACATTTTAAATTTGGTGGAAATTTATTGCCAGGTTACTCTGTTCATTGAGCTTGCAAAATTTTATATATATATATATATATATATATATATATATTTTTTTTTTTTTTTTAAGATTTTATTTATTTATTTGAGAGAGGGAGAGAGGGAGAGCGAGACAGAGAGCACGAGCAGGGGAAAGAGGGAGAAGCAATCTCCCTGCAGAGCAGAGAGCCTGACATGGGACTCCATCCCAGGACCCTGGGATCATGACCTGAACTGAAGGCAGACACTTAACCGCCACTCAGGTGCCCCAGAGTTTTAGATTTCAACAGCAATGGGTGAGAACACTGTTTCCTTAAACTCTTGCTGATTACAGTATGATTGTCAAAGGTGTTTTACTTTGCCAGATGGATAGGTGAAAAATAAAAGTTTAATGTAGCTTTAATTTGCATTTTTATTTGCATTGATATTGAGCATCTTTTCATAATTTTAAAGACCATTTCTATTTCCTGTTGTGTTCCCCCTGTGTTTGTGTCCTTAGTCTATTTTCCCATTGGGTTATTGATCTATTATCAGTTTAGAGGAACTCCTGTGCATTAACAAAATTAAGTGTGGTAAGTGATATTTATATGTTGTCATTTGTACAAAAATAAGAATTATTTTGCTGTGCAGATTATTTAAAAATTAGTACACTTAAATTTATCAATTTATTCATTCAACAGCTACTTATGGAATGCCTCTAAGGTATTAGGCACTTGTTCTAGGCAGCAGTATATATAATACCGAAGAAAACTGATCCCAATTCTTGGTCCACGGAACTTACATTGTAGTGGAAGAGATAGTCAATAACAGATGTTAACAAGGATTTGTAGAGCTAAATAGATAAACTTTCTGTGGCTAAAAACCTATCTCATGGTTCCTTGGATATTGCGTTGTGGTTAGATTTTCAGGTTTAAATCTTTGATCCATCTGGAATGTTAGGTATGAATCCAACTTCATTTTTCTCTAGATGCTCTATTTATTAGGATGAGACTGAATTGCTGTAACTAAGGGATATGCTATGGTTCAAAGAACATAGAAGTTGATTTTTTTCTCACTTAACAGTCGCGTCTGAGCAAACCAGGTCAGCAGAACCTCCCATAGCCACTAGTCATTGAGACTCATGTTCCTTCTGTTCATTTGTCACTGTAGTTATCTGCATGGTAGTACGTGGCTTGCACGATATCTGGGCTCCCTCCCTGAGAAGGACAAAGGAGAAAGTCCAGGACAAGTGATCAGAAGTTGGACACACACCACTTCTATTTCCATTGGTGAGGAATTAGTCTTGGGGCACATCTAGCTGCAAGGGAGAGTGGGGAGTACGGTCTCTGCAGGTTAGCATGCACCCAAGAAGCAGCTAAGAAGGAATTTTAGTGGAAAATCAGTGGTATTTGTCACATTGCCTAGTTTTTCCAATTTTACTGAATAGTTCCAACTTTTCTTCTTTGATTTCTTTTGTATTCTACGTTCTTGTATACAGTTTGGTCTATTTTGGGGATATCCATTTAGTTTCATTGATCTCTCTGCCCATATGTGTAGTGGGATCACAGTTTTTGAGCTCTTGGAGCTGTATGTGTTTTACCTTGTGATTGGGGTAGTTCCGTTTTGCAAAATTTTCATATTTACGTTTCCTTTGACAGAATATTAAAGTTCCATTTTACAGAATATTCATGTCTATTTTTTTGTGTGAGGTTTTTTAAAAAACAAAGAACTTTAAAATAACCATATCTATTCACCACTCCTCCCCTCTAAGAAGAAAACCTGCTAATATTATGATTGGGGATGTGTTATATGTATAGATACTTTGCAAGGGCTCACATCTTTATAATGTCAGTTTTTCTGGTTGGAAGATAATGTTGCACAGTGTTTGGGAAACATTGATCTGGGCTCTACAGTCTTTCTATATCCTTGACCCATGAAACATATAACTGAAGGAAGAGAGGGGAAGGACCAACTTATCATAAGCTATTGTGTTAATTTTATTTAACACTTGATTTCCGATTATGACTAGGTAACCGATGCCTATTTCTTTATTAAAAATGAATAAACTTGGAACTTGAGGAAACAGTTTACCTATTTGAAGATAAAAAATAGTTGGTATTTCATGGGACGCCTGGGTGGCTAAGTTGGTTAAACGTCTGCCTTCAGCTCAGGTCATGATCCCAGGGTCCTCGGATCGAGTCCTGCATCGGACTCCTTGCTCAGCGGGGAGTCTGCTTCTCCCTCTGCCTGCGGCTCCCCCTGTTTGTGCTCTCTCTCGCTCTCTGACAAATAAATAAAATCTTAAAAAAAAATAGTTGATGTTTCAGAAGTTTATTACAAAAATTTATGACACAAATCTGGGCAGATTTTTGTGTATACATGATACGCAGTGCTGTTACTTCCTCAGTATGTGTGTGAGTCTGTTAGTCTGCACTTTTTTTTTTAACAGCACACATTCTGTTTTTATCTTCTTTTTATCTTTTTATTGTAAAATAAGACACAGATGCAGATATCCATACAACACCTACATAGCTTAGTTAATTATTATAAGGTGGGTATTTTTCGTGACCACCACACGGATCAGGAGACAGAATATTAGCAGTCTCCCTCGAGTCCCCGGTGTGTCCCATGCCAGACATAGTCCCTCTTCCCCTCCAGAAGTCAGTCACTGCTTTCTTGACTTCCGTAGTAATTGCTCTATTGCCTTTCTTTATGGTTTTATCACCGTGTCTGCATACCTAGCTACTGTACTTTAGTCTTTTTTATGTCTTATTAAGTCTCTTAAACGTCAGATTCCCCCTGCAGCCCTTTCCTTTCCTTTTAGTTTGTCTTTTGGAAGAACCCATCCATTTGACCTCTAATTTCCTCCTGGCTGGATTTGGTGATTGCAACCTCATAGTTCAATTCAACTTGTTCTTTTTCTTTTAGTGGGAAGTAGTGTTTTAACACCACTCTCTGGGCACCAGTCATAGTTACTGCTGCTGGGTAGGTTGTCATTGTTTCTAGGCCTTTTAGTGGACAGAGGACAACTACATATAAAATATTTCATGAGTTCATACTGATACTTCCAATTCAAAATCAACTCATAAGGTTCTTACTTAACTTTCTCTGTTATTACCTGTATTTCACACGGAGAATTCTGGTTCTCCGAAACAGTAGGAGATGATAGAATTCGAATGTACCACAGTAACTCGTTAGCTTTCTGCCTCATTATACACAGAGTATTCTCAATACTGCCACAATCCTAACACTGAACCACTTGTCACGATAACTGAAACACACTGTAAACAACTTGACTTGTTATTAGTATGCCTTTCCCATTCTCCCTGCAATTTTTTTTGGCGGGGTGGGGGGTGTGGGTAAGTGCGGGACATGTTTATAGTTGAAAATTGGGCAAATTTAAACACCGATTAGGTGTTAGATGATATTTGGAGGAGGAATACTTTTAATTTTGTTAGATGAGATGTTGATTTTATAGTTGTATTTAGAAAAAGTCCTTATTTATGAGAGAATTTGTGGGTGAAATGATATGACATCTGGGATTCTCATTAAACTACCTCAGGAAGAAAATGGACAGAATAGAGGAAATAAGCTGGCTTATTTTTCAAACTGAGTGGTAGGATGGTGCTTTATAATTAAAACTGGGAGGTCAAAGTAGGGTTTTTTAAAAATACTTTTTGGTTTCTATGTAATTTGAAATATCTGTAATATGGTTTTTAAAATTAATTTTATAAACAGTGAAAAGACAAGGACGTGTGGTAGGAGAAAAAGGTAACAAGGATTCGATGGTATGGGGGGGGTGGATATGAGTAAAGAACAGGTGATTCCATTCTCTGCCTGGTGGTTCAGGCTCAGCGCAGTGGTCTTAAAGCTCAGGAATTGGATACCATCTTGAACGAAGAATGAGCTGAGATGTGAGCCTCTGTGGGAAACTTAAGATTTAAGGAATGAGCGGCAGAAGAGGACAACTCCATCCAAGGAAGCTGAGAAGGTCCAAACCATAAAAATAAAGATCCAGAGAGAGTGGAGCTTCTGAATCCCAAACAGGGAGGAATCCAGGGGCGGAAGGGGGTCATCAGCACGGCCATGCTGCAGAATAGGCAAGCGAGCTCACCCTCAGCATTCTCAGAACCACCTGAATTGCTGTGGGTTTGGGGGTTCCTAGGCCCCATCTAGGTCGGTCGAATCAAAATCTTGGGTTGAGGCTTGAGAGTCCATGTTTTGAAGAAGCTCCCATATAGATCCAAAGAGCTACTTTGGTGATGAACTGGCGAGAGGAGAGGGAAGATGTGGAAGGAGCTCTGTAGATTGTACTTTGGTGATGGACTGGAGAGAGGAGAGGGAAGATGTGGAAGGAGCTCTGTAGATTGCTTTTTCTAGAACGTTTTCTATGAAGGATGAAGAAGGTAGATGTGGGAGGACTAGGGGCTGAGGCTGGTGGTAGTTACTGAAATAGCTGTCGCTTGTAATTATGTGAGAGCTTTGCCTGTAAATATGGAGAAGGTGAATGGTTTCCTGGCAAGATGACTGAGTAGTCAGGCTAAGCACAAGCCCCCCACTACCAGAGAGATGATTTTTTGGCAAGAACTTGATTTTGATAGTTCAGGGAAAGCTTGGAAATCATCATGGATTAGACATTCATTTTATTTGTTATTATTTTGAATTACATATTAAAAGAGGAGAGGCTCTCATGTCTTTTCAGTGCCTTTGCTTCTCACGTTCTGACGGGTCTCCGGGCCCATCCCTGAGGAGCAAGGAGGGAATGGGGTCTGCCGGACTGATTAGGTACTTTTTTCTCCTGATATTCAGCACTCCCTTGGCCCCTCTTCACACTCTCTGTTTTCCTTTTCTTAGTTTCCTTTCCCTTATGTTCAAGTGGCACCCTCACGTACATAGAACCTCTAACAAATGTTGCCTGGTATGGGGTGGTATTTTTCAGTGATTTGCTTTGGGACCATTGGAGGGATTCCTATATTTCATGATTTCATAATTAGTCTTCGAAGGTTGTGGAGAGAGAACCGAGGCGAGAATCCTGTTCCTCCTGTTTTCTTCTGCCTTAGGGTCTTTGTTTCGTTTTTAATAACAGATTGGGTTCCTCATTTCTGCCCTGTAGGCTTTCTACCTCAGAGTACTTGG
>CM052883.1:107123793-107155726 GCA_028534135.1 Potos flavus | reverse complement strand
GTTCTGTGTTTCACTCTCAGTTCAATATTCAATTAACATGAGATTTTCAACACTTTATTATGAAATAGTCTTTGCGTTAGGTGATTTTGCCCAACTGTAGGCTAATGTAAATGTTCTGAGCACATTTAAGGTAGGCTAGGCTGGGCTATGATGTTTGGTAGGTTAGGTGTATTAAATGCATTTTCAACATATGATATTGTCAACGTATGATGGGTTTATGGGTTTATGATGTGACCCCATCACAAGTAGAGGAAGATTTGTATTTTCATCCCATAAGTCAATGAATTTTCTTGCATGACACTAGGATGCATGTACCTCTTTTAGAGGTAGGTGGGCTAGTGCTCAAGACTGACATAGACAAATAATTGATTTCAAGTGGCAGTAGACCTATGATGTGGGCTTGAAATCACTGCCGATTGGGAGTTGTTTCAGCAAGTGTTTGCCTCTTCAGGGAGGTCATGAATGCCAGGAGGAGGGGAGTGGGTCGGAGAGGGGTGGAAGAGGAGGCTTAGGGCTATTGAGGCAGAGGGAACCAGCAATGTGCTTATGTTCAAAGTCAAGGAGACAAGATGGAGATGAAAGAGTCAGTCAGTATCTGGTGGCGATGGCCCTGGCACGCCACAGATCAGGGGCTTGCGGTAGAAAGAGCTATGTGAACGTGGACATAATCATATAATAACAACTGTAAAAGGGGTCATTCAAGTTTCGTATGCTTTAAAAAATATAAAAGAAAGATACATAAAACTGTCCTTTACCTCTCTTCTTTATGTTGCTATTAGAGAAGGGGTAGACCGAAATGTAATTATGGTCAAATTGAAATGAGGGTGGTAAGATAAGACAGGGATGTGAGAATGAACAATCTGACCATCAACCAAAAAATTTGATTTTAAGATCAGTCAGAAGATGTCCACTCCAGGGGATCTAGGGTGGCTCAGTCGGTTAGGTTAAGTTTTTGACTCTTGATTTCAGCTCAGGTCATGATCTCAGGGTCATGATAGCGAGCCCTTTGTTGTGCTCAGCGCTGGGTGTGGAGCCTGATTAAGATCCTCTCTTTCTCCCTTTCCTTCTGCCTCTCCCCCTGCTCTCAAAAAACAAAGCAAAACAAAACAAAACAAAACACATGATGTCCACTCCAAACAGATTAGATAGCAATAGGCTTTTGCTCTTTACTTTGAGCTGTAGGTGTAAGATAGCACACTAACCTGTGCATAAAATAACTTTACCAGTTTTCTTCTTTATTTATCATCCAGAAAATCACAACTAGTCAAAGTTTTAATTTGTAAAAATTATTTCTTGTAATAAAGAACTAGTATAACCAAACTCATCATATTCCTAAAATTTTTATAGGAATTATTTAAATGGATAAATTCTTTGTGGTAGTCCTTTGACTTAGAAAAATTGAGCTTTTGTTCATGTAGTTTCAGGGTACTATCAGCCTGAAATTTATATCAGGTACCTTAGTTTCTCTCATTTGTATAGTTTGATATATTGCAAACTTAAGGATGTCTTCCTGTCTTGGTTGTATGTATCCTTTGTTGAATTTGAGGTTTGTGTAAGAATGCATTGCTTTGCCATAGATGAGGGATAAGTTGTAGGTATTTTTTTTTTTGTTTTTATTTTTGTTTTTGTTTTTGGTTGTTGTTGTTGGTCCCCTTTTGGACTGTGTGATGGTGCTCCACTTCTGATTCTTTTAAAGGAGAAGTAACATTCAAACATGGTAATTTGGCTTAAATTATTCAGTTACTTAATCTTTAACATCATCTTACAACAGTTTATTCATGCTTCTCAGAGTTTTTAAATTTAGTGCCATTTTTGCATTTCATAGGCTAAGATAGAATTCAAACTTAAAATTCTTTGAGAATGCTTAGCCTTATAGCTGAGAATTTTTCCTGTCCCTATTGAGTCCTTGTAAGGGGGTAGTCACCTTAGAGTGGCCACTAGTAGGAGGTAAATCTGATTAACTCCTTAAGATGATTTGCTTAGATCTATGTAAAGGGTATATGTTTAAATTTAGCAAGAAATAAGGCGACATATGTGAGGGGGATTTGTAAGAAAGGCCTTGAATGGCAGTTTGAAGATAGTATGCTTAATTTAATTTGTCATCCTACAGTTAAATTTTTTGTTTTACTTTTATCTCTTATTTTTCTTCCACAGTTGTACAATGGTAGATGGAGTGATGATTCTTCCTGTGCTAATGATGATTGCTTTCCCTTCCCCTAGTATGGAAGGTAAGTGGCTCACAGCTATTTGGAATAGGGTAAGTTTCTGGGTATTGTTTGGCTCTCTGTAAACTAGTTTGTTCTTAATCCTATCACACTTAATACTCCTCCATTCTCCCCCTTTGTTAAGACTTTATTTTTTAAAGTTGTGTTTTTGGTTCACAGCAAAATTGAGAGGAAGGTATAGAGGGTTCTCATACTCCTTGCCCCCACACATGCAGACCCTTCCTCATTACCAATATCTCCCACCAAAGTGGTACATTTGTTATGATTGATGAACCTACACTGACACAGCATTATCACCCAAGTTGATAGTTTGCTTAAGGGTTCACTATTCGTCTCATGCATCCTGTCAGTTTGGACAGATGTATAATGACACGTGTCTACCTTTATAGTATCATACAGAGTACCTCATTGTCCTAAAAATCCTATGTGCTCCACTTGTTCATCCCTTCCTTCCACCCTCTTACCACTAGCAACCACTGATCTTTTTACTGCCTCCATAGTTTTGTGTTTCCTAGAAAGACATATAGTTGGAATCATGCAGTATGTAGTCTTTTTGGATTGGCTTCTTTCATTTATTAATAGTCACTTAAAATTTCTCCGTGTCTTTTCATGGGTTGATGGCTCATTTCTTTTAGCACTGAATAATATTTCATTGTTTGGATGGACCACAATTTATGCATTGACCTACTGAAGGGACATACTGGATGCTTCCAGGTTTTGGCAATTATGAATAAAGTTGCTATAAACATCCATGCGCAGGTTGTGTGTGGATGTAAGTTTTCAGCTCCTTGGGTAAACACTAAGACTTGTGATTACTGGATTTTATGGTAGAGTATGTTTAGTTTTGTAAGAAGCCTCTCAGTTGTCTTCCAAAGCGGCTGTCCCATTTGCATTCGCACCAACAGTGAATGAGAACTCCTGTTGTTCTAGTCCTCACCAGCGTGTGCTCTTGTCAGTGTTCTGGGTGTTGGCCACTCTAATAGGTGTGTCGTGGTGTCTCCTTGTTGTTTTATTTTGCATTTTCCTGATGACATCTGATGCGGAACATCTTTTCATATGCTTATTTGCCATCTGTGTATCTTCTTTGCTGAGGTGTCTGTGAAGATCTTTGGCCCATTTTTAATCGGGTTGTTGTATTTGCTTATTTTTGTGTTTTAAGAGGTCTTTGTAGAATTTGAATAACGGTCCTTTATCACATGAGTCTTTTGCACATACTTTCTCCCATTCTGTGACTTGCCTTTGCATTCCCTTTCGTTGTCTTTCACAGAGCAGAAGTTTTTAATTTTAATGAAATCCAGCTTATTAATTATTTCTCTCATGGATTGTGCCTCTAAAAAGTTACTTACTGCTGTACCCAAGGTCATCTGGGTTTTCTCCTGTGCTCTCTAATAATATTATATGACGTAACATTACGTAATGGGCTTTACATTAAGTTTCTATTGGACAGTGCTTTTGTAACCAATTTAGGTATCTGCAGTCTAGATTCTGCTTTGAGCAGTATTGTTAAAAACATTTCAATAATGCTGCAGTTTTTTAATGCCAAGAAGGTATAAAATAAGGATCCTATGCAGTAAGTTTAAAAGAATTGAAGGTGTTTAAACCAGAGGAGAGGTTGAGTCCTAAGTTGTAGGAATTGATAAGAATTGAGTTGGAAAAATTTTATGGGTTAATATTTCTTACCTGGGGGTTATTTTCCTCCCCAAGGAGTATTTGACAATATCTGGAGACATAATAGGCAAGTTTCTAGGATTTTTCCTCTGCTGTATAATTGCTAAACACTATGATGAACTAGGAAAAAAAAATCCATAGAATGTGGTAGAATAAAGTCCCTCCAAATTCCATTCCCTTCCCTAGGTATAGTATCAGTTCTGTATGATATTAAGCAGTTCCTTTTGGTTTCATTTGATATCATGGGTGGAACTGTGGTTGTGGGCATGATTGAAAAGAAAGAGAGTGGAAGACAAATTGAGGTGGCAATGTATGAATAGAGACGGAGAAGTCAAAAAAGAATGGAGAAGAGAGAAGGGGAAAAGGGCGTTTATGAATCAATATTAGCAACTGGGTCATTGGTTGTTTTTTCCTGCTTTTAGCTCTTAAGCTGCCCAAAGAATCCAGCAAATGACCCTCTAATGTCACAGTAAAGATACGTAATGAAACAAGTCTGTCTGGCTGAAGTGGAAATGGATTGCCACCAAAGTTTAGCTATTTAATATACCACCACCACAAGGATGTTTACAAGGAAGGAAAAGGACACATCATCCTTTAGTTGCAATAGCTTTTTTTTCTCTTCAACCGGAATATCCAGTGAGTGCTACAGCCTAGAGTGCTCTAATCATAATAACAGTTGCCTTAGTCCTATCTTCCCTCCATGACTCAACTCCTTGTTAACTGTCAATAGCATATTCTTTGAAAAGACTCTTTGTTTTTGTATATTTACTAGAAATTAAAAAACACACTGAGAACGCCTAATTGTAATTCACTCTAATATATTCAACATTAGTCATAAAGCAAATGTTAAGTACAAAATACTTAACCAAAAGATGTAAATAATAGGGCAGTTAAACTAAAATCTTTACACTAGCCCTCTACATTGTCTAGTGTAGACCTTTAGACGAAGTTTAAAAAGAAATAGACCCATGTTTGATGTTTGCAGAGCACCTTATTGATTGTACTTCAGTGAAGCTAGATGGCATTACTGGGGCATAAATAAGAAAGCTGTAGAGATTTTGTTCCAATATATTTTGTTAGGAAATGTACTCTTTCATTGGGGAAAAAAGAAAAAAAAATCAAGCAAAACTTCTTCCCCTCTGTCTCCCAAATTATTCCCAAGTGTCGTCTTAAATATTGATTAGAAATAGTGTTAACACTTCAAATAATAGGTCCCAAACATTGATTTTGATAGGGTTTGGTTAGTATGAGTGTGCTTTAGAACATTTCTCAAGTCGTATGGAACCTTAAATCCTCCAGGGAAAAGAAGACGAAATAAGTTTGGAAATTACTGCTTACTATAAGTACCTCTTTGATGATTATAGATAATATTTATTGAGTGGCTAATATGTGCCAAATGTTGGGCTGTTTTATATGTGTTATTTCCCATAATCCTCATGATTACCCTCATGAGATAGGTTTTTGGAGGATGTGCCTTTGAATTGTTTAAAACTCTTGCTTAAAGTCACACAGCCAACAAAAGGTATAATGTACTTTAAGGAGTGGTGTTCAAGAGTTTCAGTCATTATCAGTCTTCTTCAGAATTTGGCTTTTTTTTTTTTTTTTTTTTTTTTTTTTGGTCCCTTAAATTAGCTACATCCACATTCACATTATATCTGGTGCATGCTAGAATCCAGCTCAGTCTAGTCTGTTTGAGAGCTGAGATGAGAGCTAGTAAGAGCAAATGATCAGGCTCCTTCACCTGGGTTTGTGTTTTTTATTTCTCATCTCCCATACCAATATTCATTTTTCATGTTCATTATATATACAACTCCAGCTGCAGGAAGGGTTTTATTTGCTCTTACCGAGAAGAGCACTTGAGTCCTAATTATCCGTATATCCTTCCTTTCCTTTCCCATTAATAAAACTAATCATGCTCTAATACTTCTCTTATGCCACTGGGGAAAAGTCCATTTTTGTTCCAGAACCTCCATGTTTGGCTTTCCCTTTGTCCCCGAGAGCATTTGCAGGTGACGTCCATGACACAAATACTTAAAATGGAATATTGCTTCAGAAATATTTCTAAGCTAAGATGACCCATATTTTATCAAATTTGCGAGCCATCGTTAGATTTTATTAAAGCAACAAGGGCTGGACTTTTGCAGAGTTCTGTTGCAAGAGATTTCGGCCTGTCCTAGAGAAGATTGCTAAGTTCTAAATTATTTTGTGGGCTGACTTGATTTTACTGTTTCTGAAGCCATCACCACTCAGACTTTCCAGCCCAGTTACTCAATGAGGGAAGGAAGGGGATAACGTCAATAGACTTTTTGTTAGGGTCCACAAAGGTGCCCCTCTTTGCCGCTGTGGGAGAAGAATAGAATAAGCCTTTCTTTGAATTTCTCATTATTGAAGATTCAGGAAGTTCTTGAAGGGGTGAATGAATGTACGAGAAATGTCTCTATTAAATTTGTTGCTCTCATTTCTCATTACTATAATTTATCCCGTTTGTTCAGAATAAAATCTTTTTCACGGATATATCATTAAATGAGAGACTTTTGGGGGAGAGAGAAGAGATATAGTGAGCTATTTGCCACTCACTCCTAGGACCTAAACTGTGACTATCTGATGGAGCTACACACTGTTAAGATACTGCTTCTTTGTTGTCAGACTTTCTTATCTAACAGAGTGATGGTGTATTAGTTGATGCAAGGTGAACTATGACAAAGCTTCCTTTGAGCTTTCACTTCTTGGGAAATGTTTGTTTCGGCTGTGGGTCGTTAAACTAAAGCCACATCCAATTTTTTTTTCAGTGGATGTTTAAAAGCATTCACATTCAGTGCATTTATGAGCAGAGAGTAGTAGAACTGGGTGCGGAGAAGACTCTAAAAATTCAATCTAAATCAAATATTGAACAGATGTGAAAACAAATCTAAGACCCAAACTTGTTAAATGATTTCCTTGTGGTCAACAGTGAGAAGGCAGTGCTGTGGCTTCTCGGCTTCTCTTTTATGCAGGCAGGTCTCAAGAATGAGAAGAAGAATACCATCACCTCTTCGTGGAAAAGCTAGTGAAGCGGATTTGTAGGTGTGTCATATAGGCGACTTTTGCTCTGGGAAAGTAATAAACACCAAGGAAAACAAGACACAATAAAGAATTACTTTGTAACTCCCTAAACCCTATTAACCGGCCTCAGAACTTCCTTCTGCAGCCCAGCATGACCTCAGGCAAGCTTCCACAGATAATGATTATACGGGATAGTCATAATTACTCAGAACTCATGTCAATTCCAAGATCCTGTAAGACCCAGGGCGGAGTGACTTTCTAACTTTTCACTGTGACTCACAGTCAGAAACATTTTACAGTTGGACCCAGTGCATCTACATTTAGAAACATTTTAGAGTAGGACCCACACACATCTGAAACAAAAAAACTCATGGAAAAAACATCAGTTACTCTTGCTATGTTTAATGTACTCCCATTTCTTCTCTCTCTTTTTTCTTTTTTTCCATTCTCTTCGGCCCTATTTTATTTGAAAAGAAAGAATGAGAACTTGTCTTGAACCCCTCAATCGATTTCCCTACCTAGGAATGGGTCGTGACCCATGGTTTAAAAAAGGTGATTCCAGCCTGCTCCTGAGAGCTCACTGCCCGGAAATCCCTGCTGCCCGCAGGTGAAAGTTCTGACAAATGCCGTGTGTGTTCTGCGGCAGAGACCGCCGGGGCCTTTTACTTTTTCACAAGTCCACAGAGCTTGACCATCCTCTCTCCGAGCCAGTGGTTCGACAGGAAGAGGGAAGTTTACATTTGTGCCTCTTCAGCCTCAGTCCTAACACCAGGACGGCTGCTGCCTGCTTCTGATCAGCGGAGTCTGAGCTCTGCAGACCTGGGGGTTTTCCAGATCCACGGGGGGAGTGCAGTTCTAATTCCTTGTTATGGGTCAGAGCAGAGCCTGCACATTCTGAGGATATGACATTGGGGGGATGTGGGAAGGAGAAAAGGAATAGGAGGAAGAAGGAAATCTCTCTTGGGAAGGAGGTGGTGAAAATCACCTGAAATAGAACAAAACAGACAAAACCTCCACTTCTGCCTGTAACCGAATGGTCATTTGGAATGGGAGCGGCCTCTTTTATTTATTTTTTGTTTATTTTGCTGCATTTATTTCCTCTTCTAAATGCCAGTACCTGCATCAAGCCAGTTTGGATGGATCCATTCAGGAAAGTTGTAAAGAATAATGAGGAAAAAAACAAACCCAAAGATACCCACAGTCCGGCTGTCAGAGTCCTGTCCCATGTGTGTCATACTGCCCACTGCCAGGCGGAGTCACATGGTCACGGCTTCTCTTTAACACCGTGTCCTACTTCATAGGCTTCACTGTGTCAGTTTTGCAGAGCATTAGGGTGATTTTTGGTGGGTAAATGATGTTGCTAGTGGAAGAGTGTCTTCTGGGGGGAACCTCTGGGCCATGCATTGGAATCAGGCCTTTCTCAGGAGAGAGACAAAGGCAAACACTGTCACGAGCCATCTTCGTCCTCTTTCCCATGTGTCCATGTGCATGTGTTACCTCACCTGTCAGGGGCCATTCCCGCAGCGGCACGAAGGAGACAGCGATAGGGTAGTTGTGAGGAGTTTGTGGGGAAAACGTGCAAAGTGAGGCCCGGAGTGGAGGAGGCCTGCCCGGACTTGGCGGTGTTCATTTTATCCCCAGTGTCTACAACAGTGCCTGGCATGTAGTTGGTGCTCAATGAATAGTTGACAAATGACTGAATAAATCATGTTGGCTACAATAATGGTTATTATAATATAAAAAAGATACTATAAGAGGGACTGGTCTGGGCCGAGGAGATGATAAGAGCACATCTTTCAAAGAATTTATTCTGAGTTTGGGAAAAGAATCAGTTACAGCACAATCTTACAGTCTTTGATAAGTTAGCGTGAGTATGCCGGTAGGCATGGGTGATGTCAGCGTAACTAGAAGTGGTTCCTGCTGGCAAGGAGTCACAGTCTTATTGCAGAAGGCAAAGGTTATAGCCTAGCACTGGGGATATCAACAGGAAGGGCCTCCATATCTCACTGGGCTGGGACTGGAGACAGCAGTCCGGAGAGCTGCAGTTTGGCAGGCCCCACGGGCCCTAGAGCAGCAAAGGGAGCACTGAGAAGGACTTCTTACCCAAGGAAGGGCCTCACCCAGAGAAGCTGTGGGGGTGAGGGATGGGCGGCCAGTCCGACATGACCAGGGTCATCTTGAGAAGGGATCTGGGTTGGGAGCACAGGTCCTACTGGCCTGGCAGGGCCTGGGAACATAAGCTGGTTGTCTCCTATCTGGAGGGCAGTGAGAGCTGTTGAAAAGTTACAGAGGGGCACGGGGTGTGGCGACGTGAGAGGTAAACGGATGAGGAAGACCAGTCCTGCGGTGTTGGTGTTGTGGGGGGCAGGTCCGCATACTGTAGTTTGGGAGGTATCCCAACTGGAACAACTTCATGGTGGCGAGCAAAACAAAAACAGAACCTTAGTTCAAAGAGGAGATCTTTGTTATTATTATTAGCAAATAACAGTCACTGGAGTGGCACACAATAAGCTAATAATAATGCCACCGCTACTTTTATTATGAAAACAGACGCCTGAGCTGCTGACTCTTCTAGCAACTTTTGCAGGACATTGAAATCCCTCTCGCCGGCCCTTTGTTCCTGTGTTGCCATGGAGTGTCAATAAGCCGGCTCAGAATAACCCAGGCAGTGACATGCGAGGTGCTGCCTGCTCGCTGGCATGCTGGCTGGCCAGGTTATACCGCTTTCATTGCTCCCGTCTTGGGAGGAGCACTGGGCAGCTGGTGGCCCTGGCAGCCGTGAAAGGTGTATGTGTATGTCTCTTGGCTGCCTGGAGTTTGAAATGCAACCCAGACTTGCCTGCCTACTGAGCATGTGTGGCTCCCGATGGAGCTGATAGCGACTGAAAATAGCCCACTGAGCACCTGTCTCTCGTACACCAGCCCCTGGCCGACTGCCATTTACGGGGGACTCAGCTCAGTGCATAGGTGAGGGGGGCTGGATTTTAATGGTTCTTAGGAAGATCTTGGGAGCCTTGGGGCCTGGCTTAAATGGACAATCAGAAGGCAGCAGGCTCTTCTGAGCGGGTCCCTTTGGCACTTCTGCGGTTAGCAGGTGGTCACAGTGGCTGCGTACGTACGGTACATGCCGAAGACTCCATACAGTTCTCTCTGCTTGGCCTGACCGTGGTCCGGTAGACTGAGGGTATACGTTTTCTCTTGGAGGTAGTAGCTGTCCTGAAAAACTCCTGGAAGGTAGCCATCCATGGTTTCTACTGCCTCA
Organism: Potos flavus; assembly: GCA_028534135.1. Lineage (NCBI taxonomy): Eukaryota > Metazoa > Chordata > Mammalia > Carnivora > Procyonidae > Potos > Potos flavus. The sequence continues at coordinate 107,145,529 of CM052883.1, read as the reverse complement.
GTTTAGGATGGGGAGGCATTGGCTGCAACTATTTTGTTTGATTTTCTACCTGTTCTTGAATCCCCCATGATTGTCAGTAGATCACTTCTACGAGGTGTCTCATTGCTAGATTCTTCTTTCTCAGCAGTCCAAATGTGGGCGTAGAATAGAATCCCAGCAGGTTACGGGGCTATCTATTTCCCTTTGGGACTCCTTCCTTTGCCTTCTGGGCTTTCATCTCTTCAGTGGGCTTGCCATTGTTGGGCACGGTTGGCATGTTAGTGTGGATGGAAGCGAGCTCTGGAAGGAAACGCTTCTGAAATGACTGGTGGTATTAAAGCTACTATTTAAAAGTGACCGTTTGTAGATACTTGGGTTATCTTTAGGCTGTCAGGGCTCTGCAGCTATAGGAGCCAATGGGAATCTGTGGAAACTCTGGCCTATTGTTTTTGCCTTAGTTTGTGTTTAGATATTCTTGCTCCCCAGCCAGTGGCCTCGTGACACAGCTCAGATTTAGCTGCCTTTCTTCTGCCAAGGTCCGAGATGATTGTGGACGCTGGGAATGGTGTGCTGTGCTACAGAGATTGGGGTGGGGTGGGGTGGGGAAGGGAACGAGTGTTTGAAAAGCCAGTTCTGGTTCACAGCACTCTCAAAAAATGCTTTTGGTTTCTACCTTGAGTGTAGGCACCCGGAGCCTTTCTGTCGGCTCAGGGGTTAAAAAAGCATAAGCTCAAAATGACCCAGACTCAACTATGTCATGGTGACGGTAGTACCCTTTAGTCTATGACTAATAAACCAATCTTCTTAAGTGTTGAATTTGGGAATTAGCGAATTCTTGTGGACCATATTAATTAGACTGATAGGGGAAAGAAGATATACAAAGCAAAGGTCAAGTTAAAGGCTGGAATACGGATGCACAAGGCATGTATTCATGGGATCGAAGGCATGGGATTCTTCTCGCAATTAACCTTGCGTGGTGTTCTGGGCCTGGTAGGGCCTGAGTTCATGAATTAGGAAATTAGGGGATAGGGAAGTAGCAGTATCAGAGGCTTGATGAGTGCCCTAGTTTTTCACTTAGAGATCTTACTCTCTGCGGCTTCATCCAGACTGGGAGCAAATAGTCTAGAAAGCACCTTGTTCCCTCTGTGCATTTTTCTGGAGTGGGGTAGAGCAGGGAGCTAGAGAGGAGGAATTTAACTAATTCTGGACATTTTTTGTTTTTTTTTACCTTTGCCTTTGGGAGCTGTAATGCCTAGAGGCTGGCATTCTGAGACTCTCGTCCAACAAATTGTAGCCCTGCCCATCTTCCGAAGGATTTATCTCTGTGGTTCGAAAGCTTCCAGGAAGGGTGTTGGGGGTGTGGTGGTGTTTTGTTGCTGGTAAATAGAGCAAAGATTGGCAGCCTTGAAGGCCCCATTACTGGGAGGGCACAGAAGGGCAGAGGGAGGGGGGAGCCTTGCGCTGAAGCCGCCCTGTAGTTCCTTCTCCACTGTCCTATCCCATGGAGAGCCCTTGGTTCAAGTTTCCTAACACCAGAATTTTCCATACAGAACCTCTCTAGGAAACCCTTACTGGAGCAGGCCATGTGCTGCCTCGTTAGCTGGCGGAGCGTCGAGAGACAAGCCACAGGAGTCAGGCACACCTCTTCCCACACTGTGAACGCAGCTTCCAGCCTCAGCATTGGATAGGCGGGACTATATCGCTGGTTCTCTCCAAGTCTAAACCAGGAATGGCTTCCCTGAAACGTTTGTTATAAATCACCAGGTCCTTTTCTCTGCACCCTCAGGGTGTGGTACTCTCTCTTACTCCTCCTGTAAGTGGAGCTTCCCTCAGACCCAGGCATTGTCAGTATATGGGGTGGGGATACTTTCTGGTCTTCAAAGGAATTCCTTAGTAGGTAGTTTCCATGAGGCCTTGTGATCATTTATTTCTCTGAAGCGGAGAGTCAAGATGTTTGAAGACACCATGAAGAAAGGGGTCATTATTTTCCCCCGTTAAAGAGTTGCTTCATTGACATGGTGCAAGTCTGAAAGCCGTGTCTTTGCTACATTCTGGGAATCATAAAAAGCACGGAAAAGACAGACCAATATTGTCTTAGGTCAGTACCCCACATGTTCTTTACCTTGTTAGTCACTTAAACACAGACGAAGTCTTTGGCTTTGAAATCGAAGGTGTGGCTGCTGCAATAGGGCTGCATTTACAGGGATTATTGCAGAGACAAGGAGTCAGCCCAGACACAAAATAAACAGATGGCATTTTTTTTTTTTCCCCAACTCTCAGCTTCAGCAGTTCAGATGCAGGATGACTTGGGAATCCTTATCACCTTCAGCAAAGCAAGAAGGGGAAAATGATGTAATTCACTCTTCCCCGCTCCCTGCTGAAAACGCCATTACTTTCACCGAGAGGAGAAAAATGGCAGCAAATACATACCAGGGGGCATCTTTCTCACTGCCAAGCAGGCAAGTCCTGCATGCCTCCCATCACGTGGCTGGAGTCCGGGCGCTTAGGATGCGTCGATCGTTCTGGTCACCTTTGCATCGTAGCCCAAAGTCCTCACATCAGCCATCCAGGGAGGGACCATCATTAATAGCCCTGCTGCTCTATTAATGTATTAAATAATTCCTTGTTTTAGGGATGCTTGTATTTTACCTCCTTCTTCGAACACACAGGCAAACAGAACACCTACTGCACCACCACAAGTACTCATTTTCTACACGTGTGAGTTGGAGAAGGTGAACAGACGTGACGCACCGGCGAGCTCCTCTGAGAAGAAGTGCTTTGCACAGACATGCTGGCTCAGTGACTAAGCCTTGCCTTAAGATCTCTGCTGACATTTAAAGACTTCATAGGCTCAGTCTGCTCTGAAAACCAGCATCATGTCTCTTCCCCCCTCTAAATCCTTTCCATGAGGAGAAAATGCATTCTGAAGCAAATACGCATCAGGCTTGTATTCCTGTCGATTACTGAGGCAGGTGGGGGGTGTATAACAGTGAGCAGAATAGGCTTGGTTCCTACCCTCATGGTGCTCCTCGTCTAGAGGAGAGACTTGGATATTCAGTTGCCAGACAGACACGTGCATGGGAGTGTAGGCAGGTGGTATGAACAAAGGCTTCTCCAAAGGGAAGGCAGATGCTAACTAGGAAAATGGGGTGTCGGCAGGGAGGGAGTGAAGCCTTACCTGAGGAGGAAATTCCATACCTGAAGGACCTGATGTCCTAGATAGAGCAAGAGAAGCCTTCCAGAAATGGAGGGGAGCAGGAGGGGTGGAGATCAGCTCCACCGGGACTTCTGGCCGCATGAACCACCCCGTCTCTATTTCAGCAACTGTGGCAGGCAGAGAGGACTACATCTGAATGGGGATGCTGTCCATTCAGTTCCAGAATGCTGGAGGAAGGGCACGTTTGTAGCCATCGTCGGTTCAGAATCTTGGGAATCCTGAAATCATTTTTTTGTCGTTATTCTAATTTATATGTGATCCCATTTGATCTTTCTTAACTCCTGGAATGTGTTTTCTTCTTGGCTTTACAACTTGGCCAAGTATCGGTTTTTCTGATCAAGAAAAAAAAAAAAGCGATTTGGGTTCCCTAAATGGGTGTTTTATAATGAGAGCATGTAGGCTCTTGGTGTACTGTGTTCCTGAGCATATAGCTTGCCTTCTTGCCAGACCATCAGATGCCCTTCATGAGGCGTTCCAGACTGACCTTTGTGTTTCTGTCTTAGGAGTAGGCTTCTGGCAGTGATACCTGGCATTGCCAAATCCGTCCCTGAGCCTTTGTTTAATGCCAGAGATCTCAAATGCTTTCCGATTCTGGAGAAGTGCCAAGCTGCACTCTTGGATTACGAGGCCATGGAAGGACTCCCGTATCTATAAGCCTAATATAAGCTGTCATTTCAAATGAATGAATCATTTATGCTGTTGGAAGGAGTTCAGGGATGTTTGGGGTTCATTTTTTTAACCTATAAAATTCTGAGCTGTACGACTTTTATAAGAATAGTCTAATCACCGCATTGTTATTTGTGCTACTTTGAGGTGAGTCTCTAAGAAATTCAGTCTGTTTCTTTTGCTGACCTCTGGGGTCATAGCCGCAGGCTGGTTTACTTGTAGTCTTTTCTCATTTGTCTTTTGTGTCCGACTTTAGTGGGAAATACGAGGTTTTGTGCATCATTTAGAATGATAATCAGTTTAAATGCTTTAAAGTATTATGGAGTGCATGACTGAGAACACTGAGGATAAGCTCATAGTGTTGTGCTTTGGTTTGTCAAGTCTCACTTAAAACATACATGTGAGGGGCGCCCTGGTGGCTCAGTTAGTTAAGCGTCTGTCTGCCTTCGGCTCAGGTCTTGATCCCAGGATCCTGGGATCGAGCCCTGCATCGGGCTTCCTGCTGAGCAGGGAGTCTGCTTCTCCTGCTCCCTCTGCTTATGTGTTCTCTGTCTCTGTCAAAGAAATAAATAAAATCTTAAAAAAAATAAATAAAATGTAACTGTGGATACTTTTACTCTGAGGTACAAGATTATGCCAAACCGTGCAGAGTCTTAAAAAGTCCACGGTGCTCTTTGCTCGGCCTCTTCCTGTGACAGCCTACAGTTAGGCTATGAGAGTAGCTGTGTGCAAAGGATGAGCTGAGTATCGCCCAGAACAAGAAAGATCTTTGCAAAGATTGGGGATTCTGAGCCTGGGCCTCTCGTTGTGGAGCCGGCCCCCAATCCTCCGAGGACCGGCTGGGCGTCGATGACTCCCTGCTGCCCCCAGTCAGGGCCGGGCCGCGCATGTGTTCACAGGGACCCGGTTCTGGCGATACAAAGGGCACACGGTGCCAGCCGTAACACTGAGGAATGCTGGGAGGTGCCTTTTAGAACAAACAATGTGGGGGAGCTTCGCAGACAGGGAATACCTCTGGCTTGACATTTAAATTACTGAATTATTTAAATGAATGTCAATTAGGTGGAGTAGACTGGCTGCCTTCTACCAGGGCACTTCCTAGTTATTTGCACAGGCAAGTGTAAGATACTTCGTATTAGAGGTGGCGCTTCCTGTCCGTCCTGTTGAAAATTAGTCACAGAAGGGGACTCTCCGTGCCTCGATGTGTACTGTATTCCTATCACTGTCTGAGAGATGAGAGGTCCACAGACTCTTACCTGTGGCCCTACAAGGGATCTTGTGATCACTCTTGCATCCTGGGTGCCACCCCCCCCCCCCAAACCTCTCCAAATGAAATATCACAGGCCCACACATGCTACGGTTATTCCTAAATTTTGACGAGACTAAAACAGTGACTCACGGGCATTATGGGGCCTGCTGTGTTCTTAGAATTGTGGATATTAAGCTATGAAAATGCTACTACCTTGCTTTTAACCTTCTTTGTTGAATTAGTAATCCTAGCTCAGAAATCTTTTTGGCATCTCTTCGACTAAGCCACTCTGTCGGATGAGGCTGCCAAAGTGCCATTTAAGTAATGTGTGTGTGCGTGCAGGCATGTGCGTGGGACATGGGGTCATTCTTACAGACTTTTGAATTCAGGGTCTTCATTTATCCTGGGTGGTATATAAAAAATAGATTCCGGAAGGGCTCTGCTAATTAGTTATATGGAAATATACAAATTAAGAAGATTAAACGTTGGTGAGAAGCACAATTGGAAGTGAAGCTGGTGAAGGCTTTGTACTTTTCCCATTAGCTCACTGCTGGACCGAGCTCATGGTTCTTCCTAGCAGAGATTAAGTTAATTATCATGTATCATTAACAACCATCTTTCTTCCCCTTTATTCTTTTTCTGGATTGTGGAGGCGAGGCTATGAAAACTCTAGTTTTTGACACCTTAAGAAGAATGACTTATTTAAAGGTAGTCAACCCCAGGCCACTTGTGTACAACTAGTGGAGGGATATAAAGATTCAAGGAGAGTGTTTAATAAATGAATGAATCCCTTTGACTTAGTTTATGATCCCTACAGGATAAGATCTGATTACATTTGATAACCCGTGACTCCTGTGTTCACTGCATAGTTGGGTATAGTGAGTTGACTTTTACTGAAGATTTACCTGACGCTGCTCAATTCTGGCAAAATTCTTTAGGTTACAGTCCAGACATTTGTCAGACCATCCCCACATCCTGTCAAAAGATAGGGACCTTGGAAGGGCAGCCCACATCTTACGTCGTTGGAGCTAGAATTAAGTGTGGGCTCTAAATTTAGTTATTTTTTATTTTATTTTATTTTTTAAGTAGGCACTACCCCCAACCTGGGGCTTGAGCTCACGACCCTGAGATCAAGAGTCGCATGCTCCACCGACTGAGCCAGCCAGGTACCCCAAGGGCTCTGATTTTACAACCAGACTTCAGTCTGAGAACACATGAAAGGAATTGTTATTTTTATCTTATTTTTTTAAATTTGACATTTTTTATTATAACCACAAGATGTCATTCATGGTTTTATACCTGGACCATCCATTTCCATAGGATTGATGATGAGTGAGGCCTCTGTTGTCTGGTGTTACCTGTTCGTGGTTGCTCCTCCTGGACCACAGGTGCAGTGAGTTGAGTAATCCATACTCCTCAGTCCATTATGAATCCATGAACAGCTACTCTCTTACATTATTTTCCTTTTGCCCCTTCATCCTAACACTGACCCCTCAGCCCCAGCCCAGTGTCAACAGACACAACCTCTTCAATGTTGTTATATATATTTTTGGATATTTTTGACCTTCGAAAATATTTAGGATTTTAAAATAAGTGTTTATGTTTCAAATTTTCATGAATGCATTATTGCCTGGTTTTAAAATACAGTATTTGAAATTCCCTGCTGTAGATCACAAACAAATCAGCATGACACCATTAACTCTCCCCCTTACCCTGCCTATCCATTTCCCTCCAAAGAATCATCACCTGTTGGGCAGCATAGTTGGCAACCCTCAGCCCAGCTCTGTGCCATTCAAGAGTGGCAAGCATGTCTAGACTCCCTAGAAATATTATCTTTCAACTCACTTTTGGCAAGTGTAAACTTTTTGCTGGATTATGTCAACAGATATATAGGTTTCTCGTAATCATAGAAATAGATTGGTACTGGAATTTCTCTAGTCAGGGAAAATAAAGACTATCTTTTGGCTCATTAAAATTTTTGCTCATTAAAAATGTCTGAGGCTCTTGATTCTCGGGGGTGAGACTGGTGACACATACACACTGTCAGCGGCTATTTTGGATTTTCTGCTTTCAGGCATGTCTTTGCTCTTGGATGAGCCCCTTGTGGTTTTCAAAAGAACTAGCAAGTCAATTATAAATAGAAGGCTTGTGTCTGTGTGTCTGTATGCAGTTACTCTGTGGGATGAGGCACCCACATTACAGTGGGTAGTGAACTATTTTTCACTTCTTTGAAGAGGGAAGAAGAAAGATTAAGAACACTTTTCTCTTTTTGAGATAACCCACGTCTCTACACACACCCACACAAATCTGGGTAAATGAACTTGACATTTTCAAAGACCTTACCTTAAGGTCTCCTCTTGAAAGCACAGCCATCCGACCTGTTATTTTAAGAAAGAAGCAGTTATCTCACAGACCTGCTACAGAGGGTTCAAGAATTAGAAGGCAGTCAGTCTGTGCCATAGGCCTTCGGAGCGAGCTTCTGCAAGCTGAATTTCTTCATGTGAATGCTGCTTCACAACCTCTAGGACTTGGCTGTTTATATTCTGTCTTCACTTTCCTTCCCGACTAGTGCAAATTGTTGGGGCCAGCAAGTCTGAACTGATGATTCTAACCAGGGAAGGGAAAAGAAAGAGTGGTCTGAAAAATTGGATTGCAAATGAGTGTTTCCTGAAGAAGATAATTAGGAAGTCTGATCAGGTGTGCTTCACTGATGGATGATACATTTCTGCCTCTTGCCATCGCACCTTGGACCTACCAGGTGTGGACTGCTCCTGTGGTCCTGCCTGTTACCTTTACTGTCAAAACATTGTTCTTTTCCCTCTGTCTCCTTGTAACCTCATCTTCAGTAACCGGTGCCATTTTTTTTCTGCCAGTCAAAAATGTGGAAGCAGCTATGAATTTCCATTGTAATGAACATGAAAACTTCAGTGTTGCTACTATTGAAAAATTAGTCTAGGCATCTAGCTGCAAATATTAGTAAGAGATATTTGTAATTATAGGCTGCATCCTTGGAAACTCTTGATTATACTGGTAAATTACAGATAACGGCAGGAAACCAGCATTCCTTCTATTACTAGTTGATGGATTCGTACGGAGTTGCCAGGAACTGATATTAACAATTGCCATATATTTAGGAGACTTTTTTTTAAAACATAAAATAAAGGTGATGAGCGTTATGTTCTGGAAGAATCTTTTTTATTTTTTATTTTTTAAAGATTTTAATTAATTTATTTGCCAGAAAGAGAAAGAGGGTACAAGCAGGGGGAGTGGCAGGCAGAGGGAGAAGCTGGCTCCCCACTGAGGGAGGAACCTAATGCGGGACTCCATCCCAGGACCCTGGGATCATGACCTGAGCTGAAGGCAGACGCGTAACCCACTGAGCCACCCAGGTGCCCCAGAACATTTTATTTTGATGCGAGAGAATTGGGATGTGAGAGCCCATCAGGCCAAAGATAACATGAAAACCACAGTGGGGGAAGTTCATTGTCAAAGCCTGTGGGTACGTAATAACCATTCTTTGGCCTGGTATGATCTAAAAGAGTACACGGCTCGTATAATTGCTCTCATATTGAAAGGTGATTATTATGTGGTGGTTGGTCAAGTGAGAGGTACAGGATAACAAAATGTGGACATCACGGCCAACAGTGATGCTTGGCCTGACTTTCTATTTGATAAATGTGTTGTAATGGTCTTGGAGAAATGGTCTTGTTCCCCTAATGGGAATAAAACCCACGTAGTGATTTTTTTTTCCCTTCCTCTTATTCCTTTGCAGATGAAAAGCCCAAGGTGAACCCCAAACTTTACACGTGTGTGTGCGAAGGCCTCTCCTGCGGGAGCGAGGACCATTGTGAAGGCCAGCAGTGCTTTTCCTCGCTGAGCATAAATGACGGCTTCCATGTCTACCAGAAAGGCTGCTTCCAAGTCTACGAGCAGGGGAAGATGACCTGTAAGACCCCGCCATCACCTGGCCAAGCTGTGGAGTGCTGCCAAGGGGACTGGTGTAACAGGAACATCACGGCCCAGTTGCCCACTAAAGGTTCCCATGGACTTTTCTATTTCTAGATCAAGGGTTTCCGTTGCTGTTGTTCTGATTCCATGTGGGTTAAAGATGGAAGTGGCCACAAGGCTTTCCTCCTACTCTTTGAACTAGAGGCCATGAGTGACAAGAAAGGTAGCTCTAGGTGAGGAAGGGAAAGGCATGGCCTTTTGGAGTCTAAAGGGAGGATAGATATTTTTGGGTAAGCGAGCAGGGTAATGGCCGTCTTGGGGACGGCTTGGCTGACTGGATCTCTCTTGGTCATCGTGTGTAGGTGAATAGCTTCTTTTTCTCTTCAGGAGCCATGATGTCATAATTTCTGAAACAGTTCTGCTTGGTAAATATTCATCTCTATGTTGAGTGTGTAGGAAGAAAAATGGAACATAAGACTCTGGTGGCTGAGTGGAATAGGTTTCCTTCTTTACGAGGAAAGAGACAAAGCCTCACTAACCTTTGCTCCCATATCTGATTTCCCACTGTACCATCACTGAGACTTGAAGCTGGGTCAGATTTCACATGAACTTTGTAGTTTACGTGGCATCTTCTCTATGTTGTATTCATATGGATTCCATATCCAGGGGAAATCAGTCTTCCTCTGGAACGGTTAACCCCATAAAATAAGCCCTAATTTGCTATCTCAGAGTCCCTACAAATATTAACATTCCTTAGTCTTTGTAGACTCATTCCAAGCCAGTTGATTCTCTTAACCTATAGTACATTTTTAATTGGCATAAGTATTTAATTTTGCACTCAGAAAAGAAAAAGCCAGAAAAGTGGAGTGGAGGAGGCTCCTAGGATCACCCACGGCCAGAAATGGCAGCTAGCAGGGGAAGAGACAGAAAAATGAAAAAAAAAAAAAAAAAAAAAAAAAAAAACCAATACAAGGTTATGCTGTGCAGTATTTCAGTTATGGTGATGATTCGAAGGCATGTAGAAAATGTTAATTCTGATATGCAAGTGGGGTTGAATAATACAAGAAGATTTTTAAAAGAGAGATTAAGTATTTGAATGGCTAGAACTAAAAGGGTACTCAATGGAATAAACTTTACTCTTAACCTTTGTGAATTATTATTATTATTATTATTTTAAAGATTTTATTTATTTATTTGACAAGAAGAGAGAGAGATCACAAGTAGGCAGAGAGGCAGGCAGAGAGAGAGGGGGAAGCAGGCTCCCTGCTAGCAGAGAGCCCGATGTGGGGCTTGATCCCAGGACCCTGAAATCATGACTTGAGCCGAAGGCAGAGGCTTTAACCCACTGAGCCACCCAGGCGCCCCAACCTTTGTGAATTAAATTGTAATTAATGGAGTGGATGGCCATGAAGAATTATCTGCACTCACACAGAAGTTGTACCTACAGTAGGGAAAGTTCCTAATCTGCAGAACGCTCTGCAAGACTCAGAGTTGTAACAGAAAATTTATTTTCTTGACTTACGGAATTTCTAATTCAATTAGGGAGGCACCATATTTATAATTTAATGTTGTATATAATTAGTTTTACACTTTATCATACAAATGACATGTACCATGGGGTATTATGTGCCAAGTCGTTGATTAATTTGGATTCGGAAAGTTAAAAGAAATGTATAAAGGCTGTCAGGCTTGCGGAAGGATTGTGGATTGCAGAAGCAGGCAGAGATGTGGAAAAGGCCTGTGTGGGGAAGAACGGGGCTTTTGGTGACACCGGGTCTTAAGGGGCCTGACATTCAGAGATGGTTATTGATTGGGGACCTTTTAATTATGGACCATCACTATCCAACCAAGAAATTTTTTTATTTAACTCACTAGGCAAGTAGAAAGTCTTTGTGTGTATTTGCCCGAGTGGTATGTGAGTGTTGGAGTGAATGCACGGATGTTTGAATGGGTAATGTGATAATGCCGAGCAAGGGGGTGAATGAGTGATTAGACGAGCGAGTGAATCAGTGAATGAATGTTTTGAGTGAGTGAATATTGAATGAGTAAAAGAACAGATGAATGAATCGGTTCCCAGGCAGAAATCGTGATGTGGAAAGATCAATGAGAATTGAGTGGTAGACATCCAAGATACACTGAGGAGAAAGACCGCAGATTGGGTAATTTGTTTTTAACTCGGCACTTTCTCATAGGAATATTATAGCATAATCTCTGTCTGTAAGGTAAGGGCTAAGGATAAAACATTTGTACAGATTGAATCTGTGTTAATAAGTGTAGTACCCAGGATTTGTGAAGTACTTCATATCGTAAACGTACTTCCCGCATACGTGCATTGATATGGTTGGTTCTCGGTGGATTTTTTCAAACTCCGTTGTGCCTAAATGAATAATGGTTCAAATGACTGGGCCGTTGGCCGGGTGTTAGGAAATATTTTAGTTTTTAATGGTTTGTGACTTAGGAGACCGGGGTGGTCAGGCTCAGGAGCTACTCGCTAGGTATCATTTATGCTAAATAGTAAGTAAACCGTGATCCTTACAGCCAACTGCATTCCTTTTCTCCCCCATCTCCAGGGAAATCCTTTCCTGGAACACAGAATTTCCACCTGGAGGTCGGCCTCATTATTCTGTCCGTAGTATTTGCAGTATGCCTTCTAGCCTGCCTCCTGGGAGTCGCTCTCCGAAAATTTAAAAGGCGCAACCAAGAACGCCTCAATCCCAGAGATGTGGAGTACGGCACCATCGAAGGGCTCATCACCACCAATGTTGGAGACAGCACTTTAGCAGTGAGTTTGAGACCCCAGGGAATCCCAAGCATAACCAAGATGGCTAAACATGCTTTCTTCTTTCTATCGTGAAGTGCTAACCAGTAACGGGGACTGGACAGTGTGCACACGTGCCACTGGTCACTTGTGTCCTAGGCAAGCCTATGTTCGCACCTGTTTAGTATCCCCTCTGTGAGAACATTTGTTTTAGACAGACATTTATGTTCAATGAGGGAGGGGATTTTTTTTTTTTTTTTTAGTAGATTCTTGGTAGTTATTTTTTGGGGGGAGTAAGGGAAAAGGTGGGGAGAATGGTTGCCTGTAATCATGGCGGGGTGGTGGTGGGGTGGGGTTTGGAGTAACTCAGTTGCTCTATTTTTAGCAATAAAGGCGCTTTCAAAAAAAGCACCTTTGCTTAATATTAAAATCACTTTCCCTTCTAGATTATTTTAACACCCTGTAATTTAAGACTTTAAAATTTGACATCCAAAAAAAGCAGCTATTAAACTTTTCATGCTCCTGTGCTGCCCCCTTGTGGAGTGTAGTCATTTGGTTAAATCAGTGCTGTCCAATAGAAATAGGTGTGCCACGTCTATAATTTTAAATTTTACAGTGGCCACTTAGAAAAAAGTTTAAAAAAACCCCACCGTAGGTGATATTAATTTTAACAACATATTTGTACAGTTATTACTATTTCAACATGTAATCATTAATCAGAAAGAATTATGAATGTGCTATTTTACATTCTTTTTTTTTTTTAACTAAGTTTTTAAAATATGGTGCATATGTTAAACTCACAGCATATGTAAGTTCAGGCTAACCACATTTCACTTGGTAAAAGTCAACACGTGGCTAGTAGCTACCCTCGCGGACAGCTCAGGGTCAGACACCATTGTATTTATATGTTTTAAAGTTATTCTTTTCCATATTGTTCAATGATGAAGTCACATGAAAAAGTGTATTCCTTTTTTTACTTTTAAAAATTGTCAAGTGTTAACGTGGAAGAAACTTTAAACTTTAAGTGAGAAAAGGGAACCACTTGCTATGAATAGGTTACAATAAAATGCAAAAGAGAGAAGTGATTATAACATTCTGAAGCGGTCCTCGGCTGAGTCTGATGCCTCCTCTGAAAAAGGTGAAGATTAGTGAGTGTTAGGTGTTAAAGACATGCTGATAGCCAGTCAAAACTCTCCTTGTCATGTTTGATGGAGGACTATTAAGGTGATAACTTTCTAATGGGATCCAGTGTTATTTGATGTCGTGGTCATGCATCAGCTAAGATCATCTCCTATTAGGTCTTGTTCTGCTAGACGACAAGCTTACGAGTGTGTGGAAGGTCTGCAGGTGAGCCTGCTCTCCAGCTTCCTCTCTGCTGGAGAAGACTCGCCCTCACCGGTCTCTGTAGCTCAGGTGCTATTCTTGGACCAATCTTGGCGAGTTGTTAAAACATTTGGTGGTGGCTGATACAGGCTGAGAGATATCCCATCCTCCTGCCTTCCCCATCCTTGGGCCACCAGTCAAGCATACATTTTTGTATAAAAAGCAGGAAGGAACTTTGTTTTCTTCCATTTACCTACCTATTTAGATTGTGGTATTGGCGGAACTGAGGAAAAGAGGAGATGAGGACACTGTGTTTCCCAAAGTAGAGAAATACAGCTTTTTGTGAGAAATGTGCTTAGAAGTTTCTTTCCCATATTAAGGAAAATTCAATGAATTTATTGAGTTAGGAGCAAGATGTGAGGCTGAATCCTGACAAAGCTTTAGCAAAGCGAGGTTCTAAAGTCGATCAGTCAGAGCTCTGCTTCCCCAGAAATACTAACCCCCATGGCCGATGATAGAAATATCTAGTGTCAATCACTGTTTAAATAGCTTCTGTGAGTTTGGAGGAGGAATGGGAGTGTGTACCAAAATCGTCTTCTCCATTCACCCATGTTAGAGGACAGTATATCGCGATAACAATAACAACAAAGAACACTGTGTAAAAAAAGTTGTCATTATTGGTCTATATACTTGCTTATTTAAGTGATATGCTCATTTATGTGATCCAGCAAAGCCTATCTCACTGAACAGCCTCCTGTATTGAAAAAGAAGCCTTGAGGTCCAGGAGTTGAAGTAGGTGTTTGTTAGTCTTTGGCTGATGGCACACCACCCCCCCCACCTTAAGTCTATGAACTAGATTTAAAATCACGATTCTACATTATGAAAAAAACACATTTGTTTAATTTTCAGAATTCTTTCAAAAAAATTGAATGAATAAAGAGAGAAAAGAACAGCAAAAGAGATGGTTAGGGAGATGTGAAACTACTTCATCTAACATTCAATTTCTTGTTGATTATCCATTTTGTGGTTTTTAAGGATTCTAAATATCTTCCTTTGGATGTTCAGATTTTGGTAATTTTGCTGATCAACAGTACTTCACAGTGGTGCTCAGAGTAAGTAAAAGAAGATGAAATTCAAACAAATCAATGTATGGCTTTAACAGGCCAGCTAAGATGTCTGGGAAAGAATGAGCTTTGGGAAATAAAAGCTCGACAATACTACAATCTTACCACCATCACCGCGGGCACAATACCGTGTGTTCCAAATAATCCATTCCTGATACAAAGAGACGTCTACTCCTTGGCTTGCACTAAGAATCAAAAGGGAAAACTTATGAACTAATTGGGAATTTTTTTCACAATATGTTCATTTTTAGAAGTAGGTTTGGTCATGGTTTTAAGTTTTATTTTATTTTATTATTTTTAAAAAGATTTTATTTATTTGACAGAGAGAGAGAGATCACAAGTAGGGAGAGAGGCAGGCAGAGAGAGAGGGGGAAGCAGGCTCTCTGCTGAGCAGAGAGCCCGATGCGGGGCTCGATCCCAGGACCCTGAGATCACGACCTGAGCCAAAGGCAGAAGCTTAACCCACTGAGCCACCCAGGTGCCCCTGGTTTTAAGTTTTAAATGAAAGTTTTGTTTTTTTCCCTCTCTGATTTGTGGATAATTCACACCTAAAAATGACAATGAGGGTTAAGTTTTGTGATGCTTTTGTTCCTCACCCACCTAAAGGGTAATCCATCCAGGTGGCCCCTCTCTGCTTGAGTGTATCAGTTAGATGACCCATGTGGCCGCTGGAGTCTTTGTAGTAGAAACAACATTAGAGTTGTTTGTTTCTTATTCCTGATTTGTTTGTTCCTTGTTAGAGTTCCTTAGTTGGCATGTCAACAAAAGTGAATCCTTTCAGAGATACCTATGAGCAGAGCAGAACATGATAGTTATGCCCAGGCCTTGGACTTGAAGGCCCTTCCCCTCTTTTTGCTCTCCTTGCTCCTCTTTCTGCTGTTTCCCCTTGTACTTGGCCCCGCTTCCTGGACTTTCTAATTTGCATCTTTGACCTTGTCCACTCAGCTTTTTTTTTTTTAAATATATATATTTTTATTCTAAAACTCTGGATGCAAGAAAAGACTACGTATCCCTCAGGAACACCCATCATAAAAAGGGCCAGCTTCTGGTTTTCCTAAGAAAACCCATTCTTCCTCCAGTGGTCCATGCACACTAACGGGCCCCATGTCCAGGATTGGCGTCTCCATGGGAGTCACAGTGATATGCATGCTCGTACTCTAAACTGGGAACTGTTTCTCAGTGGTTTCTTTTTCTCCTTATCTTGAACCACAGGATTTATTGGATCATTCATGCACATCAGGAAGCGGCTCTGGTCTCCCTTTTTTGGTACAAAGAACAGTGGCTCGTCAGATCACACTGCTGGAGTGTGTCGGTAATTCTTTTTTCTCTTCTTTGTGTGCAGTATGCAATGTTAACTGTGGCTCTAGAAGCAGGAGGGAACCTAGAAAATCTGCCTGTTGCTCCTGAAATGACAGGAGATGGTGTGCCTCTGTATCTGGTCTCCGTGACTTACGTCAGAGCTCCTCAACTTGTTGGAGTTCTCGTCAGAGGAATCTGTCACTAGTTAGTATGAAGAATGGCTAGTCAAAAGCTTTTAGTTGCAAGTGGACCCTTTGGGATGATGGGAAGGCATGAGAAATGAATTAGCATGGCTGCTCCTGACTGGAGGCATTGAGCGATCTGAGGGGAGTAGGCGTTTGGACAGTGCACTTGCCTATGGCAGTTCTCCAAGCCCTCTCACTCTCCCACTGCCTTTAAAAATAATGAGATAAATTTACCAAAGCTACCTTTATAATTGCTTTGTTAAACAAGAGCAATATCCATTTCTCTATGGCCTCTCATATTTTTCCCATCTAGGAACATGTTTATATAGAGATTCAATCATGACGCGTGTAAGATTTGTGTTCCTTCTTTCAGTTTTAAGCTCACAGACATTTCCATATATCTGTACACATCACAAATATTTTAAAAGATTGTGCAACGAGGGTCTTTTGAATGATCATTGAATTGTAACGGTAGTGCTCGAGAAAGCTTTTCGCATGCATCGCACCTTTCTTTTGAATACTCAGAATAAACTCCCAGGAGTTGGGGTTCCTGGGTCAAACTTTGCGACCTTTTTATGGCTTATTTATAAATTGCTGGTTGCCCTCTAGGAAGATGGTACAGAATGCCTTTTTGCTGGGGTGGGGGAGGGGGAGAAAGTCCTGAGTTTTATTAGTTTTACTTGTATTTGGTGGATATTTGCAAGTCACGTGGTAGTTGTCATTAATTTCTTTTTGGGGGCAGCGTATAGGGATGGCTGGAGGGTTGTTGATAGGTTGGCAATGTCTTTACACTCTATTTCTAGTTCTCCTGGTTTCTTTTCTTGGCAGCTCCGTTCGTCCCTTCTTTTGCTTTTGGGAGGTAGCTGGACATCATAAGCTGCCTTCATCACTGGGCTGCTGTCCTCCCACCTTTCTTTCTGTTTTTATGGAAATCAGGACACCCCCAAACCTGATAGTGGAAAGGGGGCCAGGCAGCAAATCTCACCTGTAGGCACACAAGTGACCAGCGGGAACCTGTCGCCTTTGCTCTGGGTCTACGGCCCCTGGGACTCTGAGCCACACCTCACGTTTCTCTTCCACCGTGGGCTGGGGGCGGAGCAAATACACATGGAAATGCCCCAAATATGCCCATCGAATACAACCAGGGTTGTCCTCTTGTACTGCCTAAATTCTAGTTTGCTTATGAACAGGGGTACTTGGGTAGGAGTGAGAAGGCAGTGACGGCTGTTTACCTGTCTTGCTTACCCCTGCCCTCGTGCCCTCCCGCCCCATGGCCACTCGCCATTCACAGGGCAGCCAATCTCCGTATCAGTTTTCAGAGCCCAACCCCAGAGTCCAAAGGGCAAAACAGTGTTGTACCTTTAAAAACACATACTGTTTCTGGTAGTGTAGATATTCTTGAGCATTTTTGGAAATAGTGTAAATTCAATTATAGCATTTCGTTGGTTCAGTGCTAAAGACTTTCATCAAAGCAATGCCATTTCAGTAGCTTCTAGTTAGTGTTCATGTGGTGTAGCCTTGAATAAAAATGTATGTGATGAACTGCTTGGATAGTATGTTACCATTTTGGGTTCAAAGTTGGACTAGATCAGTTGTTACCAGATAGTGATTCATGAACCCCCCAAATTTCAGATATCTTATGGATTCCCGTGGGGGCTCTGTGCCCCATACATTTGGGCAGTTCTGAGTCTGTTTTTAGGAACTTCTGAATAAGGTTGCATTTCTAAAAAGCATTTGACAACTTAAAAGCATTTGAAAACCATTGAAGCAGGTTTCTATTTTAAATCTGTCTACTTATCCTGACATCCATTTCTGTTTTCCTAAAAAAAAAAAAAAAAAAGGATTTAAGGCAACTTTACAGTAATGTATACAGTTCTCCGGGATATTTTTTCTCTCCTTCCTAATGAGACTGAGGACAAAGGGCAAATAAAGAGACAGAATGTAACCAGAGGCAGGAAAAGATCAGCATATTGTTTTCCAGCAGCCTGTTTTGTAGTTTCGTAGCACTGGCCTTCATCTTGAACTACAAATGCTGAGCAGTTGCTACGACTGTATTAAAATTAGTCCTGCTCTAAATACTATTTTTGCGACCTGACAGCAGCCCACAGTGATGACTTACTGGCCACGTTTAACCTCCTTTTGGATTAGTCATTGGTATTTCATAGGGACATTGTTCGTCAGGACAGAGTCCAGACTGTGTGTCTTTGATTTTGTGTCGGGACCTAATCCCCTGGATAGATGTGCTTTCTTTCTCCATGTTTGGGTTCTCGTGGCTTTGCTTTTGAGCAAAGAGCTGTATTCCTGGGTGTGCAGGTGGTGCTGCAGCTGCTGATTACGAGATGTGACTCCCAGCAGCCCCTTGCCTGGGGGAGAGCCCTGCTGCCCTGCGAGGTGGGTCTCCCGCTGCATCCTTATCTAGGCACCGCGTGCGTCTTTACCCTGATTATACCCCGTGTCGAGCCCCACAGTCTCGTGGTAATTACCTGCTCCTCCCAGCCTCCCTCCTCACCCCTACCTGTAACGAAGGAGAAGAACGGGGGAGGGAGCATGTCGCTGACAGGCTGTCAGCGGTGTTGCTGCTGCAGGAGGGGGCACACACCCCGCAGAGCGGATCACAAGCTAGAGTCCCTTCGTTTTTGGGAAATGCTTTCTCCAAGGGGCCCTTTTGGTGTGGCCCCCTTCTGGCATCCCAGGGGCTGTCTAACAAGCAAATACCCATGACCAGTGTCAGGAATCAGAACTGTTCTGGGATTATGTCTTTAAGACTCTGCAAATCCTCTTTTGAAATATATCCTCTGCCAAGAAATCCTTTAGGAAAGGTAGTGGCTGCTGGTTGATCTCCCCCACAGCATTGTTTTTTCTTTTTTTATGTGTGTGTGTGTGTGTATATATTTTTTTTGGATCGTTCAGAATACAGATCTCCAACTTAATTGTCTCTCTTATGAAAAACATAAATGTATATGTAAATTTGCAAAATTATACTCCCAAGAAAATGTCCACGTTGATCTCATATGAAGGGAAGGAATCCAGTTTAGCCACGTGTGCTTTTTTTTTTTTTTTTTGGCTTTCAGCACATTGGAATCTAATACTCTGTACCGTTTTGTTAGTTTTACTAACTTGTGTGCTTTTGAAAACCATATATGTTTCATACCTTTTAGTAGAGGAATTTAGCTGTAAACCTTGTAATTAGCAGCTAATTGTACAATGTAGGTACTGAGGGTGTTGAATTTGCTGTGACAAAGGGTGGCTGGAGGGGCGAGTTCCACCTTACTTTTGTATGTCTTCACAGGCGAAAGGTTGCGGTATTTAGATCCCCAGATTAAGTTTTTTCAAGTATGCAACAGGAGGGAGTCAGAGTTGCAGGCAAGAAATGTATTGGCTCCCTCCATGTCAGCTCTGTGTTTCTCTCCCCAGGGAAAGGCAGGTATGGTGAGGTGTGGAGGGGCAGTTGGCAAGGGGAGAACGTCGCTGTGAAGATCTTCTCCTCCCGGGATGAGAAGTCATGGTTCAGGGAAACAGAATTGTACAACACTGTGATGCTGAGGCATGAAAATATTTTGGGTAAGTACAAAGATAATCCCCTCATTAATTTTATCTAGAAAGAAATAATTGCCTACCTTTGCCCTCTCCGATTTGGTGTGTGTGAATTTGCAAGTCTCCCCTGAAAAGTGATAATAGGAATCATCAGCATTTATATCATGTTTAATTTTCTTTTAACACTAATTTCTTGTTTAAATCTGCAAAGAAGCTGAGTTTGAAGATTCTCTGGATGGTGAAAATGAAATCATTATTGCTAATTCTTATTCTGTAGGTTGTTATTTAAGCAACAAGAATTTACCCCATATTGTTCACTTCAAGGCTTCATCCGTTGTTCTACTTACCGCACCCTTTTTGAATATTTATTGAATCAAACTAAGAAAGCTCTTTGGACGATTTCCTAGAGATTCACAGCTCCCAGGGACATCGTAATTAAATGCACGTTCCCTCAAACTAGGCATGGTTTTTAAAGCCCAGATTTACAGAGGGATTTAGCATCCATTTTAATTTGGAAACTAAAGCTTAGAACCATTTGTGAAATCTGTGAAGAGCCCACTGAAATACTGCTGTGGAGGTATAAGGGATGAGAATGTCCTTGTTCCCTTTGACTTCTCTGGTTTTGGAAAGTTTCTCTCAGTGTGTTGATACTAATACATGTATGATGAATGCTGCCCCATGGATGTGAGGTTTATAGAGAAATTGACTCTATAGGGTAGTGTTGGCCACTTATGGCTGTTGGATGAGATTTGGCTCATTAGAAGGCCATTGCCAGAATTTATTTCTATTCTGTTACTGTCAATTAAGTATTAAACCTGAGTCAGGTTATCTGCCAAGAAGGTTCAACAGTTGTCTAAAGTTTCGCTTTAACAGTGTGGCGGTGTGTTCCGTCTTAGAATTGTGTATTTCTGCTGTTGTCTTTTCCTTTTGCCTCCCTGTGGGGGCCTAGCTGCCCCCCACTCCTCCTCGCCCCTGTCATTGCTGTTGGTCTCCCATCTCCAGTCCATGCTGGACTCCCATCTCCAGTCCATCTTGCTACCCTGAGTTATCTTTCATTGAGTAGCCGAGATACTCCTCAAAGTGCTTTTCGACAACTCCTCCATTGCCTAACATTGGTGCCTTCTGGGCCTGGCGGTCCAGATTCCTTATTTGTTGGGGTCCCAGGGAGTCTCAGATTTTCTCTACAAACATCCCCAGATGGCAGTCACTTTGGATATCTGCCATTACTTGGGATCGCCGTGAACATTTAGGTGTCTGTGCCTTTGTTCCTGGCCTTGATCACACATGATCCCCACCCCACACTCCAACCACCCGTCCTTCCATCACAAAGTCTCAGTTCCCTTCCAGTTTCTCCCAGTGGATTTACTTGTGCTTTTCTGCCCTGCCTCCCCCCACCCCCCCATGTTGCAGCTGTGCTATAACTCTGATTGCACAAGCTTGTGTCACAGTTAGATGCATATGTGGAACAGCAATGATCGTTACTGTGCAGTAAGCACTGCTTTAAGTGCGTCATGTGCGTTTTCTCCTTTCAGCTTCACAATCATAAGGGCGTAGGTACTCTTGTTTTTTTAACTGATGAGGTAACCAAGGTGGGAGGTTAGCATCACCCATCAGGTCACATTGTGGAGCTGAGAGTCACACTGGGCAGTGTGTGTCTTAACCACAGTTCTGTACTTTATGTGGTAGTTAGCTAGTTGGGATTCGATGATGACAACATGAGGTGAAGATCCATCCACAGTCAAAATTACCCTCAAATGCCCCACTTTTCCCTCTGACCCTGGGACAGACAGGTTGAGCCACAGAGAAAGCGTCAGTTGTGTTCGAAGCTGTGATGTAGAGGGAGTTCTTCTCTTTAAACAGTGGAATGACTCGTACTGCGCAGGTGCACATACTCGAAGAAGTATGGGGGGTCTGGGATTCATTAAAGGAAGGGCATGTTCAGGCACCCCTTCTCGTTCTCACGGGCTCACAAGTTCATTGAGCAAAATGTGCTAGATATTACGGGGCTGTGCAAATACACTTTATCAGTGCCCTTGACTTAAATGAACTGTGATACCGTTCCATTGTACACCGAAGACAAGAATCACTTCCATTGTTTTTGCCTTCACATGCAGTACTAAGGACAGTACCTTGCACATGGCCAGGTGCTCGGTAAATATTTATTAAATTGGATTTAATCATAAGAGAAATTTGAAAGTCACCTTCACAACATGATTCACGTGAGAGGTGAGGTTCCCTTAGTGTGACCACATAGGGCAAAACATTGTTCATTTCTTATTACCTGATGATCCAGGGAAATTCTGTATTCATGAGGTCTTTCTACCCTCATCATACTTACAGCTGTATGGACTGATTTTACTGTGTACTTCTTTTGACTTTAAGAAAGCTCATAGAAATGCACCAGTTTTTTGTTTGTTTGGCTGGTTTTGGTTTTGGTTTTTTTTTGGGGGGGGG
>CM052883.1:107068710-107123293 GCA_028534135.1 Potos flavus | reverse complement strand
TTACACATATATGCATACATACAACACTCTGGGCCCTCATTGTTTATCCCCCTACAGCAATATCTTTCAAATGACTAGACTTGGCTTTCAACTCTTCTGCTCTGTCTGGTGTAGAAGTCAACAGCCAAAGGGGTAACGGGAGGCTGTGCTGGTTTGTGGCAGGAACAGTGGTCGGGGGATTGGAGACACTGGTTTCTACTCTCAGCCCCTCCAACAGGCCCACTGTGGGCCAAAGTTATATGTTTCCGAGCATTCTTTCCCTCATTACTAAAACCAACTAAGGAGTTGAGTTAATGTGAGAATTTTACTCCAAAGTCTCCTCTTACGTGCTTTTTAAGAAATGGTTGTAAAGTATGAAGCTTACTGTTTTAGTCGTATTAAGTGGAGAGTTCAGTGACATATGTACATTCACAGTGTGCAGCCATTACCACCCTCCGTCTCTAGAACTGCTCCCGACTCTGAAGAGATACTGCCTGAGCATTTAATCAGACGTTGCTGAGACCAAGTGGAAGTAAAGGAAGTTACCTGTGAAAGATATTACATTGCAGGATTGTTGTGGTTTTCACTGAACCCTGAGCTACTGTGAAATGTAATAGTAACCAGCTCTTCTCGATACTTCTTGTGTTAGGCATGGTAGGAAGCACTGTACCTATAATTAGCTCTTCTGTTCTCACAGTACCCCTGTGAGGTTACTGATGACGTTATTCTTATCTTACAAAAGAGGAAACCGAGGTGGAGATTTTATATGACTTGGATGAGATCACCCAGCTCGGGAATCTTGATACCCAGCGGTCCAGCTCTGGGTTAGCCCCCGTGCCCCACTGTGTGGTGGCCTCGGTCCTCACCTGTCCTAGCTGCCCGGTGCCTGGCTCCCAGGAGAGTCACCAGGGAGAGGCTCACAAGGGCCATGGATGACCTCACTTAAGATTTTGGGTTTTATTTTCCTTCCTGAGGAGCCTGCGAGGATGACGTTGGCTGTTAAATAAAGGCTTTTTTTTTTTTTAATTAACATATAATGTATTCTTAGAAGTACCTGTTCAGCCTTCACTAACAGGAGACTGCTTTGACGGAAAATGCAAAAATCCCATAAAAATGCCCTAGCATTTTTAAACAAATGTACTGTAATTCACACTTGGGAGATAACCAGTTAAAAAAAAAAAAGTCCTGCCTATTAAAAAGTCCTTTTTCCGAAGGTCTAGAGCATAATTAACGGGACAGACAAAATCCTTCTCTAAGACCTAAGGGGGTTAGGGAAGGTGAGAGAATAAATATTTATTTGTTATTTATCTATTTATTTATTTAATCAGAGGCTGCTCCCCCTTGGGCAGAGAAATCAGTAGAGGCCACATAAATACACAGCAGTAATTTAATTTCTTTTGAGTGGTACTTACAGTTTAGGATATTTATTTTTGAAAGTCTAACGATTCATATCATTTGGTTTAAAATGATAAAGTAGAAACATCTTCTTTAGTAAGAATACTAATATCTGCGTACACATTTTGATTATTTGTATTATGGCAGTGAAGGGCCCCAAGAGAAATCGCTGTGGGGCCACAGAGACAGACTGGAGAGAGAGAAGGAACGATTCTGAGGCTGCCTGTGGGAACTGGCTTGGAGGGCAAGGGAGAGAGAGGTAGGGGATCAAGGTGTGGAGACATTACTTTGTTCACTTCACAGATGTCCAGTGGATCCAGGTATCACATTGTCTTTCTCTGAGTAGAAGTCAGAGCCCCTTGTTTGGGGGCAGTATGGCATAGTGGGTAAGAGTATGGGTTCTAGAGCCAGGCTGTCAGGGACCATTACTAGCCTTAACGTCAGTGCTGTCCTCTGCCTTCTTCCTGTGTGAGTATTGGAGGATTACGTGCAGAGCGTGTAGAAGAGTTGTGCCTGGCGCTTTGTTAGTCCCAGTAATTACTAGCTGCTTCTGTTGTTGATGACAACGATCAAATAGGGGACCTTTCTTGGTTCCCAGAGTTTCCTGTATGAGCTGTGGTGGGCCCACATGCCTAGCACCAAACTTGGGATCAGCGACAACTTAATAGACACGTAATTTGGCATCTCTAGAAGCACTTTCATTACTTATAAACTGAGTATAATGATATCTGTGTTCCTGGTGTATGAGAAAATTCCTATGAGAAAATACGTATGAAAGCAGCACAAACTTTATATCACGCTCTTTACAAGTGTGAGGCGTGTTCTGCGTGTTTCTGTTTTCCTGCATCTTCTTACAAGGCCCTTAATCCCGCCTCAAGCCACATCTTTTTTTTTTTTTAACATTCTTTTATTTATAAGTCCCAGATGTCACTGCTTGTAAGTGCGTCCATTAGCTGTGTATATTTTATATACATATCAATATACAATATATATTATACATATAACATACATTATATATATTATATATATATGCGCAAATATACAGATATGGAGAGAGAATGCGTGAGTGAGCAGGTGGAAAGCATGTCTGTAGTAGGAAAGGCAAGCACATACATCACAATTTATTTCGTAGGTTGGGAAGTTCTGAAGTTCATTCAGTTTGCTCAAGGGTCCCCTCAGAATGTCTAGAAAAATCTCTTCCTACCTCCTTATTGGCATCTGTCATACCTCACTTCTTTTCAAGACTGCTTCAGTTATCGCTTCTCAATGGAAGCCTGTTGTAATATCTCGTCTGAATTACTAGGAATCCCTATTCTGGACACATGGTGCCCTTTGTAGATCTAACAGTACTTTTCATTGTATTCATTACATGATATTGTAATTTTTGCTTCCTGTATCTGTCTTCTTTTCTGGCCAACAGACACTATCATCTCAGTTTTCCTGTGTGACTGACAAAGAGCATCATAGATGCTTATTATATTTGGTTTCTTTTTTACTTGATGAGTAGTCAATCATGTAATATGAACTTATCCCTTTATCTTACATCTGAACAGAGATAATCCAGAGAACCTAAATGAGTTGCCCAGTATTATACAGCAAATCACAGGCAGAGTCAATACTAGAACACAGGTGTTTAGATTCTATGTTTTTTGTTTTTTTTTTTAAAGATTTTATTTATTTATTTGACAGAGAGAGAGAGAGAGAGATTGTAAGTAGGCAGAGAGGCAGGCAGAGAGAGAGGGGGAAGCAGGCTCCCTGCTGAGTAGGGAGCCCGATGCGGGGTTCAATCCCAGGACCCTGAGACCATGACCTTAGCCAAAGGCAGAGGCTTTAACCCACTGAGCCACCCAGGCGCCCCAGATTCTATGTTTTTTATTCTTTTTGGGTGGCTGATGAATAATCTGAGCTTGGAAAATGAACATGATACAGGGTTTGATACTATCATTACGGATAAACAAAGATATTATTCCTATCTGAATCGTAATGCAGTGTAAAATCTTTTTAAAGGATTATTTATAATGAAAATGAATATGGACATTTCCTATTCATTAGAAGTACCTTTTTATGGTAGTAATAAGAGTACTATGTTTTTCTGTTAGTGCCTCTGTAAACCTTTCACGGTAGTTGGTTAGTTTAATTATCTTTTGTTACAGGTGGCATCTATTGTATGGGTGACTCTCTCCTTATACTAAAAGTTATAATGTGAAATTCTTACATGTCTGCTAATTTTGTTCTTGCTCTCTCCAGGTTTTATTGCTTCAGACATGACATCAAGACACTCCAGTACCCAGTTGTGGTTAATCACACATTATCATGAAATGGGATCGTTGTACGACTACCTTCAACTCACTACTCTGGATACTGTTAGCTGCCTGCGAATAGTGCTGTCCATAGCCAGTGGTCTCGCGCATTTGCACATAGAGATATTTGGGACCCAAGGGAAGCCAGCCATTGCTCATCGAGATTTAAAGAGCAAAAACATCCTGGTTAAGAAGAATGGACAGTGTTGCCTAGCAGATTTGGGTAAAGTTTTAAAAATATTTTTTAATTACAATTTTTACTTTTGTTGTATTCCATTGTTTAGCTAGGTCGCATCCATGCCCCGTCCCCTAACATCCTGTTATGAAGACTTTCAAGCATGCAGGCAAATTGAAAGAACTTCTCAGCGAACAGCTGTATACCCACTGCCTAGATTCTCCCATCGACATTTTACTGTGCTTAAGCTCTGTCACATAGCCATGCCTCCCACTCATCAGTCCGTCTTTAATCATTGCTACGTTCCCAAGTGAACTACAGACGAAAGAACCCTTTCTTCTGAAGACTTGGGCATGTATACCACAGTGTCGTGCATTGAAGTCTGTTGTTTGTTGACTTTTTTCTCTCCAGGTAAAATTTCAATTTCATGCAAAATAAATCTTAAGTAATACATTCTCAGAGTTTTGACAGATGGTGTAGGATCCAAATCTCTCTCGAAATTCAGACCTTCGCATTACTGTGCAAAGTCACTTCCAAGTAAATTGCTCCTTCAGTCAGTGCCTGACCAGGCCACCCTCAGCAGTAACCAATAGTCTATAGCATTCTGGTTTCTCACGCCTTTACACAAAGTAGGTACACAAATTAACCTGTGGAATGAGGGGTGCCTGGGTGGTTCAGTCGGTTAAGTGTCTGACTCTTGGTTTTGGCTCAGGTCACAATCTCAGGGTTGTGAGATTGAGCCTTGTGCCAGGCTCCACGTGCAGTGTGGAGTCTGCTTGAGATTTTCTCTTCCTCTCCCTCCCACTCGCTCTCTCTCTCCCCCCAATAAGTAAATAAGATCTTAAAAAAAAAAAATCCTCTGGAATGAGTTCATCTTAAAAATGGCTTTAAAGTTGTTTTTCTGTAACCATGGCAAAATTATCAGTCAAGAAAGAGGAAAAATATTCTGGAACAAATTCACAGCTTGCCCTGCTGGGATATCTCATTCCTGTGGTGTTAAGGTAATGCTCAGTGTAGTTTTAATTGCATTATAAATAAGATTATTTTCATTTATAGTGACACTGTATATAAAACCATAGTCAACTTGGATACTGGCTGAATAATTACGCTAATGAGAACTGAACTGTAATATCGGTTATTCATTTCATGGGACTATGGAAAGTCTTCACTTTATTTGATTAAAGCATGGTTTATATTATATTCATATCATCGTAGTTATTGTGAGGCTGATAAAGGTTTGGACAGTATTAGCTCTTGTATATAAATGATAAAACTTATGTTTTAAACAAAGGATTTGACACGTCCGGAAAATATATTTCTTTTGAATTTCTTTAAAGTCTTTGCATTCATGCTGAGAATTATTTTACGGTGCTTTGCAAGTGTGAGAAGAAAAATATTTAGGATAGCATTGAAAGGGTATGGCTCTAAAGTCTTTTGTGGGTAGTTTTAGTTGTGATGTAGAGGACTTATACGGCCATGCCCTGGCTTTTGGAGCAGGGTGATTTGGACGCGAATCCTGGCTTTCCCAGTTATCACCCCATATATCTATGCAGATATTTTAATCTATCTATTTACCTGCCCAAAGTGCAGGACTGCTTATACTCGATTGGGGGGCTTAGCAAGGAACACTTTAGGGTTCGACACTGTGCACTGTACTTCAGTATTGTTTCAAATGTTCATAACGTTGTGTCCAAGTATTATTCGTGTTACTCAAAATCAATGATTATGTAACTCACATGGTTCCTATAAAATTCAAATTATTATACTTGCTTGGCAAATAATAAGCATTCAGATGGTCACTGCTATTATAGTCCAGTGGTCTAGGGGAGGTGGAAAATTGAGGAAGCTGTTGGCTTTGGTTATAGGACTTGTTAGGGAGTCAGAGGTGTTTTTCAGTAAGTCCAACTAGTTAGTTATTTGTTTTTCTTTTTTTTTGGCCTGTAGCCTTCCATTTAGACACATGGATTTGTACAAAAATCTGTGTTAAGGTGGTACTATTCAGGGACAGCCCCTATGAGATCATCATGTGTATCTAATTTTTCACTTTATACCCAGAAATTAAAGATCACGGTTTACACATTGTATTTGGTTGTTTTATCTCTTTAGGTAGCGTGATAATTATCTATTACTGGGTAACACATTACCTATAAAACTTAGCAGCTTAAAATAACACAAATTTGTTATCTCACGTCGTCATCTGAGGGTCGGGAATCTTGGGACGACTTAGCCCTCTGGTTCTGGCTCGTGATCTTGTAGGGGTTACACACTCAAGCTGGCGATTGGAGCTGCAAGCGTCTAAAGGCTTCGTCAGGGCTGGAGGAACTCCCAGGATGGCTCCAGTCATGTGGCTGGTGGCAGGAAGCTTCAGTCCCTGGTCTGGGGGACCTCTCCACAGGGCTGCATAAGTGTCCTCGTAACACAAGAGAACTGAGAGCCGAGAGGAAGCCACCGTGCCGTTTCTGTCCTGATTTTGAAGATCTCCACTCAGTTCCGCCATGGTCTGTGTGACTGTCCAGCCCACGCTCAGGGCATGGGAATTGGGCTTTGCCTCTTGGGAGATGTTTCAAAGAACTTGAGGACATATTTTTAAACCATCACAGCTAGTATTGCCGTGATCTGTTTAAACTGCACCTTTTCATATTCTGGTATTTTGACTCGTCGGTTCTGGAAACAGTAGAGAAGTGTATATGTTTCAGGAGATGTTCACTGTAGCCACAGAATCTTGGGGTTGATTAGAAGAATCAGGGGAAGAGGAACCAGTCTAGTGTAGTGAATGTAGTTGCTGATTTGTCTGCTAATTATTAAGGGTGTGATACCATGTGCCATCTCCCTGGCATGAGAAGGAGTCCTCATCCCACATATTCAGAGCCATGGAGTGGGAGGAGAAGCATTCTTCACAGAAGGCTTGAGGGATCCCCAAGGGATCGTTGGGTTGCAGAGGTTTTCAGAGGCTGCTTGTTCCAATTTGGCACTTCTCGTTATTTTGAGTATTAAAGGAATCATTTTGAGTTGGTCAGCATCTACATCAAAAAGTAATTTCATTCTCAAATGAATCATGCATGTATCTGCCTAACCCTCCTGGTCGGCGAGGAATGCCAGGGCTCCCTAATTGAGGAATTCTGAAATGAGCCATGGTTTAAGAAAGTGCTTAGAGCCATTTAGCATGAGAGTTGTGCTTCGAATCAAGGTCTAGTTTGATGCTGTGTGCACGCATGACTGTAGAGAAGCGCCTGTGGGTTAGGTCAGCGTCGCTATTTCTCAGATAAGTCGCTCTTCCTAAAGGGATGGAGCAGTGCCTACGGCAGCCCGCCCTTTAAGTAGTGATACATTACCTCAGATTCTCTGCCTCACACTGTTGGAAATCTGTGTTTGCCCACTGTTGGGAGCTGTGGTGGAACATGGGAGCTTTACTTCTCCTAAGACCCTTGGAGGTTCCCACTTAGCCTGTGAGCCTGTTTTCCTGTGGGCTTGAAATACTGGCCTCCTATTGGTTTGGTGTGTTGGTTTATTAGTCATCCAGATCTTTTTGTTTCAGGGTTCAGGTGCTAACCTAAGAGCTTCTGACTGTTTCTGGCATCAGTTCTTTCTTCTGTTATCACAGAAGTCCTCTCCATGGTATTGCAGAGATTAAGTACTCTGGGTATGGTGCAGCAGTGACCAGGAATACCACCAGACGGCGCTCCTGATGGGATCCATTTGAAAATCCTTGGGCAACCCTCTGGGAGGAAGGAAGTAAACTGACCCACCCTTCTGTCTTCTTCCTTTCAGGCCTGGCAGTCATGCATTCCCAGAGTACCAATCAGCTCGATGTGGGGAACAACCCCCGTGTGGGCACCAAACGCTACATGGCCCCTGAAGTTCTAGATGAAACCATCCAGGTGGATTGTTTCGATTCTTACAAGAGAGTTGATATTTGGGCCTTTGGACTTGTCTTGTGGGAAGTGGCCAGGCGTATGGTGAGCAATGGTAAGTACCTGATTGAATGTAGTAATGTCCTTCCCCGAGTCCTCTTGATTCTGCTGTCTTTAAAAGGGCAAAGGAAATATTTAAGTCCACACTGTTCCATGAATCATACTTATTCCTTGAATCATACATCAAGCTATCAGCATCTATATTTGATTTATGGCTAGTAGGTGGAATGTAATGGCATTATATTTTAGCTACACAAGAGGAAATGAGGGTTGAAAAAGAAGAATATTTCAGGCTGGGACATCTGGTCCTGGCGCTGCCTCCCTGGTGGTTGAGTGTAAGCCCCCAATAAACACCGCCTGACTCTTTAAAAAAAAAAAAAAAAGAATATCTCTGGAAAAGACTAGTTATTCTTTGGCTCTCCTTTTGTTTGGTCCATATTTCATTCCTTCCTTTCTCCATCTTCCTATTCTGCCTTTCTTCCCACCCACTCTCCTCCTTTGTTCTTCTCACAAGTGGGATTTAACATGAGAAGAACGCTCCAGTATATCTATGGGTGAATTCTGCTGTTATAGATATTTTTACTTCTTAAATGTGGGTTATTGAGAAAAGGCTCAGGTTGCACACTCAGAATTCACCTCCTTGTAAGAAGCAGGCTGTACCTTCTGGATTAGCGAGATTCAAGTTCAGGAAGCCCTGAGTAGGTGGCTAATGCTGGTCGTCTTACGAGTAAGTTTTATGAAATGGTGGTGTCTTTGTTGTTACAGAAGGGTATGTCAGTCATTTTTAACCTGTGACCCCTACGATCAGCTCTTAACGTATTCTGGTCTTTCCTGTATCCAGATCAGCCACAAATACATTGTTGAACTTTACTGGAAATACATTGTATTCTGAAAGGACTAAGTATAGTGTTTTAAATTGCACATGCCCAATCTACCTACAAAGTAGATTTCTATGGCAGACTCTCTTGAATCACCTAAATAAACTTCTGTCTTCTCAACTGGAAGTCTTCTTTCAGAGGACATGCCTGAAATTGTTCCAGAAAAACAGGAAAATGCCATGTATTTAGATTACTCTTTATTTTCAAAAGACACTTTCCACTCCTAGGAGTCCTTGGAATCCTGGTTTTTGAAGTATGAAAGAAATAATGTGCGAATTCTCCAGGCTTGAGACTCTTGGGGCAATCATAATTTTCCTGAACAACATAACCAGAGAATAGGAAGTTCTTTGAGGAAAGTGGCATCGGGGGTAATTTACCCTAGCTTTCGTGTGCAGTAATTCAAATTGGCATGCCTTCATGGTAGCTGCTGCTTTTTCTTTTCTTTTTTTTTTTTTCTCTAACAGCAGAGTGTGTCTGACTTTGAGACCCTCCAGAGTGTCTGTTAAAAGCAATGTTTCAGATTAAACATAAACGTACATGCATCGCTACCTGACCATTCTTTTAATTTTCTTTTTCTTTTCTTTCTTCTGATGGAGTCATGAACATCTTCTTGGTAATTGTTTCTCAATCACTGGGAGCTTACCGACTAGCATTTTGGGCCATCAAGTGCCTTGAGAATTATCTGCAACAGGGAGATTGTTTTGCTGATTTATGAAGTTCTGAACTTTGCCTGGAATTACACATCGACTGCATTTGCTCACCCCCTCCCCGGTAATCCTTGAGCATCTTGGAACTGAAAATCTAATTTTAATTTGTTTATTTTAGCACACAATTTAGAGAAGGATTGCCCTCATAATAAACCATGCACGGGGGAATTTGCCCCCAGTGAAGAGGAAACTAACATCCCGAGCCCAGGATGGTAGCCTGCCAGCGGCGGCTGGGCTGGGCCAGCTCCGAGCAGGCCTGCATGAGGCAAGCTGAGCTTGGCAGAAATGTGGGATTTGGGCTTTGTAAGAATTCATGTTGCAAACGCGTTCCCTGTGTCACAGGCATAAGCCCAAGTGGCTCTTAAAGATCACTTGTTCTTAATAGGATTCCGTTTGAAATTAGAGTCATCGGTTTAAAACTGAGCTCAGCAAATGGTAGTTTGCATCATCTGTTCTGTGTTTAATGTTCTTTTGCTGAAAAAGATCATGAAGAGTAGAGGAAGAGAGACTATTTTGGTTGTTTGATTGATTGACTTCCTGTTACGTCATCATTTAGGTGGCTCTCTGGTTCCTAAAATTCTGTGGGTTGAACTTCTCTTCTGTGGTGCGGTTGGATTTTTAGTGGGAGGTAAGGGTATGTTGTGTCTCCTTTTAAATCAGTTACTGTCCCTTGGCAGTGACTAATTTGATATTTTCCCCTTCTCTTTTTAGTCCCCCCTCCTCCCATGAATGTTCACAGGCGTGCGCACGCGCACAGATGGAAATCACTTTATCTGGACTCAAAATAGGTTTGCACGTGGGATTGAACACTTCTAGGTTTATTATTAATATTTTAGTTATTACTACACCAAAACGAAGAAGAGTAGAAAGAAAAATAAGGGAAAATTTGCCCTTCTGTTCTAACATCGCTGTGCCTTTCCACTTCTCTCTGCACCCCACATGTGTTTTTGACTTCGTTATCATCATAGTATAGATGCAGTTCTGTGTCATCTCTTTCATTCAAGTGTGTCTTTTAACGTTAGTCTGTTTTTATTTTACGTGGTCACGTGATATTTTATTAGCCATTTTCATGTTGCAGACATCCTGTCTCCTCCATTTGGGGCCTATATTAGGTACCTTTGTTCATATAACTTTTTCATTTGGGGAATTAATTCTTAATCTGGAAACCAGTAGACCTAATAGGTCAACGAGTATGGAGGTTTTTATGGCTTGACACAGATTGCCAAATTGCTTTTCATAAGAGTCGCACTAATTTCCAATATCCTGCTCACCCCAGGGTGTGATGTACCTATTTCACTTTCTTACCAGCTTTAGGAACTGTCATTAAAAGAATATATATTTTGGAAATTATTGCATATAAAATGTACCTCATTTAAATATATGAATGTCTTATCTTAGGAAGGTCATTATAATTATGCATCCTTTGAGTTTCCAAGTCCATGATAAAAATTGATGACCAGATAGTTCTCCTGGAGCAATAGGATCCTCAAGTGAACCATGAGTATAAAAATATGTTGCATTTTGTATTTTCATTGGAATGTTACATTTATTTGCTGCTAATAATAAACTTCATGCTGTTTCTGTACAGGAAATGAGAAGTCCATGCGCACGTCTGAAAACTTCTCAGTAGTATCTGGTGGAATTTTCTTATGTTTTGTTTGACACTGAATTCGCAATCGGTGGGCAGGAAAATGGTTTTCTTACCTTTCCTGTGTGAATTTTGGGTGTCAGCTTAAGGCAGGGGTTTGCCTGGATCGATAGTTCTTCAACTGCAGCGTGCATCAGACTCGTCTAGAAACAGAATGCTGGGCCCGCCGCCCCAGGGTTTCTGATTTAGGAGGTTTGGATGGAGAACCACTCTTTCTAACAGGGCTGCAGGTGATCCCTACACTGCTGTTGGGTCAGGGACCGTGCTCTTGAGAGCTCATGTTAAAGTGGGATCAGTCTTCCCAGGCTGGGAAGCAGACTGCCTCCAGGATGCCGACAGTCTGTCTGAGCGGGATGCCTGTGATTTGTTTCTGATACCTTAGGTGACACCTGCTGTCTCTTGCGAGCTTAAGAGGGGTTCATTTCTTCTTTAAGAGTCTTGGATCTCGGCCCTGGCCTTTCTTTCTAGGTTTTTGCTACTTCTCTGACAATATTCTTCTTTTCCTCCTTTGACACACAAAGTTCTGTGGCTATATTTGTGTCTGGTTACCTGAGTTGTGTGTGGTGTGAGGACAGAACCTTATATGGGGATTGCATAGGTAAATAGATACATTGTTACAGTGGACTTGTACCATTTAGCTTAGGTCTGATAGAAGACCTTGAGTCACCCCTTCCAAGCATCCCCCAGTAGTATGTTCCCTCCCCAGGATAGAAGCCCTTTCTCTGGAGCCTCAGCTTTCAGTGTTATACCTTGTTTGGATCTCTATATGCAGAAACTCGGTAGGTGTGTTGTTCTAATACTGTGGTCATCTGCTCAAGGACTTAAAAACCAGATAAGATAATCTTCATCATCCATCCTCCAGCACGTCTTTGACCATAGCATCGTCTGAGAGCTTGAGCCTCTGTTCACCTCCAGGCAGCTCATAGTCTGCTGTATATTTCATTGCGATTTCATGTTCTATAACTTTGTCGTTTATGTGACAGGTACACTTCAGGATCGATACACTAGACATTTTGAAAAGGCAGTGTGCCCAGATTGTATAGGCAAGCGTGTTTAGATGATGGGATAGATCCTGTTCCTTCGTTATGTTTGGTTGCTAAGTACCTCGTGGGGCCATGTTTCTCTCTTCCCTTGCTACGGCTTTCCTCGGGCCCAGAGCACTGCATGGGGAAGCCACTGTGAAGGGTGTCCTCCGTGCAGCTGTCTGCTGATGCTCTCGGGCCCTCCCGAGGCAGTACAGTGTGAGCCTTAATATTTCAGGCTCTCAGTCGTACTCCCTGCCTCGATCACGTACATCAGTTTCATCATCCAGAAAATATTGCTGGTAATAGTAGTTATTTTAACGAGTTCCGATGATGAACTGAGCTCATGTGTGTAAAGCACCCCGTGTGTATCTGGCACGTAGTCAGTGCTCACTAACCCAGCCATGGGTATTTGCTGTTGCCTGGAAATGAGTGATGGAGGCCACACGTGTGATTCTCTGTTGGCCTTCCTTCACCTCTCCTTATGCCAATCCTTCACTCGGACACTGCATTCGTTTCCCTCTTCACTTCCCACCCGAGGACTGGGTGGGCACACTCTTGTTGCACTGTTACTGGCTTTGCTTATTTTGTGATGGATTTGTGTTAAAATGTATCTCATTGAAAAATCCTTGCTTGCCAGGCTGCATCCTCTGTGGGGTGAGGACTAGGAAATATTTGTTAGGTTTTCTAAAGCATGTGTGTCAAACATGAACTTAGTCTCAGAAATCCCTGGCCTTGCCAGGAACCTGCGTGCACTTTGGTTCCTAAGCCCAATGGGCTTGTGTATGGAAACTATGACGACTTTTATTTTCTTTAGCAACTTAATATCCACCATATTTCATGATTTTATTCTGCTAGTGTATATTAAGATTTGAACAAAGGGAAGAATCATCATATTAGGGAATGTTTTTCATATTCATTAAACTAATTTCCTTTAGGTGTTTTGTTTTGCTTTGTTGAGCCTTTCGTTAAGTGCTGGGGACAGGAATATGAAGGTGGAGGGAGGGAAGAAGGATATTTTCCCACTGATTCCCAGAATTTCGTGTGCCTGATTTAGAGATCCAGACCAGAGGAAGGCAGGCAACTGGCCTCATGACCAAATAACCTCAGCCTGGCAGAACTTTATTGGGTGCTGTTCAAGTTATCAGGGTTTTAAACCTTGCAATAGCTCAGCATTCAGTGAAACATTCTACCTCTCCTGTGAGACCCCTGGAGCTGCCAGCTGTTTGGGATTCTTGTGGAACCTCCCTCTCTCTCTCTAGGTGTTGACACTATGCCAGATCTGAGACGTCTTGTTCATAGCTTAACTCAGCATGGCTGTATACCTCTCCTAGGCTTTTTGTCCTCTTCTGACAACTAACTGTGATATTAATGTATACTTTTAGGAGGGCCCGACTACACAGTGATCTGTAAACCATTTGCTATGTTACATTGATGAGAATCTCGATAATAGAAATTACTTGTATAATTTTAACACAGATGTCTGAGAACAGAGTCATTCTTGGCTGGAGTGATGTACATAGTTTCATATGCCCGTGGACTGCAGTAGGGGTGGAGGCATGAGGACACGCCACCCATGTTCTCTACCCAGCAGGGAACAGACAAAGCTGATCTTCCAGCTCCCTTTCTATTGCAGAAAGGAGTACTTGCCATGCGGTAAGGCAGGGCTTCCCCGCGAGGGTGCGAAGTCAGATTACAGAAATGCCTTGAGACACTGATTCTCTTAAACCTCCAGCAGTGAGCCAAGACCCAGGGGGGCTGGAACCTCCTGCATTGTCATCACCTGCGCCCTGAGCGGCCTCATCCATTTACCTATTAGCCATGTTTGATGTGGGCCACGGCACAAAAAATGTTTGAAGGCTCCCTTTTAGGAATGTTAATAGAAATAACAAAAATATTGGAAATACCTTTTTGAATCTTGAACAGAGTTCACAGGCATTCTTTCTGGTGAGACTAAATTCATTTATATGCATACCACCTTTGTGATTTTTTTCCATATCCAAACTTGTACCGTTATTAATCTTTTTCTTTAACTTGGCTTTTTTCAGACTTCGTTTTTCGAGGCCTAGTTGACGATGTTACATTAGTTGCAGGTGTACAACATAGTGATTCAACAAGTCTGTACATTGTGCTGCACTCACACAATTGTAGCGATTGTCACCGTACATTATTACAATACCACTAACTCTATTCCCTATGCTGTACCTTTCATTCCTGCGACTTACTCATTCCATAATTGGAAGCTTGTTCCTCTCTTTCACCCATTTTGCCCATCTCCCCACCCCCTCTCTCTGGTAACCCTCAGTTTGTTCTTTGTATTGATGGATCCATTTCTGCTTTTGTTTTTTCATTTGTTTTGTTTTTTAGATTCCATAGTAAGTAGATTCATATGGTATTTGTC
Source organism: Potos flavus (assembly GCA_028534135.1). Lineage (NCBI taxonomy): Eukaryota > Metazoa > Chordata > Mammalia > Carnivora > Procyonidae > Potos > Potos flavus. The sequence goes on along the minus strand of CM052883.1, from coordinate 107,108,877 downwards.
TTTTTCTGTTGGACTTATTTCACTTAGCGTGATGCCCTCTAGGTCCATTCCTGTTGTTGCAAATGGTGAAATCTCATTCTTTTTTATGGCTGAGTAATATACCACTGTGTATGTATGTATGTATGTATGTACGTGCATGTTTGTTTGTGTGTAGATACACACACCACACTATCTTTATCCATTAATCTATGGATGGGCACGTGGATTGCTTCTGTATCTTGACTGTTGTAAATAATGCTGCAATAAATATAGATGTGCATATATCTTTTTGAGTTAGTATTTTAATTGTCTTTGGGTAAATACCCAGTAGCAGAATTACTGTATTGGATGGTATTTCTCTCTTAAATTTTTTTGAGGACCATCCATACTGTTTTCCACAGTGGTTGTACCAATTTATATGCCTGCACGAGGGTCTTTCTCTACATCCTCACCAGCATTGGTTATTTCTTGTCTTTTTGATACTAGCCATTCCGACAAGTGTCAGGTGATACCTTGTTGTGGTTTTGATTTGCATTTCCCTGATGATGAGTGATGTTGAGCATCTTGTCATGTGTCTGTTGGCCATCTGTATGTCTTCTTTGGAGAAATCTCTATTCAGGTCTTCTACCCACTTTTAGTCAGATTATTTACTTTTTGGTGTTGAGTTGTCTAAATTCTTTATATTTTGGATATTAATCCCTTACTGGATATATCATTTGCAGATATCTTCTCCCGTTCATTGGGTTCCCTTTTCATTTTGTTGATGGTTTCCTTCACTCTGCAAAGCTTCTTATTTTGGAATAGTCCCAATGGTTTATTTTTCCTTTTGTTTTTTTGTTGCCTGATGATGTATCTAGAAAAATGTTGTTATGGCCGATGTCCAGATTACTGCCGATGTTACGTTTTAGGAGTTCTGTAGTTTCGGGTGTCACGTTTACATCTTGAATCCATTTTGAGTTTATTTTTGTCTATGGTGTGAGAAAGTGGTCCAGTTTTCCCAGCACCATTTATTGAAGAGAATGCCTTTCCCCTGTGGTATATTCTTGCCTCCTCTGTCACTGATTAATTAACCATGTACGTGTGTGTTTTTCTTTCTGGCTCTGTGTTCTGTTTCATGTATCTATGTGTCTGCTCTTATGCTGGTACCATACTGCTTTGATTACTACAGCTTTTTTTTTTTTTAAGATTTTATTCATTTATTTGAGAGAGCAAGCAAGAGAGAGAGCACAAGCAGTGGGAGCAAGAAGGGGAGAAGCAGACCCCCGCTGAGCAGGGAGCCCAACACGGGCTCGTGACCTGAGCTGAAGGCAGACGCTTAACCAAGTGAGCCACCCAGGCATCCCGATGATTACAGCTTTGTAGAATATCTTGAAATCTGGGATTGTGATACCTCCAGCTTTTTCTTTCTCAAGATTACTTCGGCTCTTCAGAGTCTTTTGTGGTTCCACACAAATTTTAGGGTTATTCATTCTAGTTCTGTGAAAAATGCCATTGTTATTTTGATGAGGATCGTATGGAATCTGTAGATCACTTTGGGTAATGTGGACATTTCCAGAGAATTAATTCTTCCAGTCTGCGGTATAGCTTTCCATTTGTTTGTGACATCTTCAATTCCTTTCATCCATGTTTTATAGTTTTCAGAAGACAAGTCTTTCACCTCCTTGGGTAAGTTTATCCCTAGGTATTTTATTCGTTTCGATGCGATTATAAATGGGCTTGTTTTCCTAATTTCCGTTAGTTCATTATTAGTGCATAGAAATGCAAGATTTCTGTGTATTAATTCTGTATCCTGCAACTGTACTGAATTCTTTTATTCGAATAGTTTTTGGTGGAGTCTAGGGCTTTCTATGTATAGTGGTAGGTCATCTAAAAATAGTGACAGTTTCACTACTTTCTTACCAATTTGGATGCCTTTTCTTTTCTCGTGTTTTTGTCTGATTGCTGTGGCTAGAACTTTCAGTGCTATGCTGAGTAGAAATGGCAAGAGTGCACATCCTGGTCTTATTTCAGATCTTAGAGGAAAAGCTCTCAGCTTTTTCCCACTGAGTATGATATTGTCTGTGAAGATGAAAAGGTTTTGTCCACGAGCCACTTCAAATTTTCTCATATGCCACTCTTGAAGGAAACAGTGTTTTATCTTATAGTTCTCTCAGAAGCCAAACATAAAATGTTCTAATTCTTACTAAAATGGCTTTAGTTGTAAAGTTATAGTCTTTGAAGGATTTCAGAATTTCTTTAGGAGTTTACTGGTAACAGTAGCTCTCGGTGTAGATGTAGGTGTGAGGGACTATGTTCTCCTCACCTGTTTGTTCCCTGGATATCACGGTGACTGCCCACATTGGAGGACAGCGGAGAGAGACAGTGAAGTGAGCAGCTTATGACATGAGATTAATGCAGAGAAGAGCATATTTCATTATGTCACTGTTGGCTTGTTGGGAAAAATTCTAGAATATAAACAAGGCATTAGATGCTAGTTTAGCTTTGCTGTCAGTTACCTGGGAATTTGGACAAAGTAAGTTTTCCTGTGTGGTCTTGTTTTTTTTTCTTGTGAAGGAAAAGAGGACTGTGATGTAATGGACACGATTCTGACATCCCATGATGTCTCTTCACCTTATCTTCAGGTTATTCAAAATATAACCAGGTCAATCGTCCCATATCTGTGATTGAGAAATTCCTAAACTTTAGAATCCAAACCTTTCATAACTTACTTGGCAGAACACTTGAACTCATTTAGCAGTCAGACTTAACCTGAAGTGATATGAGTCTATTTATAGCTTTTATTCATCCCATTTAGTGGGACTATTCATCCATTTCACTACAGAAATGTTTGGTTGTGGGTTATCCCTCAGACTGTGCTAGAGTGTCACATAAATAGGGTGTATGCCTCTTATTACCTTTGTAAAGTGTAAAAAACCCCCAAATTCCTCAAACACATCTAACCTCAAGGGTGTTGGATAAAGGATTGTGGACATATATATAATCAACATTCACTTAAGTAATGTGTATGCGTATACTTGGTATTCCTTTAGGCCCTGGAAAGCAGTTGAGAAAAAAAAAAATCCTAATTTATCTCTTTAATATTTAATGGATGAAGCGACTATGGTTGAGGTGTACGGGGAGGTGACAGAGTATGGGGAGGACACGGAACTTTGTCCAGGGGCCTGGAATTGTGGTCACGAGGTGAGAGGGTTCTTCTCAGAAGATAGAAAACATGAACTGAGTCCTTAGTGAGAAGAAAGGAGCTAGTCAAGTGGACTAGCTTGGGCGGACATATAGATGGGAATGAGAAATACAGTCCGATGATGGTGACAGTTGGTATCCTGGGCAACAGGAAGCACTGTGGGGAATGATACAGGTGCCCTATGGCTAGAACCACAAGCCACCATCACAAAGCTGATGCCCAGGTATGTGGAGCGGCGTGCTGGGGGGAATGAGCTTTTTCCTCGGTTTTTCTCCTAAAGATTTTGTAGGGGGCAGTGGGATATGGTGGATGGCTAGCAGGGGGCGGATTTGAAGCAGACATACCTGCTGGTACCAGATACAGCTGTCAAAGCGGGGAGAAGATGGTACCCTGGTCTAAGGCTTTGGTAGGGGAGGATCTCAAAGAAGACCTTCTTTCTGGAGAGTGATCTAAGGTGCAAGTCTGGCATCTCATGCTTTTTGGGGCACTGTCTAGGGTATTCTTTTCGGTCTGTGCATCGGCTTTGTGACGTGTATTTCAAGGTGTTGGAACTAAGGCCTGGCAATTAAGGGCTGTACTCAGGACCGTGCAGCAGATTCAGGGGAGGGCTACTGGTTGGTAAAGATATATTTGCACCAGAGAATAGAAGAGTTCCAAATAGACATATGCCCAGGAAAAACATTTTTGTAGAAATCAGATACGTATGCCAAGAGTTGTGGGGGAGTAGGTTATGAATAATTTCTGATTCTTTTCTTGTGGCCTTTTGAGTCATGCCAGCCACCTTTCATGGAAAAGCAGGGCCTGGCTCTCTCGGTCCTTCCCTGACTACTGGGTAGGGGCTCTGCCTCCCCTGCGCTCCCGCACCCTTTGCTGTGTACACCCCTCATCTGGCACTCCAAGTACTTTGCATTTTTAGTCACTTTTCCTGCTGTCCTCTCTGCTAGCTCATAATCTGGCAGTTGTTCATTGAGTGCTGTCTTCAATGGACGTGAGAGTTCACTTTTTTGCCCAGCTCCCCGGATTTCTGGCAGAAATGAGGAACAGTTAGAAGTAACTTCCTACCTTGACAACACACCATTTTTGTCGTCCTTGACCTCTTGTTCTCCCTGCCCTCCAGTGCACCCGATTTCAGCCACAGGGATTGCTTTTCCTACTTTACAACAAGTGAGGGTCATTCATAACCTCTTGTCTTTGTCCTCAGGCCCCATTTCCCTCACAAATGTCCCCCGTTGATGTTTCTCATCCTCTTCTCTGCCTTGCAGATTCCTTATCTTTCTATGTCTTCCCAAGCCCTAGCTCCTGGAAAGCTTACTTAGGCTGCCATGACACCCAGTTATGTCTGGTACTTAAACCACATAGCTGGTTTTTTTCTCTAAGACTTGTGGAGTATCCTATCCCTGCACCTTCTCCCTGCTCTTTCCTCTAATGCCTGTCTGTAATTTGTCCTATTTCCCTTGCCTCGTATTCTGGGCCTTATTACCAGCACTGCATCTTTTTTTATTCTTATATCCCCAGTGCCAAATACAACCTCTGACTCAGTAACCATTCTGATCCCATAAACTGTGTGTGCCCATTTAGGAACTAGCACATAAAAATATATTTTGAAAGGCAAAGAGGCAAAGATAGATAGTAGTGGGGTCAAAACCATTTTTGAGGTTTTTTTTTTTTTTTTTATAAGATTTCCATTGTCTAAAGAAAGAAGGGCTTGTCCTCATCTTCCACAGATTTCCAGAACCTTAACAAGAGCATGTCTTCTACTTTTATCATCCTTAATGTTTAATATGGTGCTCCACACCTAGTAGGTACATAATGTATATTGATTGAAATAAAAACATTGCTTTCTTTGGCCAGAGGGAGTTCCACCTGACTGCTGGAGTTTAATCCCAGATTTATTTGGTACTGGTCAAGCTTCTCCAGAATAAGATGGAGACAATCAGCAATTGACCAGTAGTTGAAGAAAGAGAGGTGTGACTAAATCCCAGGCATAATCAATTAAATGGCCTTTCTTTTTAAATTTGATTCCTTTTGTTAAAACATGGGGCAGATAATGAGATTAAAGTATGGAAATATAAACACGAGGGAAAACTTCAGCTTTGTATAGTGAAATTTGTTGTTGGGGATCTCTAGATCTCGTGTTTTAAAAATCCACCCATGCCCTTTTCTTTTGCATATTTATAGTAAAAACTCCACTTAGCCCAGGCAAATTATCCCCAGATAGCTGGCTAAGTGAATGTGAACAGGTAATGCTATTATGCTAAATTAAAAAAAAATTAGAGTAGGCTACTAAATGTATTCTCTTTTGGAGGAATTAAGACACGTAAAGGGCACATCTCTATTTCCTATAAATTCATGTGGCCCTTAAAAAAGGTATAAATGACCTTATGCATCCATGTCTAGTTATATTTTATGTGGTATGTCTTAGTACTAGAGGAAATATTTTTGTTTAAAAGTTTCATGGGCTCCTCATGACAGGAGATAAGGCCCTTGAGATGAGATGTCACAGATCTGAAAGCAGTGGTTTATGTTTTGCCAGGAAAGGTTTTAATCCATTGAGCGATATCCTTTGTGATTACAGTTATGCACTGTGGATAAGTTGTTTAAACAGGCTCAACTAGAAATTTATTTTTACATTACTGAAAACATGGAATGTAGTTATCAATTAACTTAGTCAAATCAATGAAGTTAAAGAAATTGCGTAGATCTTGAACAGGTTCCTTATCATGGCTGATCTTTTGCATAAACGATGTGTATTTATATGGGATTTGTGAAATGGATTCTTGCAGTTAAGTAACTTAATTTCTTTGATCAATGACAAGGGGATTGAAGCTTTTTAGGTGACCTGTAGGGATTAGAAGGATGCGAGAACAGTTATAATCCAATTTTTCTTTCTTTTCCCCCAAAAACCTGTTAGGTATTTAGGAATAGAAGAAAGTTACACGGAGAAAGGAAGAGAGCAGTAAACCAAGCAGTCCCCTGGCCTCATTGTTGAAGCCTTTGATGGTAGGAGAAAAATGGATTTCTTGGTTTCTTCTCTTTAAGGGGAAGAATCAATTTTCTAATTCTGAGTGATGAAGTTTAAAATTTCTCTCTTTGTAGAATTACATCAATTTCTTTCACAAAGAGGAGTAATTTTTCTGGGAAAAAAGGGTTTCTAAGCCATTGGAAGCCATGCTAAGCTGAAATTAACTTCTTTCATGTTTGTTTGGGGGAAGGAGAGAGTTCATGCTTTTCAGCCATTCTTCTGTCTTCCCAAATGACAGTCTTTCTCTACATTTTATTTCATGCCTTCAATCTGAGAGTAAATAATAGAGCCATCAAGCAGGCAACTGTGTCTGGCAGTCCGAGGTTGCTTAATGCCCACAGAAAGAAGAAATGAATATTTCATATTATTTGCATTCTACCAACAGGAGGGATTATTTCTGTGTTCTGTTTTTACTTCTCTCTTTTCACTTCTGATTTTTTTGGGGGCCCTCTCTTTCTTGATGTGTCTGGCTAACAGGTTATTAATTTTCTTGATATTTCAAAGAACCAGCTTTTGGTTTCATTGATCTTTTCTGTTTTTCTTTTCTTCTATTTCTGCCTTGATCGCCAGTGTTTCCTTCTTTCCACCTATTTGGGCTGTTTTTCTAGTTCCTTTAGGTATATGATTATATTGAGATTTTTCTTGTTTCTTGAGGTCGGCCTGTATTGCCATAAGTTTCCCTCTAGAACAGCTTTTGCTGTGTCCCAGAGATTTGGGACCCTTGTATTTTCATATTCATTCGTCTGTGTTTTGTATTTCCTCTTTGATGTCTTTGTTGGTCTGTTTGTTCTTTAGTAGTATGTTGTTCAGCCTCCACATCTTTGTGTCTTTTCCAGGTTTTTTTTTTTTTTTTTTTTTTTTTTTTTTTTTGTAATTAGTGTTTAGTTTTATACTGTTGTGTTTGGAAAAGATGCTTGGTAGGATTTCAGTCTACTTAAATTTATTGAGACTTGTGGGCTGACATTTTATCAATCCTGGAGAATGTTCCATGTGCACTTGAAAAGTATGTGTATTCTGTTGTGTTTGGATGGAATATTCTGTAGATACCTGTTAAGTCTGTCTGGTCTAATGTGTCAAAGCCACTGTTTCCTTGTAGATTTCTTCCTGGATGATCTGTTGATGTAAGTGGGATGCTAAGTCCTGTACTATTAGTGTATTACTGTCAAATTCTCCCTTCTATCTGTTGATATTTGCTTTATGTATTTAGATGCTCCAGTGTTGGCTGTATATTTATAATTGTTATATGCTCTTTTTGGATTGAACCCTCTGTCATTATAGAATGCTTTTCTTTGTTGTGATAGTCTTTTCTTTAATCCGTCTAGTCTAAGTATTGCTTCCCCAGGTTTTTTGTTTGTTTGTTTGTTTCCGGCTTCCATTTACATGGAATGTCTCTTTCCATCCCTTCACTTTCACTCTGTCTACGTCTTTGGGTCAGAAGTGAGTCTCTTGGGATGCTTGGGTGGTTCCGTTTTGGTTAAGTGCCTTCAGCTCAGGTCATGATCCTGGATTCCTGGGATCAAGTCCCACATCGGGGATCCTTGGTCAGCAGGGAGTTTGCTTCTCCTCTCCCCCACCACAGGTTTTTGTTTTGTGTTTATCAGTCTGTATTAAATTGATGGTCATTTAAATTTGAATACATTATTCTAAAAGAACTTTATTTTTATTTTCCTCATTTTATATGTTGTCATATTTTACATTTTTATTTTGTGAAGACCTGTCACCTACAATTGATTTTACTACTTTTGTCTTTTAATCTTCCTATTAGCTTTATAAGTGATTGCTTTACTACCTTTACTGTGTTTGTTTTCAATTCATGAATTTTCTTTCATTTTCTTCTACTTTTGGCCTTTTCCTTTTCTACTTAAAGAAGTCCTGTTAACATTTTTTATAAAATCTATTTAGTGTTGATGAACTCCTTTAACTTTTGTTTATTAGGGGAACTCTTTACCCAGAAAGGTTATCATCCAGAGACCATTCTTGGTCTTAGGTTTTTTTTTCTTTCTTTCTTTCAGCATTTTATAGGCCGGAAAGGAGGAACATGATATATTTGAAGTTTCTGCTAAATAATCAGCTGATAGCCTTTTGGGGTTTCCCTTGTATTTGACTATTTGCTTCTGTCCTTTTCTTTGACCTTTTAGTTATTATGTGTCATGGTGTGGACTTCCTTGGTTTCCATCTTGTTCAGAACTTTTGGTGCTTCTGGACCTAGAAGTCTTTTTTTCCCCCCTAGGTTAGGAAAGTTTTCAGCTGTTATTTCTTCAAGTAAGTTTTTTTTGCCCCCTTTCTGTTTTCCTTCTGAGACCCATAAAATGCAGATCTTTGTTTATGTCGAAGAGATCCCTTAGTATATCCTTATTTTTTTAAAAAAATTTTCTTTTTACTGTTCTGCTTGGATGCTTTCATTACCTTAGATTGCTTACCAATAGATCATTGATCCATTCTTCTGCATCCTCTAATCTACAATTGATTCCTCTAGTATGTATTTCAGTTATTGTGTCTTCAACTCTGGTTCTTTATTTTTTTATTTCTTTATTGAAATTCTTCCTGAGTTATCCCTCTCTTCTCCAGTGTGGTAGCATCTTTCCAACCATCTCTTTATGAAGTAGATTGCTTATTTCCATTTCATTTACTTCCTTCTCTGAACTGTTGTCTTATTCTTTGTTTTGGAGCATATTCCTCTGTCTCTTCATTTTGCTTGCTTTCAGTGTTTCTATGAATTAGAACAGCTAATTCTCCTAAACTTGAAGGGATGGTCTGTTTTATAGTCTTCCCCTATAAGATTATGCCTGGTGGCTTTGGTTGGCTGGCTGGAGCTGTGGCCAGTGTGGGCCGGGGCTCCCAGGGCTCTCTACATAGAAGGCATCCTTGCAGAACAGCTGAAGTGGCTACAGGTCAGGCTATCCCAGGGTACTCTATGCGGAGGGAATCCTGGCAGGGCAAGTGGACTGAAGTGTTGCACAGGCAACACTTAAATGGGGGTGCCCCATGAAGGGGGAACCCTGTTGGGTTAGCCTGAGCTGAAGCAGGTGCAGGCTGGGGGGGTCCCAGGACCCTGTACTCAGGTGGTGCCCTGGCAGGCTATCTGGAGCTGAAGTTGATGTGCATCTGGAGTGTTCCCAGGTAGTTTGTACCTGTGTCACCTTGACAAGATGGCTGGAGCCATAGCGAGCACTGACCAGGAGTGTCTTAGTGTGTGCTGCACGTGGCTGCCTTCGTAGATGGCTGGGGCTGGTGTGGGATGTGGGCCTGGGGCTCACTGAGGCAGTAAGCCAGCTGTGGTTTGCAGACCCTGCTCTTGTCTGCACTATCAGGGTTGGGGGCAGGGCGGGGAGGGGGTTACCCAGCAGTGGTGTTCACCAGCCCCTGACTGAGAGAGTTCCAGCAGATTCCCTGGTATGTGGTGGAGTTGTAGGGCTGGATCTTTTATATTCTAGTTGATCTTTTAAACTGCGGCATCTTTTCCGTGCCCCAGGTAGACGAAACTGTCCACGGTCCCCAGGTACTAGCTCTACCCGCTGCAGGGCCGCCGTGTTGGGGGGGGGTCCCTTCATTTCCGCGTCTCCATCTCTGCCATTCTCTCTGTGGTCTTTTGTTGTACAGAAGCTGTTCATTCAGCCCTCAGTTCTTCTTCAGGAGGAACGGCTGTATAAATGGGTGTAGATTTGGTGTGTCCGTGAAGGAGAGATGTTCAGGGTCTTCCTAGGTCACCATCTTGGACCGTAATGTTGTCACTTTGTGATCGCCAAAGGAATTTTGTCCTCAGTTACATTTCGGGTATTACAGAGCATTTTGTCAATAAATGTAGTTACATGAGTCGTAGCCACATTTTCTTCTAATGTAATTCCTGCAGAGTTTTGGAGGAAGAGTAATTATTACCTTGTTCTCCACTTACTTTGTAGCTTTCAGAATCGCCTTGAAGTGAGGAAGATGTTCAGTTTTTCTCCTGTCATGTTATAACCTGCGGTACCAATTAAGAAAGCCCTGGGGGGTTTCTGTCCTCTTGCTAACCGACACCATTCTCGTCCGCGTGTGCAGGTATCGTGGAGGATTACAAGCCACCATTTTATGACGTGGTTCCCAATGACCCAAGTTTTGAAGATATGAGAAAGGTGGTCTGTGTGGATCAACAGAGGCCAAACATACCCAATAGATGGTTCTCAGACCCGGTAAGAGTGCCAGTTTCTCAGTCTTAGAGCTATCTTCACCTTTTTACTAGGTTAAACTCAAGAGCAAGCAAATAGTATTGTTCCTGAATGAGCCACCCTGTTGCTTTCTATCTTACGTAGAAGGGCCTTGGACCTAGTTAAGTAGGTTCACAAAATGGTATCATTGAAAGAGCGAAATTCTCTAATCTTGCTAATAAGTGACAATATTCACAGGAATTTCTACTATTGACTAGCTCGAAGAATTAGGAGACCTTTTACTCTGCCAGTAGCCCTGGGACTGCAGTTTCACAAGTAAAACATGAGACTAACCTCTTTCCATCTCTGCATATCTGAAATTCCAAACGGAAACTGTCCTGCTGAAGATTCTTATTGTTTCTCTTTAGTAGCAGCAAGTCTGAAACACCGAGATAAGACGCCATTTGCAGATTTCATTGTTGACTCTGGGGTAGCATTATCTCTCTTAGTGCACATAAAACATTAGGGGGTCCAGGCGGTCCTATGTAATTTACCTCATAAAGTCAGCTGGTAGCATTAGGAATCCAGACCAGAGTTCACGAAACTCACGAGAGACTCCTTTATCAGGGGTCAGGGCCTTGATTATTTGATAAAGAGGATGGCAGTAACATCATTGTAACTTACCAAGACCTGCAGTGTTCTGCCAAATCCGTTGACGCAACATCTGCCAACTTTCTGGGGCCATGAAAAAGCCGCTTTTTCTCTGTGGTATTTGTTTTTTCTCTCCTTTTTCTCTCCTCCAGACATTAACCTCTCTGGCTAAGCTGATGAAAGAATGCTGGTATCAAAATCCATCCGCAAGACTCACAGCTCTGCGTATCAAAAAGACTTTGACCAAAATTGATAATTCCCTAGACAAATTGAAAACTGACTGTTGACGTTTTCATGGTGTCAAAAAGGAAGAGTCGACGTTGTCATTGTCCAGCGGGGACCTAACGCTGGCTTGACTGGTTGTCAGAACAGAATCGAGCTGTCTCCCTCCGCAAATGGCTGCTTTGACAAGGCAGACATTCTACCCAGCCATGTGTCGAGGAGACACCAAAACCACCCTAACCTCGCTCAAGGACTGTGAACTGGGCATTTCACAAACTGTTCACGCCGCAGAGACTCATGTCGGACAGACACTGTTGCAAAGGTAGGGGAACTGGAGGAACACAGAGAAATCCTAAAAGAGATCTGGGCATTAAGACAGTGGCTTTGCATATCTTTCACAGGTCTCCTAGACTCTCCCCATGGGAAACTCAAGGAGGTGGTGAATTTCTATCAGCAATATTGCCTGTGCTTCTCTTCTTTATTGCACTAGGAATTCTTTGCATTCCTTACTTGCACTGTTACTCTTAATTTTAAAGACCCAACTTGCCAAAACGTTGGCTGCATACTCCACTGGTCTGTCTTTGGATAATAGGAATTCAATTTGGCAAAACAAAATGTAATGTCAGACTTTGCTGCATTTTACACATGTGCTGATGTTTACAATGACGCTGAAACATTAGGAATTGTTTATACACAACTTTGCAAATTATTTATTACTTGTGCCCTTAGCAGTTTTTACAAAACTGCTTCGTGCATATGTTAAAGCTTATTTTTATGTGGTCTTATGATTTTATTACTGAAATGTTTTTAACACCATACTCTGAAATGGACATTTTCTTTTATTATCAGTTAAATTCACATTTTAAGTGCTTCACATTTGTATGTGTGTAGACTGTAACTTTTTTCAGTTCATATGCAGAAATGTATTTAGCCATTACCCATGTGACACCACCGAATATATTACTGATTTAGAAGCAAAGATTTCAGTAGAATTTTAGTCCTGAACGCTGTGGGGAAAATGCATTTTCTTCGGAATTATCCATTATGTGCATTTAAACTCTGCCAGAAAAAAATAACTATTTTGTTTTAATCTACTTTTTGTATTTAGTAGTTATTTGTATAAATTAAATAAAAGGTTTTCAAGTCAAAAAGTGAACTTTTTTTTACCATATAAGGAAGATCTATATTCTAGAATGCATTTTATTATGGGAACAATAGAAGCACAAAATGAATTTGTAAATCAAATTTGCTTTTCAAGTCTAGTGACAATCTTGAGGGTTTTATGAGGATGACATTCAGCTTGAATGTGATATCAGAAAACTTGAATTTTCTTTTTTTGGTTGTGATTATTTTTTCTCGGTCTGTGCTCCCAGCTGTGAAGTGAAGGCTATAGACCCATTTGGTCTGTTTTCTTTACATGAGGGGTGTGAGTATAAATAGGAGGGATGATGTCCAAGCTTTTTTTTTTTTAGTATGCGGTACTGTGTGAGTGGAAAGCAGTCTTAAATCTCTCACCTTGCTGCTTGGAGAGAGTCCACTGCTGGTTTTCTTCACTTCTTGTGTTCAACAGGATTGAAAAGGTAAGGTTTAAAATAACCCAAATAAGAGATGAGGGGTGAATTTTTGGGATGTTCACCAGAGGTAAGTTGATAACATTAAGATGCATTTACTTAAAGGGTATATATTAACTTAAAAAAAATTGTGGTGAAGTACACATAATCGTTTACCATCTTGATACCGCTGGACTGTCCATTTAAAAGTGGTTAAGCACATTTCACAGTTTTGCTGACGTCTCCACTATCCATCTGCAGAGCTTGTTTCCTGTCACAAAACTGAAACGCTCTACTGATTAAGCAATAGTTCACCATTCCTTACTGCCCACGGTCCCTAGCAACCATCATTCTACTTTCCTTCTCTTCAATTTTACTACTCTAACTACCTCATATGAGCGGAATTATACAGTATTTGTGAGACTAGCTTATTTCACTTAACTAATGTCCTTAAGGTTCACCCTTATTATAGCATGTACCAGAATTTCCTTCTTTTCATGGCTGATAATATTCCAGTGTTACATATATACAGCATTTCGTTTATCTGATCATCTCTTGATGGAGAATGGGGTTGCTGCCATCCGTGGGGGTGTATATCTGATTTCTTGCTTTCATATCTTTTGGCTATATACCCTAAAGTAGAATGGAATCACGTTTAACTTTCACTGAAGTACTGCATATATATATATATATATATATATATACATATATATCCAACTGTACAGCTTGATGCATGTTTAAATTTTTTGTTGTTGTTTATAAGTTTTTATAAATCGGTTCCTTTCATGGAAACAGCATCCAGATCAAGAAGCACAACACTGACTTCTCTAGAGTGAAGTCAGCATCATGGTGGCATGAATCCTTTTTCCTCTTAGCTTTGGTTATTGATGTCCAATTAGTTGTAAATCAAACAAAAATGCCTTTTCACATTACACCAGGACACCTAAGTAATTTCTATGCACCTCTATACTGAAAGTGGATGGATAGGACCTTGGAAGTGACAGTGGACCCAAGGGAGTCAGTGAGCCTACCCCACCCTTCCCTTCTATGATTGGGGAAATGGTGAACCTGGAGAGTACAAAACTGGGTAGACATGCACAGGAGACATATTTGTAGGGGTCTAAGCCAACCTGATGGAAGATCCTAGCAGGTCATCCCAGTGGGATAGGGAGGAGTTTGGAGGCAGAGAGAGAGGAACTGCATGATATATGCTGGATGTTTGGTTTATACAAGCACACCCTGAATGTACATGTTAATCCCTGTCTTGAGGATATATAGATCCCATCCTCCTTCTATATTCCTGTCAAGCAGAAGATACAGAACAATGCGTTGTTTAGCATTCGAGGTCAGGGGCTCTGAGAATGGCCAACCTGGAGCATCTCCTCCATAACAAAGAATATCTGGGTGGCAGACCTTGATCTCCTTAAAACACTGGCCCTGTGAGGAGGGGAATGGCTACAGATAGTTGCTAGGCTAGTAGTTGCATTATAAAAACTTGCTTCCTGCAGATTCCAGCAGTGGGTGCTTTGTCCAGTCAGCCTCTCCTGAACTCCCGGTAAGTTCCCCCAGTAGACCTATGTCTCACTCACTGTCTCCTGGTCATTTCTTTGCTTTTACAGGACCATCATCCATCCTTGGCTTAGAGTCTGCTAGGGTGCAGTTACACAGGAACCCACACTACCCCTCTCTGGCAATGTGGCAATATACTGGGTTTTTGTCAGCAGCAGCAGCTACCTCTGCTAGAGGAAATGGAAAGCAAAAGTGGTTGCCCACCTGTAGGGGTTGTGGCTGAAGTGATCCATTTCTCCCCAGTAGGACCCTGAACTTCTGAGGAGGGATCTCAATGACAGAAATGAAAGAAAAAGGCAAAGGTCAACAAGAATACCAAAGCATATTGAAGAAACGTGTTTCCTTCTGTCTGCCTCTGGATTTTGGCAGGAAGTCCACCTATGGACCTCTTGGAGTCCCACACTGGAGAATCCCCCTCTCGGTCATGGGCACCCTCAAAGCACCAGGTGCTAAGCCCATGCCTCCCCTGACCCTTATGTCAGCTCTCTTTGTGTGTTGCTGAGTGCAGTCTCTAGCCCCGATAGAAGAAACTAAAAACTTCAACTATAGCACCACCTCTGAGACACAAAAGAAAGGTTTCCAATTGTCAGCATCTTGAACTGTAACAGCCAAAGTGAACAAATTCTTCACTAAAGAAAGGATATGCACCTCTTCTTTTGCATTTGAAGTACAAAAAACAGTAACAAAATAAGGAAATACGGGATTACCAAAAAATGCTAATTCTTCAGCAACCAAACTCAAAGGCACAGAACGTTGTGACCTGATAAAGAATTCAAAATAGCCTTAAGAAATTCAACAAGTTACAAAAACTCAGAAAGGCAATTCAAGGAACTCAGGAATAAATTTAATAAACAGAAATTGTTACCAAAGAAACTTGTTCTTTTTTTAAAATTTCAAACAAATTCTGCAGCTGAAGAATTCAATGAATGAGATGAAGATTGCATTAGAGAGCATAGGTAACAGGGTAGACCAGATGAAAGAACAAGTGACGTGGAAAGAGAACTATTTTTTAAAGGTGGAGAAATCCCATGAGAGTTACCAGATTCAATCAGCAAAATCAAATGGACTTAACAGATATTTTTAGATTTCATCCTAAAACAGCAGAATACACATTCTTTTCAAGTGCACATGGAACACTCTCCAGAATAGATCACATATCAGGTCACAAAAACAAGCCTCAACAAATAAAAAAATTGAAATCATACCATGCACTTTTTCTGACCACAATGCTATGAAACTAGAAGTCAACCACAAGAAAAATTTGGAAAGACCACAAATACATGGAGGTTAAACAACATGCTGAATGAATAGGTCAACTATCAAATTACAGAAATACATGGAAACAAATGAAAATGAAAACAATGGTCAAAAACTTTTGCGAGGCAGCAAAAGTAGTCATAAGAGGAAAGCATATAGCAATATAGGTCTACTCCAAGAAGCAAGAACAATCTCAAATAAAGGAACAAATGAAACCTAGAGCTAGCAGAAGGAAGGAAATAAGGATTAAAGCAGAAATAAATGATACAGAAACTTAAGAAAATGGACAATAAAACAGATTGATGACATCAAGAGCTGGTTCTTTGAAACATATTAATAAAATTGATAAACCTCTAGTCAAAGTTATCAAAAAGAAAAGAGAAAGGACACAAAATCACAAATGAGAGAGAAGTAACAACCAACACTACAGAAATAAAATTATAAGAGAATATTATGAAAAACTATATGCTAACAAATTGGACATCCTGGAAGAAATGGATTAATTCCTAGAAACATACAATCAGCTAAAACAAACAGGAAGAAATAGAAAATTTGAACAGACCAATAACCGGCAAAGAAATTAAATAAGTAGTCAAATTCCCAGCAAACAAAAGTTCATGGCCTTTGGCTTCATAGGTGAATTCTACCAAACATTTAAAGAAGAGTTAATACCTATTATTCTGAAATTATTCCAAAAAATAGAAAAGGAAGGAAGACTTCCAAATGTATTCTATGAGGCCAGCATTAGCCTGATACCAAAACCAGATAAAGATGATTAAAAAAGAGAACTACAGGCCAATACCCTGATGAACGTGGATGCAAAAATTCTCAATAAACTAGCAACAATACTTTAAAAGAATCATTTACCACGATCAAGAGGGATTTATTTCTGGGTTGCCAGGCTGGTTCAGTATTCATGAATCAATGTGATACACCACATTAATAAAAGGGTAAGAACCATATGATCATTTCGATAGATGCAGAAAAAGCATCTGACAAAGTATAACATCCATTTATGATAAAAACTCTTAAAGTAGGTTTAGAGGGAACATACCTCAACATAATAAAGGCCATACTAATATCACCCTCAATGGGGAAAAATGGAGAGCTTTTGCTTTTCCTCTAAAGTCAGAAACAACACAGTGGTGAGAGTGGACATCCCTGTTATTTAACATAGTACTGGAAGTCCTGGCCACAGCAATCGGACAACAAAAGGAAATAAAAGGCATCCAAATTGGCAAGGAAGAAGACAAACTTTCACTATTTGCAGATGACATAATACTCTATATAGAAAACCAAAAGACTCCACCAAAATTCACAAATTCAGTGAAGTTGCAGGATATAAAATAATCCCTTTTTATATCCAGGATATAAAATATAAAATCAACATACAGAAATCTGTTGCGTTCTATACACCAATTACGAAGCAGTAGAAAGAGAATTAAGTACTCATTCCCATTTACAATTGCACCAAAAACAAGGTACTTAGGAATAAACCTAACCAAAGAGGTGAAAGATCTGTAATATGGAATCTGTAAAACACTGAAGAAAGAAATTGAAGATGATACAAAGAAATGGAAAAAACATTCCATGCTCATGGATTAGAAGAACAGATATCATTAAAATGTTTATACTACCCAAAGCAATCTATACATTTAATGCAATCCCTATCAAAATATCAATAGCACTTTTCACGGAGCTAGAACAAATAATCCTAAAACTTGTATGGAACCACAAAAGATCCTGAATAGCCAACGCAAACTTGAAAAAGAAAAGCAAAGCTGGAGACATCACAATTTCAGACTTCAAGTTATATAACAAAGCTGTAGTGATCAAACAGTATAGTACTGGCATTAAAACTTAAAAGATATAAAAAATAAAATTACCATACTAAAAGATTTCAACCAACCTGTAAAGAAAGACTGAATTCTCATTCCTACATTCTATAGGGAAAATATTGTAAAATTGTTATCGTATGAAAAGGTGGTCAGAGAATACACAGCCAAAAAGTATAGGGAAATAAAACTGTTGTAGGAGTTCAGGTAGTTAACTAAATAGAGTTGTAAATAAAAATGCTATTTTTCAAAAAAGAAGAAGAGGAAGATGAGGAAAAGAAGAGGAGGACCTGCTGTACCTTAAGGAGAAGAGACGGAGAAGGGGGCAGAGTTTATTTAAGGAAATAATAACTGAGAACTTCCTAAACCTGGGGAAGGAATTGGACATACAGGCTCACAACACTAGTAGAACACCCTATTATCTCAATGCAAAAAGACGTCCTGGGGGTTGGTGGGGGGAGAAGTAGACTAAGGAGTGTTCCTTCTTAGGTTATCCATAGGTTTTTCAGCAGAAACTCTACAGGCCAGGAGAGAGTGGAGTGAAATATTTAAAGAGTTGAAAGATATAAAATGCCAGCAAAGAACACTTTGGGAAAGCCTCCTTTGTATCTCAAGGTTAACTTTGCTAGATAAAGAAAAGCTGGGGGAGTTCACCGCCACTAGACTCGCCTTGCAAGAAAAAAATGAAAAGATGCTAATTAGTGACACAAAAAATAAAATACAAAATATTCTGATAAATGTAAGAATTAGAAAACTCTATTAATGTGTTAGCCACTTTTTATGCTGTGAATTTGTTAACTAACCCTCCTTATTTTGACCTTTATATAATTATGACATCAAAAATACAAAAGGGGAGAAACAAAAGTGGGAAATTTATAGGTGAATGAAGATAAGTTGCTGTCAGCTTAAAATGAGCTATTTTGGGGTGCTTGGGTGGCTCAGTCAGTTAAGCATCTGCCTTCGGCTCAGGTCATGATCCCAGAATCCTGGGATCAAGCCCCACATTGGGCTCCCTGCTCAGCGGGAAGCTTGCTTCTTCCTCTTCCTCTGCTCCTCCCCCCCACTTGTGCTCTCCTTCTCTTTCTCTCTCTCACTTACCCTTTCTCAAATAAATAAATAAAATCTTAAAAAAAAAGCTTAAAAATGAGCTATTTTATCTGCAAGATGTATTATGTAAGCCTCATGGTAACCACAAAGCAAAAATCTAGAAAAGAACCACAAATCATAAGGGGGAAATTGTAAATTGGTGGTATTCTTTGTAATGTGCTCAAAGGCAGGCAGAAACAAAAGGGGGGAAAAAAAGAAGCTACAAAACAACCAGAAGGCAAACAACAAGATGGCAATACTAACTCCTTACATATCGATAATCACTTCAAATGCAAATGGATGGAATTCACCAATCGAAAAGCACAAAGTAGGGGCACCTGGGTGGCTCAGTGGGTTAAAGCCTCTGCCTTCGGCTCAGGTCATGATCCCAGAGTCCTGGGATCGAGCCCCGCATCGGGCTCTCTGCTCAGCAGGGAGCCTGCTTCCCCCTTTCTCTCTGCCTGCCTCTCTGCCTAATTGTGATCTCTCTCTCTGTCAAATAAATAAATAAAATCTTTAAAAAAAAAAAAAAAAAAAAGAAAGAAAGGCACAAAGTCACCAGAGGGATTTTTTTTTTTAAAGCCCAACTATAGGCTGCCTACAGGGTAACTGATTTCATCTCAAGAGACACAAATAGGCTCAAAGTGAAGGGATGGAAGAGAATATTCCATCAAGTGAAAATACTAAAAAGAAAGCAGGAATAACCATAGTTCTATAAGACAAAATAAATTTCAAGCCAAAAACAACAACAAAAACAGTTACAAGAGACAATGTCATTATATAATGATAAAAGGGTCAATACATGAAGAATATATAGTAATCAGAAATATATACACACCCAACACTGGAGCACAAAAATATATAAAACAAATTCAGATCTAAAAGGAGAAAGAGACAATACAATAATGTAGGGGACTTAAGTTCATTTGTTCTAAAGTACAGTTCCATACCCCACTTTTGGCAATGGATAGGTCACCAGGCAGAAAATCAGTAAGGTAATGTTGGAACCTAAGAGACATTTATAGAACATTCTGTCCATTAGCAGCCAAATGTACTTTCTTCTCAAATGTGCACAGAACGTTCTCCATGGTGAATCATATGATAAAACACAAAACAAATCCAACAAATTTAAGAAAATTGTGGTCAGAAAAGATAGTTGGTATGATTTCAGTGGTATAAACTAGCAATAATAAAGAGGAAAGCTAGAAAATCTACAAATATGTGGAAACATATTTGTAAATGACACACTACTGAACAACCAGTGGGGTGAAAAGAAACCAAATGGAATATAAAAAGTTATTCAAAACAAATGAAAATGGAAATGAAACATATCAAAATTATGTGATGCAGCAAAAAGAGTTCTGAGCAGAAAGTTTATAGTGATAAGTGCATATATCAAGAAATTAGAAATCTCTCAACCAACCTAACTTTATACTTCAAGCAACTAGGAAAAAAAAAAAAAAAAAACAAATTGGGCCCGAAGTTAGCAGGAAGAAAATAAAAAGGATCAGAGCAGAAATAAATGAAATAGAGAAAGAAAAAAGATAAGATGAATAAAATTAGAAGTGAAAGAGGAGACATTACAACAGATACCACAAAAATACATAGGGTCACAAGAGACATTTGAAAAATTATATACCAACAAAGATAACCTAGAAGAAATGGATACATTTCTAGAAACACTCAACCTAAACTTCATGAACCATAAAGAAACAGAAAATCTGAACAGATCATTAACAAGTAGAGAGATTGAATCAGTAATCAAAAGCCTTAACACAGAAAAGCCCAGACCTCACAGCTTTGCTGGTGAATTCTACTAGACGCTTAAAGAAAAGTTAACACCAATCCTCCTCAACTCCTCCAACAATTTGAGGAGAAGGGAATACTTCTAAATTCATTCTACCAGGCCAGTGTTACCCTGATACCAAAGCCAAATAAAGACACCACAAGAAAGCTATAGATGAATATTTCTGATAAATATAGATGCAAAGTTCTCAACCAAATGTTGGGCAAACCAAATTCAAGAACACATTAAAAGGATTATACATCATAACCAAGTGGGATTTATCCCTCAGACTGAAGGATGGTTCAACATAGGCACATCAATAAATGCAATACATCACTTAAATGAAAGGTAAAAATTACATGATCATCTGAATAGGGGCAGAAAAAGCATACAACAAAATATAACATACTGTTATGATAAAAACTTTCAACAGAATGGAACATAGCTCACCATAATAAAGGCCTCATACAACAAGCCCACAGGTAACATTATACTCAATGGAGAAAAACTGAAAGCTTTACCTTTCAAGGGTGCCCATTCTCACCACTTTTATTCAATATAGCACTGGTAATCTTTGCTACAGCAATTAGGCAAGACCAAGAAATAAAAGGAATTCAAATCAGAAGGAAAAAGTTAAACTGATGCTATTTCCAGATGATGTAATTTTAAATACAGAAAATCTGAAGACTCAACCAAAAGACTGTTGGAACTAATAATTTCAGTAAAGCTGCAGGAAACAAAATCAACATACGAAAATCAGTTGCTTTTTTTTTTTTTTTTTTAATTTGACAATGAGTATAAGCAGGGGGAGTGGCAGGCAGAGGGAGAAGGAGAAGCAGGCTCCCCAGTGAGCAGGGAGCCCGATATAGGGCTCGATTCCAGGACCCTGGGACCATGACCTGAGCCAAAGGCAGATGCTTTACCGACTGAGCCACCCAGATGCTCCAGTTGCATTTCTATATACTATTTCTTTTTCAGATGTTTCCTCATTAAAGAAAATGATCCCATTTACAATAGCATCAAAAACAATATTAAGTATTTAGGAATAGACTTAACCAAGAAAATAAAAGATAGGTACAATAAAAACTACAAGACTTTGCTGAAAGAAATCAAAGATGATACAAATGGAAAGTCATCCCATGTTTATGGAGTGGAAGAATTATTATTAAAGTGTCCATTCCAAAAGCCATCTAGAGATTTAACATAATCCCCACCAAATAACAAGGCATTCTTCACAGAAATAAGAAAAAAAAATCTAAAGTTTGTAAGGAACCACAAAAGACCCTTATAGTCACAACAATTCTGAGGAAAAATAGTAAAGGTGGAAGTATCACACTTAATCACTTCAAACTATACTACAAAGCTATAATCATAAAAACAGTATGATACTGGCAAAAAAGTAGACACATAGACCAACAGAATAAAATAGCTCAGAATTAGGGAAACTTGGGTGGCTCAGTTAGTTAAGCCTCTGCTTTTGGCTCAGGTCAGGATCCTAGGTTCCTGGGATGGAGTCCCGCATTGGGCTCCTTGCTCAGCAAGGATCCTGCTTCTCCTTCTGCCTCTGTCTGCAGCTCTCCCTGCTTGTGCACTCTCTCTCTGTCAAATAAATAAATAAAATCTTTAAAAAAAAATAGCTCAGAATTAAACCTCTGCGTATCTGGTCAACATATATTAGACAAGAATGGAGCCAAGAATATTCAGTGGGGAATGGATAGTGTATTCAACAAATGGTGTTGGGAAAACATGCAGGACAATGACATTGAACCCCTACACTACACTATTCACCAAAATTAACTCAAAATGGATCAAAGACTTAATCATAAGACCTGATCCTATAAAATTCCTAAAAGAAATCATAGGGAAGAAACTCCTTGACATTAGTCTTGACAATGATTTTTTTTGGATATGACACAAAAAGCAAAAACAACAAAAGCAAAAATTAAGTGGGACTAAATCAAACTTAAAAAGTTTCTGCACAGGTTGAACAATTAAAAAAATGAAAAGGCAACATATTTAAAGCAAATGAAAAGAAGATTTTGAAGAGATACTCCCATGTTTATCACAGCATTATTCACAATAGCCAACATACAGAAACAACCTAAGTGCCCATCAAGAGATGAATGACTAAAGAAGATTATGTATATAAGTTCCCGGATACACATATGAATATTATTCAGCCACGAGAAAGGAGGACATTTTGCCATTTTTGACATGAATTACCCTTGAGCAAAATATTCTAAGTGAGATAATCAGAGAAAAACAAGTAGTGTATGGTATCTCTTATATGAAGAATCTGAAAAAAACCACCCTTGAAAAAACAGAGTAAAGTGGTGGTTACCAGAGAATGGGGAGTGGAGGGATAAGACAGATGTTTAAGGGTGAAAACTTAGTAGTAGTAAATAAGCACTAGAGATGTGATGCACGTATAATGAATATAGATAGCAATATTGCATTCTAAGCAACAAACTTGCTAAGAGACTAGAATTTAATTATTCCAACCACTAAAAAGATAATTATGTAATGTGATAGAGGTGGCAATCATATTACAGTATACAAATGTAACAATAGCACATGTTGTACACAATAAGTTTATGCAATGTATATGTCAAATATATTTCAATTAAAAAAAGCAAAACATTAGCAGCACCCTAGAAGCCTCCCTTCGGCTCCTGCCTCCCTCATCAACCCCGCAGAGTAACTACTATCCTGACTCCTAATAGCACAGAGTATATTCACTTATTGAACTTCTCCTAAAATCATTCAGTATGAATGCTAGTAGGTGTGTATGCAAGGAGTCACTAGATCATAAGGTTTGGGACAGGTTTAGGTTTAGTAAACATAACCAAACCATTTTCCAAAAGTGATTGTTCAAGTTCCTACCAGCTACGTATGAGTGTTCTGGTTGTCCTGAAACTTCAGTAGTACTTTTTTTTTTTTTTTCATTTTAGTCATTCTGGTGGGTGTTGTACACAAATTTCAAAAAAAAAAACCCAAAAAACAAAGAAAGGGTGGAGTAAATGCTACTGTTTAAATAGCTCTTGCCATTCTCAGTGACTGTAGAACACATGTGAGAACGACTTCTAAGATGTATATATAGATTTCAGTTCCCATGTGCTGCTGAGTTGGAGTCTAGCATTTTGTGATCCATGTTATTTCTTACACAACATGAGCCTTTAACAATCTAACAACTTCATCTGGTACTCATCTTTTGAAAAAGTTGTCCCAACTCTGGAGGATAATCTGGCTGTGTAGATGATAGGTTATATGTAGGTTTCAAGATGGCATTTTTTTGAGATTTTATTTATTTATTGGGGGGGAGGGGCAAAGGGAGAGGAAGAAACAGACTCTGCTGAGAGGGAGCCCAATGAGGGGCTGGGTCCCAGGACCCTGAGATCATGACCTGACCCGAAGGCAGACACTTAACTGACTGAGCCACCCAGGTGCCCCCAAATGACATATTTCTGAGTTTGACCACATACGACCTCCCCCCTTATTTGCTGGTCTTGAAACCTAATCACAATTCAAGATTTATGTATGTGAAGAGGTCAGGGAATGGGCGAGGTAAGAAGACAATAAAATATACTAGCCCCTCTAAAAAGCCAGGTTTACACAGAATCATACTATTTTGGTATCCAGTAAGGAAACTGAGGTCCAAAGAGTTTTGCTGGTGGGTCAGGAGTAGACCTTTGGACTCCCAAGACCACCATAAACTTTCTCAGGCTACACTGCAGTCCTCCAAAGTAAACTCTCCTACCTTCATGTGCATGGAATCACATTCTCCAAGCTGCACAGCCATTACCGAAAGCTCTGGGTGAGGGCATATTTGACTCGCTCACTTCCTTAAAGTACCCCTACCTAATTGTCTTCTAGTATCAGGGACCTGTCCTATTCCAAAGGACCTGTAAGAAAAGACAGGCAGGCTGGCGTTAGGCTATCTCTTATGGACATTGTACCGGATGTGAAGCTGTTAACTCCCAGCTGAAAACCTATTATGTAGCAGTTTGTGATGGTGGGGCTATGAGCACCCCAGCTTGGCTCTGCCCTGGGAGGGAGAGGCATCTAAGGGAGGCTGAAAAGGCAGGAGGTGAAAGAGGGAACTTGGCCCTTCCAGCGTGTTTCTTACTCTGTCAGCATTGCTCCAGCAGGGGTAGGGCCTTCTAGTAGAAAGCGGATGAAACCAGTTTGCAGTTGTTCTGATATCTGCAGATATTAGCACCTCAAGATGTAAGCACTAACCCTCAAGCATTCACTTCTCAGAGTGCAGGGTCCCAGCCGCGTGGGGGCCCGCCTCTGAATAGAACACCACTAGCATCAGCCCAGCAAGTACCACCTCTTCTGAGATCTGAGGGTCCGCTCTGTGGTCCTCCCTCTGAACCCTCGGAGTTCTACTAATTCCGCCCTCTTCCCTTTGTTGCTCTACCCTTTGGGGTGTAGCTCCTCCGATAGTTGTTTTCTTGGCCATACCTTGATGTATCTTTTTGGCCTTTTTATTTACCCCATTAATAATTTGTTATACCTAGTTAACTATTCTCTCTACTGAAAAACAGAAATCTGGTATAGTCTCTGTCCCTGACTAAAGTGGCACTTTTTGAGGTAGAGACGTTACAACCCCAATTTACAGATCAGAAAACTGAGGCAATAGTAAAGTGTGACTGTTCAACTAATTAGTAGCAGAACTAAAATTGGATTCTTAAATTTTGAGGCCAGAACTCTTGTTACCTTGTGACTCCTTCAAGCCTATCCATACCCTTGCCGCCCCCAGTTTATATCTCTCCCAAGGAGAAACACTAAGAAAAGGAAGATCATTAGGCCTGTGTTTGTAGTTTTATTTCTCACTGTGTTTGAATTCTACAGGAAAATTAAAGGACACATGTCTTAAACTAATCTCTTTTTTTCCCCCTAGAATATTCCCTTCTGTACAGAGGAGCTGTTCTGGTTTCTACCCCTATTCCTCAATAAATGACAATATCTCTAATTAAATTGGAATGCTTTTAAGGATTCTCTCAATTACTTCTACGGTTCCCAAACACTTCCACGGCTCCCAAGCTTTCTTTCCAAAACCTCCTGCCTCATCTTCTCCCTCTGTCAGACACCCAATACACAGTTTTTCAAAACAGAATTAGTTCACATATTTCAGGAGATGTGCTGCCATGCAAGACTTATACTTTGAATTTACTCCTGCACTCTAATTTTGATAGTTTCCACAAGTTGACTCACCCTCAATAGCTTTTATCTTCCCCAATCTTTTCTTAATCCCAAAGTCGTAATATTGTCAAGTCACTCCAGAAGTGCTAAGATTTGCCTTTAAAGTATGTCTGTGAGGGAAGCCTGGGTGGCTCAGTTGGTTAAGCATCTGCCTTTGGCTCAGGTCAGGATCCCAGGGTCCTGGGATCGAGTCCTGCATCAGGCTCCCTGCTCAGTGGGGAGCCTGCTTCTCCCCCTGCCCACTGCTCCCCTGCTTGTGCTCTTTCTCTCTGCCAAATAAGTAAATAAAATCTTAAAAAAGTGTGTCCACGATTCACTTATTTAACAAATAAACATTGAGTGTCTACTCAATGTCTCCCTCCAGAGAACACAGGCTTCCCTCCTGTCCTTCCTCCCACGCTGATAACCTGTTGTGTGTGATTTTGTAATAGCCCTTTGTTTATCCTGCCTGGTGTGTGTGTGTGTGTGTGTTTGTGTATGGATATATATATATATATATATATATATATATATATATATATATATTTTTTTTTTTTTTTTTTTTTTTTGCAGTGTGAGATTCACCCTCTAGATTATTCTTCATAGTAAGTTCAATAATAATAGTTAACATTTACTGAGCATTCACTCCTGGGTGCTCAGTGCTGTGCTGTTTTATAAGTACTCATAGCAAGAATAGCAGGGAGACATCATCCTAATTTTTATTTGACAGAGAAACTGATGCTCAGGGCAGTTATGACTGTGTTTATCCCACAACCAGAAACCAGTAAAGCAGGATTTAAATCCAGGCAAACTGATTCCAGCACTTGTGCTCTTAATATACTATGTACTGCTGCCTGTTAAAAGAAATTACTCATTTTTTCTGCTTTCTTTTTTGCATGAAAATGATGTCATTGATTTTCTTTTCAGTAGAATATACATACTGAATTGCCATATTATGAGTAGTGAGAGGTTGGCATTTTTTTCCTCCCCAAATGATTTTTTCCTCTTGTTTAGTTCTAATGTTTTTAGAAATGACTATGGGACACAAATGTACATGGCAGGTATGAACTAAGTTCTTGAAAAAAATACCTAGATAAAAGTTAGATTATACAAAAATATCTCATGCTATTACCTTTGAGTAGTGCTACTCTAAGTTTATTTCTCCATTATTTTCGTATTTTCCATCTTTCTATAATGAGAATGTATTATAGAATGTTAGAGGAATGGCAATTTTGGGTTGATTTGAGAAGTCTGATTTGTCTGCAAATTAATGAGACTTAATGGGTAATTAATAATTATTTCAGTGAACTTATAATTTTATTTTTTTCCCAAGATTTTGCATGTCATTATATAAAGGTTGATGGTTCTACAAGGTTTATAATAAAAAGTAGCAATTGGGAATGACATCACCAAGATGATGCCATAGATGTTCCTGATGTTCACCCTCATAAAAACAACTAAAAGCTATTCATGGACTGGACACCTCTCAGAGAACTCTAGAACACAAAGGTGAGGCTGCGGTACTTCCTCCACCACAGATACCAAGACAGAATGAATTAGGAGGGTAAGAAGAATGGCTACATGATGACTATACTGCCCCCACCTCCAGGCTGGCACAGCACAACACAGAAAGGTCTTTTCTGAACCTATGGTTCCTTTGGGGGAAAAGAGGGCTCAGGGTGGGTATCCAGCTTCCTCAGCATTATGGATTACTTTTCTTTGGAGTCCCCACTTTGGTTCACCCCCTGGGGATTGCAGGAGGATCTATAGTCTGATCACTGGGAATCTGAATGTGATGATGAGGAGGGGAAGGTCTTGCAACAATCAGCACTCAGATCATGGCAGACTGAGTTCCTTCGTGCAATGCCCAAGTAATGGTTCCTACCAGTGGTTTTATCATCTGCAAAATAAAGCTGGTGACACAGTTTAACCAGAGAATGTGGTGGTGTACAGGTCTTACTGATTCAGGTACTCAAACAAAGATGGTAGCTGGCAGGTAGCCGGAGGCTAGTCTGACTCAATCAGGCAGGAGAGTGGAGTCATAACTTAGTCCATTGCTGAATGTAGCTTTTGGCCCTGCCTGACCAGAAAGGCTGGCTAGAACACCTGGAAGTTGCATAGTCCCTATTCTCAAGCAGAGAGTATGCAGGCAGAGCTAATAGTCTAAAGAGCAATGCAAAGGGGCCTACTTAGCTAGGAGTTTGGGTGATGGGAGAGTGTTGTCTTGAGTCAAAACCACAAATAAAGAGCCTTACTGGTCTTGGAGCTGGTTCTCCCACTATATCCGGGTATAGAAACTTACTCATACCTTGCCCATTGCTGAATACATCTTTCAGCCTACCCAACCAGGGAACCTAAACAGAGCCACAGAAAACTATTATCCCAACCAACAGTCCTACTCACAGTGGCATTTAAACAGAACACAGCCTGTGGCTTTCTCCATCTGTACAGCAAAGTAGAGGCCTTTTCTGGCCAGGAGTTCAGTTGGTTTCCCTCCTCAGTAGGGAGTTTGTTTCTCCCTTTCTCTCTGTTCCTTCCCCCTGCTTGTGCTCTCTCAAATAAATAAAAAACATCTTTAAAAAAATGGTAAAAAGGTCATTTATATAAGGGGTCATTCCATCAAAAAGATATAACTACTATAAATACTTATACAGCCAACACAGGAGCACCCAAATATCTAAAGCAAAGACTAACAAAGATAAAAAGAGAAGTAAACAGCAATACAATAATAGTGGGGATGTTAAATCCTACTCTCAACAATGCATATAACAATCAACAAGGAAATAGCAGATTTGATCAACACTATAGGCCAAATAGACTTAACTAGGCATATACAGAACATAAATCTAATAATACCCAAAAATAACATATCCATACAACAGTAGCAAAATATACATTCTTCTCAGGTGCACACGAAACATATTCTAGAATGGGACATATGTTAGGCCACAAGATAAGTCTTAGCAAATAGAAACACGTTAATCATACTAGATATCTTCATTAGCCACATAGTATAAAACCAGAAATTAACAGTAGCAGTTAAACTAAAAGAAATCATGGAAATTAACACTCTCCTGTATAAGTGATCTCTAAAATATTTAGAGACAAAAGAGTTAGGCATGTGAACAAAGAAATATGCCCAAATGAATGACCAAGAAAAAAATCAGAGCAAAAGAGCAAAATGAAAAGGAGATCAATATGGTTGATAAGAATTCAAAATAATGGTCATAAAGACATACACTAGACTTAAGAAAAGAATGGATAATTCAGTGAGAACTTAAAAAGAGAAAACATGTACAAAAAAAGTGGTAAGAAGTAATAAATAGAATAACTGAAAGAATACAGTAGGAAAAAAACCCCAGCATTTTAGAGGATTCAGGAAAAAAAAGCAGTGACCTGGAAGACAGGGTGATGAAAAGCAACCAAGCTGAACAGCGTAATGAAAAAAGAATAAAAAGATAAGAACAGGTTAAAAGAACTCAGCAACATCGACAACCATAACAACATCTGCATTATAGGGATTCTTAAAAAAGGAGAGAAAGAGAAAAGGAGAGAAAACTTATATGAAGAAGTAACAGATGAAAACGTCCACAATCTGCAGAGAAAAAAGACATTCAGGAAGAGAAAGAACAGAAAGCCAATAACAACTTAAGCCCGAAAGAAAACCAAGCCATGTCATGAAAACAATGTCAAACTTTAAACATACAGACAGAATTTAATAAGCAATGAGAAAAAAGTAACATACAAGGGAAAAGCTATCAAATGATTTTTTTTAATGGGAATTTTGCAAGGCAAAAAGATGTGACATGGTATATTTGAAGTACTGAACCAAAAAAAATCTACAAGCAAGAATGCTTTACCCAGGGGCACCTGGGTGGCTCAGTGGGTTAAGCCTCTGCCTTCAGCTCAGGTCCTGGTCTCGGGGTCCTGGGATCGAGCCCCGCATTGGGCTTTCTGCTCAGCAGGGAGCCTGCTTCCTCCTCTCTCTCTGCCTGCCTCTCTGCCTACTTGTGATCTCTCTCTGTCAAGTAAATAAATAAAAAATCTTAAAAAAAAAAAAAGAAAAAAAGAAAAAAAAGAATGCTTTACCCAGTAAGGCTGTCATTCAGAATTGAAGGAAAAATAAATCATTCCCTAGAAAAATAAAAGTTAAAGGAGTTCACCGACACCCTACTGACCTTCCAAAAAATGTTAAAGGGTCTTCTTTAATGAAAAAAAAAGGCCATAATTACAAGGAAGAAAATTATGAAAGGAAAAAAATCATGAGGAAAAGCAAGCATGCAGTAGAGGTAGTAGAATAATCACTTATAAAGCTAGTATGAAGATAAATAGACAAAAATAGTAAAATCAGTTATATCTAAAAGACTGGTGATGGGTGCTCACAAAATAAAGATGTAAAATATGACAACTTACATAGAAAATGTGGAGGAGGAATTTTACTCTTTATGAAGTTCTTTTAGAATGTGTTTGAACTTAAGCGACCATCAACTTAATATAGACTGCTGTATACTTAAGATGCTGTATATGAACCTCATGTAACCACAAACGAAAACCCTGTAATAGACACATACAAAATAAAAAGGAAGCCAAGTAGAACACTAAATGTCATCAGTCACAAGGAAAGAGAGCAAGAGAAAAAGAAAGGAACAGAGAACTACAAAACAACCAGAAAGCAATGAATAAAATGACAAGGGAGTATACACCTATCAATAATCACTTTAAATGTAAATGGTCTAAATGTTTCAACCAAAAGACATAGGGTGACCAAATGGATGAAAAAGCAAGTCCCATTTACATGCTGTCTATAAGAGACTCGCTTCCACACTAAAGACACACATAGAAAGTGAAGAGGTGGAAAAATATTCCACGCAAACTGAAGCAGAAAATGAGCTGGGGTAGCAATACTTCTATCACACAAAACAGACTTTAAAACAAAAACGGTAACAGGAGACAAAGAAGGGTGCTACATAGCATAATGAAAAAGGGATCAATTCAACAAGGGGATGTAACAATTGTAAATATCTATGCACCCAACACTGGAGCATCTAAATACTTAAAGCAAATATTAACAGACATAAGGTGAGAAATTGACAGTAATATAATAATGTCAGGTGACTTTAGCACCCCACTTACAATTGGGGATAGATCATCCAGGTAGATGATAGCATAGCTTTGAGCTATGTATTAGAACAGATGAGTCTAATCTATATGCAGAATATTCCAGCCCAAAATAAGAGAATACACATTCTTTTGCCAATGCACCTGGAACATTCTCCAGGATAGGTCACGTGTTAGGCCACAAAACAAGTCTCAATAAAGTTAAGAAGATTGAAATTGTATGAAACATCTTTTGTTCAAGCACAATGGTATGAAATTAGAAATCAATTGCAAGAATAGATATGGTAAGAACACAAATATGTGGAGGCTACACAACATGCTCCCAAAGAACGAATGGGCCAACAAAGGAACTGAAGTGGAAATACGTGGAGACAAGTAAAAATGAAAACACAATGGTCTCCAATCTCTGGAAAGCAGCAAAAGCAGTTATAAGAGGGAAGTTTATAGCAATACAGGCCTGCCTCAAAAACAAAAACATCTCAAATATACATCCTAACCTTACATAAAGGAGCTAGAAAAAGAAGAACAAGCAAAGACCAAGCCAGAAGAAGGAAGAAAATAGTAAATATTAGAGCAGAAACAAATAAAATAGAGACTGAAAATATAATAGAACAGATCAATGAAATCAAGAGCTGGTTCCTTGAAAGAATAACCAAAATCGATGAAACTTTAGTCAGATTCAACAAAGAAAAAAGAAAAAGGAAAGGAAAGGAGAGAGAAGTGGGTGGGAGGAGAGGGAGAGTACTCAGATAAATAAAATCAGACACCACAGAAACACAAAGGATTATCCAAGAACATTATGAATGTTAAATGCCAACCAATTGGACAACCTAGAAGAAATGAACATATTCCTAGAAACACGTAACCTTCTAAAACTGAATCAGGTAGAAATAGAAAGTCCGAAGAGAGCAATTACTAACAATGAAATTGAATCAGTAATCAAAAACTTCCTAACAAACCAAGACCAGATAGCTTCGCAGGTGAATTCTACCAATCATTTAAAAAAAGATTTAATACCTATTTTTTTCAAATGATTCCAAAAAACAGAAGGAAAACTTCCAAATTCATTCTACGAGGTCAGAGTTATCCTGATACCAAAACCGAAGACTGTACAAGAAAAGAACTACAGGCCAATATCTCTGATGAACATAGATGTAAATATCCCCAATTAAATATTAGCAAACTGAATTCAACAATATTTGAAAAATCATTCATGGTAATTAAGTGAAATTTATTCCAGGGATGCAAGGATGATCCAATATTTGCAAATCGATCAATGTGATACATCACATTAATAAGGGAAAGGATAAAAACCATATGGTTATCTCAATACAGAAGTATCTGACAAACTACAATATCCATTCATGATAAAAACTCTCAACAACATGGGTTGAAAGGGAACATACCTGAAGGTAATGAAGGCCATATAGGAAAACCCCGCAGCTACCATCATATTTACTGGTGAAAAACTGGCAGCTACTCCTTCAAGATCAGGAACAAGACAAAGATGCCCACTCTCAGCACTGTCACTATTTGCAGATAGCATGATACATCTAGGAATGTATCCTAAAGACACCACACAAAAAAATGATTAAAATAGATAGATGAATTCAGTAAAGTTGCAGGATATAAAATTAATATACCAGAAACCAGTTGCATTTCTATACACTAATAATGTAGTAGACAGAGCAGTTAAGAAAACGCCATTTACAATAGTACCAAAAGAGAATAAAATATCTAGGAATAAACTTAACCAAGGAAGCGAAAGAGCTATATTCTGAAAACTATAAAACGCTGATGAGAGATATTGAAGATGACCAAATGCAAATGGAAAGTATGCCATGCTCATGGATTGGAAGAATTAAGATCATTAATATGTCTACCTCCCAAAGCAATCTACAGATTCAATAAAATCCCTATCAAAATACCAATAGCATTTTTCACGGAACTAAATCACATTGTTCTCAAGTTTGAATAGAATCACAAAAGACCACAAATAGCCAAAGCAACATTCAGAAAGAACAAAGCTGGAGGTATTGTAATCCCAAATTTCATGATATACTACAAAGCTATAGTAATCAAACAGTATGCTACCGGCACAAAAACAGACACATAGATCAGTGGAACAGAATAGAGAGCCCAGAAGTCAACCTACTCCTACATAGTCAATTAATCTATGATAAAGAAGGCAAGAATATACAGTGGCAAAAAGACTTTCCCCCCCTAATAAAAGCTGCTGAGAAAACTGGTCAGCTATATGCAAAAGAAACAGAACTGGGCCCCTTTGTTATGCCATACCTAAAAATAAACTCAAGGTGGATTAAAGATCTTAATGTGATACCTGAAACCATAAAACTCCTAAAAGGAATAGAGGCAGTAATCTCTTGGCATATTTAGCAGCATATTTATGGGTATGCCCCTTTAGGCAAGGGAATCAGAAGCAAAAATGAACTATGGTGGCTACACCAAAATTGAAAGTTTTTGCACGGCAAATGCAACCACCAACCCGACACAATACCAACCCAGTGAACGGATGACGTTATTTACAAATGAAATATCTAATAAAGAGTTAATATTTAAGACATGTAAAGAACTTGCACAACTCAATGCTAAAAGAACAATCTGGTTAAAAATTAGGCAGAGGACCAGAGGAGAAATTTTTCCCCAAAAGACATACAGAAGTCTATCAGACACATGAAAAGATGTTCAACCTCACTAATCCTAGGGAAGATGCAAATCAAAACCACAATGAGTTATTGCTTCACACCAGTCAGAATGGCGCGTAACAAAAAGGCCAGAAATAAGTATTGGCGAGGATGTGGGGAAAAGGGAACCCTCCTGAACTATTGGGTCGGAATGTATATTGGTGCAACCACAGTAGAAAACTGTATAGAGTTTCTTTAAAAAATTAAAAATAGAAATAACATATGACTCTGTAATTTCACTACTGGGTAATACCCAAAGAAAGCAAATATACAAAATCCAAAAAATCTATAAATGCCATCCCATGCTTATTGCAGCGCTCTTTATAAGAGCCAAGGTATGGAAGGAACTCAAGGGTCCATCAATAGATAAATGGATAAGAAAATGGGATATACACACAAATAGATCATTTCTCAGCCATAAAATGAAGAATGGAATCTTTCCATTTGCAAGAAAATTGATGAATAAGGTATTATGCTAAGTGAAATGAGTTAGAAGGAAAATGTCCAGTATCATATAATTTCATTTAAATGTAAAATTTCACAATCAAATGAATAAACTAAAACAAAAAGCTGTACACATGCATAAAAACAGAGAACAAGTCAATATTTGCCAGCATTGAGGATATGGGCATAATGAGTGATGGAGAGTGAGAGATAGAGGCTTTCAGTTATGGAATGAATGTGTCATGGGGATGAAAGGTACAACATAGGTAATATAGTCAATGGTATTTAAATAGTTTTGTATTGTGCCAAATTGTAGCTACATTTTAGGTGAGCATAACTTGTAGTTTTCAAATCACTATGCAGTACACCTAAAAGTAATGTAGGAATATACATACATATGTGTGTGTGTGTGTATGTGTGTGTGTATGTATGTGTGTGTGTGTGTGTGTGTATATATATATATGTATGTATATATGTATATGTATATATATATGTATATATATATGTACATATTCAAGTCCTATGCATAATTTTAAAATGAAACTATATATATATATGTGTGTATATATATATATCAACTATAGTTTCATTTTAAAATTATGCATAGGACTTGAATATGTACTTTTATAAAGGAGATATATGAATGGCTAAGAGGTACGTGAAATGATGCTCAATATTACCAGTCACTAGGGGTAGGTAAATCAAAGCCACAATGAAATATAACCTCATACTAACAGAATCGCTGGTAATCTATGATCTTAAAGAGAGAAGAGATAACATACAGGGCAGCTATGGAAAAAAGGGATGCCTTATGCACTGTTGGTGGAAACAAAGTTGTACAGTCACTTTAAAAAGCAGTATTGAGGTTTCTCCAAAAATTAAAAGTAGAACTACCATATAATTTTTCAATTCCACTTCTGTGAATATCTGTGCACATAAACATTGTGTCAAAGAGCTAGTTGCACTGCCATTTTCATAGCAGCACTGTTTACAACAGCCAAGAGAGAGAAACCCCCTACACGTCCCTGAACAGATGAATGGAGAAAGTTATATATGTACATATGTATACCTCTACATATGTATGTATATATGTACACATAGATCACACTATCAAATATTATGCAGTTCCTAAAAGGAAATTCTTCCATTTGTGACAACCTAGATGGATCTTGATGGCCCTATGCGAAATAAAACACGTAAGGTAGAGAAAAAGTATTGCCTCACTTATATGTGCAGTCTTACACACACACAAAGCAACCTCATAGGAGAAGATTTGTGATTACCATAGATTGGGTTTGGGGGAGGGAAAATTGGATGAATGTGGTTAAAAGGTACAAACTCCCAGTTATAAGATAAAATACTGGGGGGGTACCTAGGTGGCTCAGTGGGTTAAAGCCTCTGCCTTCGGCTCAGGTCATGATCTCGGGGTCCTGGGATCAAGCCCCGCATCGGGCTCTCTGCTCAGCAGGGAGCCTGCATCCCCCTCTTTCTCTCCCTGCCTCTCTGCCTACTTGTGATCTCTCTGTCAAATAAATAAATCTTAAAAAAAAAAAAAAAAAGATAAAATACTGGGAACATAACAAAGAACATAATGACTATAGTTAACACTTCTGAATGGTATATATAAGTGGTTAAGAGACTAAATGCTAGTTCTCATCACAAGGATTTTTTTCTTTTTCTTTTGTATCTATT
Organism: Potos flavus; assembly: GCA_028534135.1. Lineage (NCBI taxonomy): Eukaryota > Metazoa > Chordata > Mammalia > Carnivora > Procyonidae > Potos > Potos flavus. The sequence goes on along the minus strand of CM052883.1, from coordinate 107,073,472 downwards.
TGAGATGTTGTATGTTGACTTATGTGGTAATCACTGTTCAATATATATAAATCAGTCACTTTGCTTAAACTTCTACAGTGCTGCATTCCAATTGTCATGATAAAGCTAGAATAGCAATCTTATTTCCCATTTCCATTTTCCCATTCCACAACAGCAACCATTACTTCTATAAAAGTCTCTTCTGATTTTTGTCTTTTTCTAAGTATAATTTTCCTCCCTTTTTAAAGTTCTATATCCTACCAACTTCTATGGAAGAGGAGCATTTATCTCTTACCAGCTTTCCCCTCACCCTCATCCTATCTCTGACTGCCAAGAAAAAAAGCAACGATGAACAAAACGGACAAAAATCCTTCCCTCCGATTTTTACAGCATATAATTTGGGGTTAAGTCAATGTCTGCTGTTTATTTTGTCATCAACTAAATATCATTCACCAATGGTTACGTTTCCTTTCCTGTAAGTTTTTGGTTTCTTCGAGGTGATTTTCTTTTCACCTCTGCTTAGTTTTCAACGTATTATAATTCCTGACCGAATGTAGTACCACTGTGTTAACATCCTCTATAGTTCATTCACATGAAATAATCAGTATTTTTTCCCCAAAGATAAACCCTCTGGAGTCCTCTGTGCCAATCGAACCGGTTGCCATCTAAACCTGCTACAATAGTCCTCCTGGGATCTCACATCACAATTACCTTATGGATTTCCTCTGGCTTTTCTTTTGTAGGAATCTTGGTTCTTAGTATCTTCATCACTTATTCCTTTGTTCTGTTGAAGTACATCTTTCAATAAATTCGAGAGTGGGTTTAATAAATGTTTTGAGAGTTTTCAGGTCTGGAAGTGTCTATTCTACTGTATCACCTAATTAAGAGTTTGCCTTGGTATGGAATTCAATGTTAATTTTTTTTTTTTTTAAGTTTTAAGGGTATTATGACATTATCCAGCTTTTCCTGTTGATGTTGCAAGTCTCATGTATTGATTATCAGTCTTTGTGGTAATCAGACTTTTTTTTTCTCAGAATTTCTGGAATCTTAAATTTGTCCCCACATTTCTATCTGAAGCTATTTGAATGTTGGACCTTCTTAGCTAATCTTCTCATTAAAAAAGACTTTCCTGTTTTCCAGATTGTTGTACTTGCTTTAGCATGAAAGATATGAAAAATGACTCTTCACAGATCTGCCTAAATCTTGATCCTACTTAGTCCTATTACTTAGTAGCTATTTTTGACCAAGTCACTTTATTCTTGGTGCTTTGGTTTCTTCTATAAAATGGAGACAGTAATACTTCTCTCACAGGCTTGTTATGAGGATTAAGTTAATACCTAGATTAAGAGTTAGTACTTAGAACAGTACTTAGAAACAGTACTTAAAACAGTGCTTAGAAAGTACTTAGAACAGTGTCTGGTGTATGGTAGACTCTCAAGTAATAACTATTAATATTTCTTAATATTTCAGCACTAACAGTTTTACCTTCCAATATTTACTGTTTTCCTTTCTCAATATTTTTATTATAGATTTCATAAGATATATTTCATATTTCATTTGTTCACAATATTTTAATTTCCAAAAGTTGTGAAAGCACCTTTTTAAAGACTCCTCTTCATTCAGGAGGTAAAATTCACCTATTCTTTGGAGAATGTTATAAAGTTTTCTTTAACTCCTTCATTTCTGTTTCTTCCTAATTCTTATTCAAGCTTCTGTGTTTTCCATTAGAGAAATCCCTTAATTGTCTGAAGATTCTTGGCTCTCTGTTCATATTTAAGGGTAAGACACTAGAAATCCAATTAAGAAAATTTATTATTTTAATTATATCAATTTTTGTAATTATTTTATTGTTCGTTATTAACAATAGTATGTGTGAATCCATATGAGTCTTCTTAAGATTAAACAAGTTAGCCAAAACATTATTTGATAATCATGCTTTTACCTGATGGTATGAGTTATGCATTAGCTACATTAAGAATAGGATAGGAGTTATCTTTGCTATTTTTTGTTTGTTTGCTTTGGTTTCATAATAACATTTAACCTGAAGTTTCCTTGTATGATACCCTTTCAACTGTCATTTTCTAGGACTTAGTTTGGCTTGAGGTAGATACATAATGCACAAGCTCACTTAACCTTAAGAACAGTTCATTTCAAAAACAGTCTCTTCAGCAAATGGTGTTGGGAAAACTGGACCACTTTCTAATAACATACACAAAAATAAAGTCAAAATTGATGAGAGACCTAAATGTAAAAGAGGAAACCATCAAAATCCTAGAGGAGAACACAGGCAGCAACCTCTTTGCCCTTGGCCACAGCAACTTCTTACTGGACACGTCTCCAGAGGCAAGGGAAACAAAGGCAAACATTAATTATTGGGACCTCATCAAGATAAAATTCTTCTGCACAGCAAAGGAAACAATCAACAAAACTAAAAGGCAACCAATGGGAGAAGATATTTGCAAATGACATATTGGATAAAGGACTACTATCCAGAATCTATAAATAACTCATCAAAATCAACACCCCAAAAATAATAATCCAGTTAAGAAACGGGCAGAAGACATGAACAGACATTTCTCCAAAGAATATACAAATGGCTAACAGACACATGAGAAAATGCTCAACATCACTTATCAACAGGGAAATACAAATCAAAACCATGAGATACCACCTCACACCTCTCAGAATGGCTAAAATTAGCCACAGAAAACAACAGATGTTGGTAAGGATATGGAGAAAGGGGAACACTTTTCCATGGTTGGTGGGAATGCAAACTGGTACAGCCACTCTGGAAAACAGTCTGGAGTTTCTTCAAAAAGTTAAAAAATAGAACTACCTACAACCGAGCAATTGCACTACTAGGTATTTATCAAAGAATATAAAAGTGCTGATTCAAAGGGGCACAAGCATCCCAATGTTTATAGCAGCACCATCGGCAATAGCCAGATTGGAAAGAGCCCAACTTCACATTCATCAACTGATGAATGGATAAGGAAGTGGTGGTATATACACACAATGGAATATTACTTGGCCATCAAAAAGAATGAAATCTTGCCATTTGCAACAACATGGATGGAACTGGAGTGTATTATGCTAAGCGAAATAAGTCAGATAAAAGACAAATACCATATGATTTCACTCATATGTGGAATTTAAGAAACAAAACAGATGAACATAGGGGGAAGGGAAGAAAAAAGTAAGATGAAAACAGAGAGGGAGGCAAACCATAAGAGACTATAGTTAAGATATCAAACTGAGGGTTGCTTCAGGGGAGGTGGGTAGGGAGATGGGCTAAGTGGGTGATGAGTATTAAAGAGGGCACTTGTTGGGATGAACACTGGGTATTATATGTAAGTGATGAATCAGTAAATTATACTCCTGAAATCAATGCTACACTATATGTTAACTAACTTGAATTAAAAAAAAAAAAAAACAATTCATTTCAATACATTGAAAGAAACAAATGCTTGGGGGAGGGGTGCTCTGTTGGCTCATCTACATTGGGTCTTTTCCACTTTTCTGATTTGTAACACCAGTAATGCTGCCGGTGCTACCCTTGGGTTATTATTCAAAATGCTTAAAATCTTTTCTCTAGAGATCATGTAAGTATATGTACACAGAGAAATTTCTTCCACATCCCAGTGTATCATGTTAGACACCTCCATGATGTATGGAGTCTCTTCTTTTGGAGATTCATTTTTCTCATTCTCATCACTGGGCTAACTCAGATCCCAGGCAGCAAGGAGGAGGTAGTAATTGGAAACTTAGCTTCATAGCAGGGTTTTTTTTTGTTTTTTGTTTTTGTTGTTGTTGTTTGTTTGCTTGTTTTTGGTGGTAAGGAGCCAAAAAATATGGATTCTTTGACTGTAAGACCAGATAGGTCATTCTGAATAGAGCCCAGCAGTTTGTAATTTTCCACAATACCTTAGTGATTCAGAGATAGTTGCCATTCATGTTCATTTTGCAATGACTGATAGGAAAATAGTACTGGACAATGAGTCAGGAGATCCAAGTTCAGTACCTCACTGCCACACTAGTTATCTGGCTAAGGCACTTGACTTCTCTTCACGTCTCTGTTCAGTAAAATGAAAAGGTTGGATGAGAAGTGATCTACTTTAAAGCCTTTCTCAGTGTTAACATTTCATTAATCACCCACATGACAGGAGGTGTCTTTTTTTTTTTTTCCCCTAAATGGGTTGAAAATTCTTCAGAAATTGACATTAACATTTCCATATTTTAAGACATTTGAAGCAGCAGGTGATCTCTCTCCTTATAGAAACTTAAAATTGACGTTCAGAGAAAATAATCTTAGGAGTTAACCAATGTGTCGATTTAGTCAGGAATTGAACAAAAACTGAAATTACTGACATCAGTCTTTCATCACCCAATGGTAGGTTTAAAAAAATCTCTATCAACAAATGTTTCTTTATCTCAATACAACAGCATACATTGACAATACAGGACAAGAAGTGACATTTGAACAGTACCTTGAACAAACTACCTCATGGAAAAATCTAAAGAACAGACGTAAAAACAAATACATATAGAGGTATTTTATTAGAGGCTTATTAGAGGAACAGAAACAGAAAGATAGCTATAGTGAGTTTAAAATGCAGATGAGGTGGAGTTAGTAAGAACCTCATCATCATGGCAGGGAGCTTATGCTTAATGACTGGAAATAAGCTTGAGAAATTTAGGGGAAAATCCTACATAACTGGGTATTGATATAGTACCTTTTAAGTTTGGTTTGGAGCCTGATGCAGCAGAAGAGGCAGCTAGAGTC
>CM052883.1:107052919-107068210 GCA_028534135.1 Potos flavus | reverse complement strand
GCATAGGTTCAAAGTGAAGGGATGAAGAAGAAACCAAGAGTATAACATAACCAAACTTATCACAAATCTACTTGAAAATAGACTTTAAGCCAAAATGGTAAAAAGAGACAAAGAAGGACCTTATACAATGATTAACGGGTCAAGTCATCAAGATCATCTCAATACACGAGTATTGAATATATATGCTCTCAACACATGAGTACTGAAATATACTAAGCAAATACTAACAGATCTTAAAGGAGAAAGAGACAACAATACAATAGATCATTCAGACAGAAAAATCAACAACAAAATGTTGAAATTAAACCATACCTTAGAACAAATGGATTTAACAGACATATACAGGACATTTAATAGCAGCAGAATATACATTCTTCAAGTATACATGGAATATTCTGCAGACTAGGTCATATGATAGGACAAAAACAAATTTTAGCAAATTTAAGAACACTGAAATCATACCAATTATCTTTTTTGACAATAATATGAAGCTAGAAATCAACAAGTGAGAAGATCTACAAATATGTGGAAACAGTATACCTCTAACAACATAGGAGGCAAAGAAGAAATCAAAACAAATAACATATTATCTCAAAACAAATAAATATGAAAATACAACATACCAAGTCTTCTGGGTTGCAGCAAAAGCAGTTTTAAGAAAGATTATATCAATAAATGCATGTATTTGAGATCTAATTTCTTTAGTCAATTTCCTTCCTTTTTAAGACAATAATATTTAATGCATATACCACATTTAAACATTTTAAAAATGTTTTTAAGATTTTAATTCTGGTGTAATAACATATAGTGCTATATTAGCTTTAGGTATGCAATATAGAGATCCAACAGTTCCACACATTATTCAGTGCTCAGCAACACAAGTGCAGTCCTTAATACCCTTCACCTATTTCACCCATCCTTCCACCAACCTTCTGTCTGGTGACTATCTGTTTGTTCTCTATAGTTAAGTGTCTGTTTCTTGGTGTATCTTTTTATTTTTTTTCTTTGTCCATTTGTTTCTTAAGTTCCACATATGCATGAAGTCATACGGTATTTGCCTTTCTTGGACCATTTTAAATAGCATTATACTCTCTAGGTCCATCCTTATTGTTGCAAGTGGCAAGATTTCATTCTTTAATGGCTGAATAATAGTCCCTTGTGTGTATACACACACACACTTTTTTTATTCATCTATTGATGGATACTTCAGCTGCTTCCACAGTGTGGCTATTGTAAATAATGCTGCAATAAACCTAAGTGTTCATAGATCCCTTTGAACTAGTGTTTTCATATCGTTTGGGTAAATACCTAGTAGTACAATTACTGGGTCATAGGTTAGTTCTATTTTTAATGTTTTGAGGAACATCCATGCTGTTTTCCACAGTGGCTGCACCAGTTTTCATTCCTAGCAACAGTGCAAGAGGGTCCTCCTTTCTCCATAGCCTAACCAACACCTGTTGTTTGTGTGATTTTAGCCATTCTTTTTTTTTTTTTTTAATGATTTTATTTATTTATTGGTGGGGGAAGCATGAGCAGGGGGAAAGGGAGAGTGAAAAGCAGGCTCCCTGCCGAATAGGGAGCCAGATGCAGGGCTCAATCCCAGGACCCTGGGATCATGACCTGAGCCGAAGGCAGATGCTTAACCTACTGAGCCACCCAGGTGCCCCGATTTTAGCCATTCTTACAGCTGTGAGGTGAGAGCTCATTGTAGTTTTGATTTGCATTTTCCCGAGGAGTGATGGTTGAGCTTCTTTTCATGTATTTGTTGCCCATTTTTATGTCTTCTTTGGAGAAATATCTGTTTTTTAATTGGATTATTTAATTTTTTTGGTGTTTAATTGTATCAGTTTTTTTATTTTGGACACTAACCCTTTTTTTGGATATGTTATTTGCAAATATCTTCTCCCATTCAGTATGTTGTCTTAGTTTTGTTGGTCGTTCCCTTTGCTGTGCAGAAGCTTTTTATTTTGAAGTAGTCCCAATAGTTTGTTTTTGCTTTTGTTTCCTTTGTCAAGAGACATATCTAGAAGGATGTTGTTATGACCACTGTCAGAGAAATTGCTGCTTGTGCTTTCTAGGATTTTTATGGTTTCAGGTATCACATTTAGGTCTTTAATCCATTTTGAATTTATGTTTATATATGTGTAAGAAAGTGGTCCAGTTTCATTCTTTTGTATGTCGGTTTCCAGTTTTCCCAACACCATTTGTTGAAGAGACTGTCTTTTTCCCATTGCATATTCAAATGTTTCCATTGTTGAAGATTGAGTATATAATTGTGGGCTTATTTCTGGACTTTCTGTTCTGTTCCATTGATCTATGTGTATTTTCAGGCCACTACAAAAAACTTCCAACAAACAAAAATCCAGAATGAGATGGCTTCAAAGGTGAATTCTACCAAACATTTAAAGAATTAATACCTAATCTTAAACTATTTCAAAAAAATATAAGAGGAAGGAAAACTTCCAAATTCATTGTATGAGGACAGCATTATCCTGATACCAAGACCAGATAGACACCACACAAAAGACAATTACAGGCCAATATTGCTGATAAACAAAGCTGCACAAATCCTCAACAAAATATTAACAAACCAAATTCAACAATACATTATAAAAATCATTTATAGCAATCATGTGGGATTTATTCCCAGGATGCAAGGGTGGTTCCGTATTTCCATATCAATCTACATGGTACATCATATCAATGAGGGAAAGGATAAGAACCATATGCTCATTTCAACAGATGAAAAAAAATTTTTTTGACAAAGTACAACATCCTGATTCATGATAAAAATTCTCAACAAAGTAGGTTTGGAGGGAACATACTTCAACATAATAAAGGCCTTATATGAAAAACACCATAGCAAACATACTCAATGGGGAAAAATAGAATTTTTCCCAAAGGTCAGGAATAAGACATGGGTGTCCTCTCTCACCGCTTTTTTTTTTAAATTTTATTTATTTATTTATTTGACAGAGAGAGAGAGAGAGCGCGCACAAGCAGGCAGAGGGAGAAGCAGGCTCCCTGCCAAGTAAGGAGCCCAACATGGGGCTTGATCCCAGGACCCTAGGATAATGACCTGAGCCGAAGGCATTCGCCTAACCAACTGAGCCACCCAGGTGCCCCATCTCACCACTTTTATTCAACATAGTACTGGAAGTCCTATCCACAGCAATCAAACAGCAAAAGAAATAAAACGCATCTAAATTGGTAAGGAAGAAGTAAAACTCACATTTGCAGATGACGTGATACTATATGTAGAAACCCTAAAGACTCTACCAAAAAATTATTAGAAGTGAAATAAATTCAGTAAAGTTAGAGGATACAAAAATCAATGTACAGAAATACGTTGCATTTCTACACATTAATAATGAAGCAGAAAGAGAAATTAAGAAAATAATCCTATTTACAATTGCACCAAAAATAAAATACATAGGATTAAACTTAACCAAGGAGGTTAAAGACCTGTACTCTTTAAACTATAAAACACTGATGAAAGAAATTGAGGATGACACAAAGAAATGGCAAGACATTCCATACTCACGGATTAGAAGAATGAACATTGTTAAAAAGTCTATATTATGCAAAGCAATCTATACATTTAATGCAATCCCTAACAAAATGCCAACAACATTTTTCACAGAACTAGGACAAACAATCCTAAAATGTGTATGGAACCACAAAATACCCTGAATAGTCAAAATAATCTTGAAAAAGAAAAAAAAAACTTGAAGTATCAATTCCTGACTTCAAGTTATATTACAAAGCTGTAGTAATCAATACACCAACATTTGTCAATAGATTTGTTGATGTATACTTGAGTTGCCTCTACATTTTGGCATTATAAATAATACTTACTCTGTATTTTTAGAATATATGTATTATTTATCTCACTCTACTTTTAATTTTTCTTCTGAAGTTGCTTTCTCAATGGTGCATATTATCAGTGTCACTTATGATGTATAATATAGAAGTATTGAAATTCTGACTTGCCAGGTATGATCAAGTATGGCCTTGGTTAGGCCCCAAATAAAGAATACATATACAAAAATTGGGAGGTTGGTTATTGTTTGGCAGGAAAGCAGTAATAGTGACTACTTGGATCAGTTTGACCTCAAAGCTTGTGTACTTTAGGGACACCTGGGTGGCTCAGTCAGTTAAGCTTCTGCCTTTGGCTCACGTCATGATCCCAGGGTCCTGGGATGGAATGCCTCATTGGGCTCCTCGCTCAGCAGGGAGCCTGCTTCTCCCTCTGCCTGCCGCTCCCCCTGCTTATGCTCACTCTTTCTCTCAAATAAATAAATAAATAAAATCTTTAAAAAATGCACTTTTCTCTCTGTTAAAGGATGATTGCCTTAGTCATTTTGTAATACATAGAACTCAGGATAGGGTGGGCAAGTATGAAGGGAGCTATAAAGAATCAGGAGTTAGACTGAAAGGATATTTCTTGCGTCAAGACTAGGATTATTTCTAACTATAATGAATGGTTAATGCAATTCAGGTTTTTCTGGGGGAAGGAGTTACCCAAAGAAATCCTCAGGAATCCTCATGAATGGATTTTCCTTTTCCATGAAAACATCCTGCATTTAAGAATTTCAGATTTTCTGTAGTTTGTTATTTGACAAGAGGCTAATAATTTTTGTTCATAAAAGTAAATTTGGATGTGGATGATAGAAAGACCAGCTTTTTGAAATATGAATGCCTAAGGATGATATGGTAATAAACCTAAGATAAGCTGAGCAGGAAGAAAAAATAATTTCCCTAGATGAGTAACAAAGCAACCTGAAGTCTTCTTGAAACTGGGTAGCTTCCTAAAACTTAAGTTAAAAACTGACCATATGATTGATCCATCTCATCAAACATAACTCTTGCTTATCCAGTTAATTAAGACTCTATTCTAAAATTTTTCCTGTTTCATTTTGAAGACTAGGGCATGCTGCCTTCACATTCCCCATGAATCTTCCCCAAGCTCTTTTTTCTCACTTTTATTTTCTTCTAGGTTGGTGGGAAAAACTGAGGAAAAATAACTCATCTAGACAATTCCTTGTTACCCAGAAAAACCTGGCTGGTGCATTCAATAATTTCAACAACAACTGAAAAAACCTTTTATACTTTCCCATGTCATTACTGTTTTCACTGCTGTTTTTATTGTGCAGAGCCACATATTCTTCTGGTATCATTTTCCTTCTGCCTTTAGCATTTATAAAGTTTTTTACCCTTCTGATCGCTTTTAATAGGTCTTTAATCATTGTTTTTGAGCATTTAAATATGATGCACCTTAGTGTTTTGGTTTTTTTTTTCCCATTTTTCTTGGCATTTGTCGAGCTCCTTGAATCTAAATATATCATTTATTAAGTTTGGAAAATATAGCTCTTCAATTAATATTTTTTTCAGTTCCCCATTCTCTTCTCCTTCCCTTTGGGGATGTTAATTATGTATTAGGTCACCTAAAGTTGTTCTATAGTTCACTGATGCTATTTTTTTTTAATAGTTTTCTTTCTAGGTTTTATTTTAGAGTTTCTATTACTCTGCCTTTAAGTTCACCAATTTTTTCTTCTGAAATGTCCAATTTGATATTATCTTATCTAAGTGTTTTTCATCTCTTATTGTAGTTTTTTACTTCTAGAATTCTAGTTCAATCTGAGTGTTTTTTTTTTTTCAATCTGTATGCTTTAAAAATATTTTCATGTCACTAAAGTTTTGCCTATATGGGATACAGTCCTAATAACGGTTTCATGTGCATGTCTTCTAATTTCAACATCCATGTCAATCCTGGGACAGTTTCAATTCATTGATTTTTCTTCTCATTATAGGCCATACTTTGTTGCTTCTTTACATTGCTGCTAGTCTTTTACTGGATGCCAGACATTGTGAATTTTACCTTACTTGGTGCCAGATATTTTTCCATTCTTTTAAATATTTCTAAATTTTGTTCTTGGTTCAAGTTACTTAAAAGCAGTTTAGTTGTTTTGGTTCTTGCTTTTAAGGTTTATTAGGTGGACCTGGGCTATGCTCAGACTAGGGACGGTTATTCCCTCTACTGAGGCAAGATTCTTCTATGTACTTTGCCCAATGCCCCATAAATCATGAATTTTTCAACCTTAGTAGAAATAGGCATTATTTAAAAAAAAAACAAAAAAACAGACACTATTCCTGGTCACATGTGAAAACCAAGGACAGTTGCCTCTAATCCTTTCAGGTTACTCTTTCTCCAGCTTTGCGCAGTTTCCTACACACGATCAGTAACCACATGAATATTCTTCATACAATATAGCCTTTACCTCCAGAAGACCTCATTTGAAAGCTTTTTACTCTTTTACACATATAATACATAGCATGTGTTTTCTCTAATGCTTAAAAATTAAGTTTGGGTTTTGAGTTGATACCTTAGGACAGTGGCTAAGTGTGGTTCTTAAATCAATGGTGTTAGCATCACCTGGCAACTTATTAGAAATGCAGGTTAGGCTGCCCCTCAGACCTACAGAACTGGAAACTGGATGGGGAGACATTGTACAGAGCCAGCAATCTGTGTTTTAACAAGCCCTGTGGATAATTCTGATAGGTGCTAAGTTCGAAAAAAAAAGTTCTTAGAATTCAGTTTAAATAGAGAAGGAATCCTAGGGAACATTTCCAGGACCCTTGGGTCCTCAGAATCAGGGAGCTGCCAACCTCATTTGCATACAGGTTGTTCTAATCAGGCAGAGAATTGAGTATGACAGGGGTGTTACGCAAGCTGTAGAGAATATAGGAAGTAGGAAACAGTCTTTCTTCTTGGAAAGTTTCTTGATTAGGAATACTCTCTCCAAATTTTCTCTCTCCTCAAAGCAGAGGGAGTTTGGGAAATGAGAAGGTTGTACAGAGTTGGGAACTGGTGGTTACTAATCCTATTATGCACAAAAGGCTTTCAAGGGAAATGAGCTAAGGGACCACGCTCAGGGACCATAGCCCCAGCTTTTGGGATTTCTTGATCCCTAATGCCATGTTGGGTAAACAGCCTATTGACTCCAGAGAGGAAGTTGGCAGCATTTAAAAAAAGGGGAGAGTTCATGCCACAGGGCAGCATGCATCGAAAAGGAGTTGCAACAATGTTGGGCAAAAGCATTTATCTTGAGAAAAAATAGGCTTTCAACAGCAGTGGGCCAGATTCCCAGACAGGCAGATTTGTTTGTCCTGAAGGCCTTACTCTAGCCTCTTATTGTCTCTCTTAGCCACATAATGGCCCCGCCTCTCCTTTCTGCCAGTCAAGAATGGGACAAGAAGGACAAAACAGGAGACAAAAGGGGCTGCTTTCTTGGTTTCTGTAAGTGGTTTATCTCTTCCTTGCCACAGGGAAAGTTTATTCATATTTAAATAATCAGGCTCTTCCTAAATAGTCTCTAATTTGAGAAGATTGTTAGCCCGAGGAACACACTGGGTAGTAGGAAAAAGTGATTTTATATATATATATTAAAAGAAATTGATTTTGCTAATGGCAGGATAATATACACAGCTGATACAATCACCCACGAATTTTGAGTACTCAAAAGTTGTTTAAATTGTTATCACATTCTTTGCCCACAGAGGTGTTCAGTTCCCCAGATGGGGCTCCTTTACTCTCACCTCTAGCCTCAGCCCTGCCATTCCTAAAGCTCTGATAACAATCGAGGACTTGAAATTGGATGGATAATATACTTCTCTCATACATTTGTTTTGATAAACTTTTACTGATGACCTACTAAGAGGCAAGCTTGTAGCAGATGCTAGGAAACAAACAAGAAGTTCCATCTTGCTTTCAAAGAAGAAAGGTGTGCAAAAATACAGTGTGTACTCTCGTGGTAACAGGAATCTTGAGCCAGGAGCTTTTTATTGCTGCAAAGTCTTTATAGTCTCTTTTGTTTAGGTATAGTCTCTGAGCTCTCCACATGTTCCCTATGATCAAGTCTGTTCTGGTTTCCTGTCCCCAGACTCCTTCACCTCACCACTGTCACCATAATCAAGTTCCTACCTTAGAACCCTGTCTTAAAAGTTATTATAAAAGTTTTTAAAAAATTGATGTTTATAAATCAGTTTGTTCCAAGGCACCCTAAGGGCTTAACATTAGCTCATCTACTATATCAACTCATTTAATTTTCACAATCTAATGAGAGGCTATTATCTCCATTTAGAGAAGAGGAAATTGATGTATGGATAACTTAGATAATCCTCATTCCTGCCTTGCATTGACAGTCTCCTTTAGTTTTTGGAGTTCTGTCCTAAATGCAGATTCTAATGCCTGAGTTTATAGTTGCTGCTGGAATTACTCTGTCAGTGTCTGCCTAGAGGAATGCTCATCACAAACAAGAAAGAAGCTGTTTCTTACCTGGGTCTTAATAGGTGTCTTATTATACCTGGGTTGTTTATTTGGCTTTCTCTCCTAATAGAATGTAAGCCATTTAATAGCAAGGATCACTTGGCACATACCTGATACATTAAGATTTTTCCTTCCCTTTATTGTAGATACTGGAGGTGTCATAAATGCTGCTGTACCTTCCTGCAGTGCCTATGTTACTTGGCAATTCTGTCTAGTCTAAGGCTCTTACATTTAAAAAAAAAATCAGGTGGGCTAAGGGTAATAGAAGAGGGAGTGGTAGGGACTAAGACATACTAGCGAGTATGGGTTTAATCAATGGAGGCAAGTGTTATTTACTTTCAGTCAATTTCTGCCATACAAGAATGATAGCCTCATGTTGCCAGATTTTCCAGTTTTTAAAGATAAGTCAGAAATTTGTATTGTTATATAAAACTTGCTATTAAAGAACAAAGCTGCCATACCAAGAAAATCTGAGGTTCAAATTTAAGTGAGTTCTATATGTTTTACTTTTATAAAAGAGCTAAATTTTTTTTAGATTTGGTTAGCATGCAGAGACACAGACACACATATGAGTACCCAAAAATTGTAATTTATGATGATATCCACAACAGAGCCAGACCAGATGAAGCCATCATTAAGCTAGTAGAGGAGACAAGGATTTCAAAAGCAGAGAGAACAAAGGTGAAGAAAAATAAAGACTAATGAGAACAACTCTAGGATAAAAGGGAAGTGGAGAAAAGCTAATCACTGGACTAAATAGAGCTTTCACTAAATCTGTTCTCTTAGGGAAGTGGCAGTCCATAGGATATAGCTAAGAAGTTGTGAGGCTTTATCATTGTGGCATCAATGTGACAGGATGGAACTTGCTTTGTTTTTGGAATTCAGGGGAATGTTTTTGTTGGGTTGCTTGTTGGGCAACCTGCTGATTTGTGGAAGTGTTTTCTAGAAACTCCCTTTGCCTGCAATTATACTCATAATCGTTGTTTGTTTTGAGCAAGACCCATAACACAAACAAAGTCTGAAAGGATACTTTTTTCACACACACACACAAAACAAATGTGATTTTGAGAATACGATAAGTTCATATGGAATGTGTTAAAAATTTCCTGGAAGATGGCACCATCTTCAGGGGAGTGAGAAGCATTTGTTAATTTTTATGAATGTTTCTTTAATACCTATTGTGTACTAGGTGTGGTCGTAAGCAACATTCACTGATGAAAAATAGGTAACATGAAGTAAAAGCTGTCACGTCTATATTTTCAGAAAAGTATCATTGGCTTGGGAAGAAAACTGAGCCAGCCACAGAGGAGTATGTATGAGGAAGTTGCAAAATATGAAGAAGGAGGGGAGAGAAATCAGAGAAGGGGAAAAGCATTCTGACTTTTGACTGAGAGTTTCTCTGCCAATATCTCCTCACACAGAAAGGCTTATCTTCTTTCATACTCTTGCAATCTAATATTGCAAAAACAAAGTCAGATTTCTTTTCTTCTTTAAAAGCTCAACGAGGTCTAGGCGTTATTAGCTTCTGCCAATTACTGCAAAAACTTATGATGGCCTCTAAAGAACGTAAACCTCAGAATGTGTTCTGAACTGTGAATATTGTGCCAAAGATCAGAAGATTAGAAGTTGACATATGTAAAAGATGAATTATTCTAAATAACCAAATAAAAGATAGGGCAACATCAGCAAGATCGTGACATAGTTCCCAATTCATGTCTTTGCTCCCCCCTCATGACAAGAACAACTAAAAACTATTCATGGACAAGACACCATTGAGAAAATCCTAGAACACAGGGGTGAGGCTGAAGCACCTTTTTGTTCTACAGAAACCAAGATAGGCTAAGAAAAATGGCTACATGCTGATTGCATTGCACCTCCTCCAGGCAAGGGTAGGACCACAGGTAGAGGTCTCCCTTGAGCCCATGGTTTCTCTAGTGGGAAAAGAGAGCATAGGGTGAACATCCAGCTCCCAGATTGTGGGTTCTTCTTGGGAATGTCACTCTGGTCTCACCCCACAGGAATTACATGGAAATCTATGGGCTCTATTACTGGGAATCTGGTTGTGTTGCTGAAGGGGGAGAGAATTGCAATAACCAGCCCTCAAATTTTGGCAGACCATATTTCTATCTCCAATGACCAAGTATTAGTCCCAGCCAGTGGTTTGGCTCATCTGCAGAACCAAATTGGCGGTACAGTCTGATCAGGGAATTTGGTAGGATGTAGGTCTTCCTGATTTGGGTCTTCAGACAAAGTCTTGCCATCCCTGGAGCCTACTCTGCTCCTACTAAGGCAGGGGATCTTAGTTATAAGCCCATTTTGCTGCTGGGTGTAGCTCTTTGCCCCATGTAACCAGAAAGGCTGGCTGGAATACCCAGAAGCTGCATAGTCCAGCAATGCTTGAGCTGAATATAGCAGGCAGAACTGATCGTTCACAGAGAAAACACAGTTGGCCTGATTTGTCTAGGGAACATTGGTTAGCTCATGTCAGAACAACAAATAAGAAAAAAGCCTTGTTGGACTTACAGCTGGTTCTCCTGCTCCAACCAAGCAAGGAAATGAATTCAGAGCCCCATTCATTACTGAATACCACGTTCCGCTTGCCTGTCCAGGTAACCCAGTGAAAAGGACCATCCAATGGCCCTGCTTACAGTGGCTACTGAACAGAAAGCATAGGTTGTGATTTTCCCCATATGTAGAGCAAAAATTTGTAACTTGTTGGCCAGGGAATTCAGTGCACAGTCTTGCTTCGATTCAGGTCCCAAACAATAAGCCATGTAGGCCTTGGGGTCTGTTTTGCTGTCCCATCAGGGAAAGGAAGCTAATTCATAGTCCCACCTACTACTGAGTATAGCATCTGGTCCTGACCATCTAGTAAACTTGAGTACAGAGCCTAGGAAACCATGGAGCTCATCCTACAGCCTCACTTGGGCAGGAAACTGAGCCAATCCAATTCTCCCAAGTTCAGAGCTCAGGCAGTGGCTTTGGCCCAAATAGACCCTAATAGCAAACCCCATCCACCCTGGGATGTTAACAGTGGACATGTTTCCAACCTGAACTGACTGGTAAAGAATGGTCTCTGAAAAGTAAAACTAAGTATTGGAAGAGAAGATCATGCAATCAAATGTGTAAATACCAATGTAAGAAATCAAGGATCATGAAAAAAAAAAAAATCAGGAAACATGACACCAAAGGAAATGAATAAACCTTCAATAACTAAAGAAATGGAAATCTATGAATGCCAAAGAGTTCAGAGTAATTCCCTTACGTTTAGTGAACAAGAACACACAGACAACTAAATGAAAGCAGTTCATTTAGTGAATGATGTGTGAAAGAAAATACAAAGAGAAGTTCGAAGAAATAGAAACCATCAAGAAATATATGGAACTCCTAGAGCTGAAAAATATAACCAAGCTGAAGAACATTGTAGAGTTTCAAAAGTAAGTTGACCAAGCAAGAAAATGTGTGTGTGTGTGTGGGGGGGGGGGGGTAGAGCTGGGAGGAGTGAAATCAATGACCTAAAAGAGAAGACATTTGAAATTATCCTGTTAGAGCACCACAAAGAAAAAAGAAAACAATGAAAGAAAGTGAGTAAAGCCTATGGGACTTATAAGACACAATCAAAAGAAACAATATCTGTCAATATCTGTATTATGGAAATTCCGGAAAGAGAAGAGAATACCAGAGATAGAAAATATATTTTAAGCAATAATGGATAAACCTCTCAAACCTGGAGAAAGGGATATCTAGATCCATGAGGCCCCAAATGACTCCAAATAGATTGAAACCAAATAGGGCTACACAAACACATTATAATTAAATTGTCAACAGTCAAAGACAAAAAAAATTTTTTTTAATATATCAAGAAAACAGAAAGTTATATATAAGAAACCCTCCATAAAACTATCAGAATATTTCTCAACAAACATTTCAGGTCAGGAGAGAATGGTAGGATATATTCAAAATATGGGAAGAAAAGATTGTCAACCAAGAAGCCTATATCAGGTAAAATTGTCCTTCAGAATTGGAGAAATAAACCCTTTCCTGTACAAATGCCGAGAGAGTTCATCACCATTAGACTTGACTTACAAAAAATGCTAAAGAAAGTTCCTTGAGTGGGAATAAAAGGATGTGAATTATCATAAAACATAATTAGAATAAAACTCACTGACAATGGTAAATATACAGTTAGAGTCTATAATAGTGTGTAATTCATTTATGAGTCTAGTATAAAAGTTGAAACATGACAAAAATAACTGCAATAGACTTATTAAATAAACAATATGAAATATGTAAACTGTAACCTCAATAAGCTAAAATGTGAAAGGAGAAGTAAAAGTGTAAAGTTTAGGAATACTATTGAAGTTGTTATCTGTTGAAAATAGGGTGTTAGAAATTACCATGTAAGCCTCATGGTAACCATAAAGAAAAAACCTTTAGAAATTACATAAAAATTTTAAATAGTTAAAAAAAAAGAAATTATACAAAAGATATGATAAAGTCATAGCATACTGATACCAATTGATATCAAAACATAATAAAAGACTACAGGATAAGAAATAAGGAAAAATGGCTCTATAAACAGCCAGAAACAATGAACAAAGTGGCAGTAGTAAGTCCTTACCAATCAATAATTACTTGAAGTGTTAATGAACTAAATTCTCCAATCAAAGGACATGGTATGGCTGAATGGGTTAAAAAACAACTTCAGCAAAATAAAACAGGATCCCATGAAGTGCTGCCTATAAGAAACTAACTTTAGCCTTAAAGACACATAGACTGAGGATGAAGGGATAGGAAAAGATATTTCAATCAAATTGTAATCAAAATAAAGCAGAGGAAGCTATATTTATACAGACAAAATAGAACTTAAACTAAAAATAATAAAAATAAAGTCTTAATATAAGGAAGTTGTCAATCCATCAAGAAGATATAACAATTGTAAATATTTATGCACAAAACATCATAACACCCAAATAGTTAAAGGAAAAATAAAAACATTAATACAATAATAATTAGAGGATTTAATACCTCACTCTCAAGAACAGATATATCATCCAGACATAATGAATTAGGAAACACAATTTGAACATTACAGACCAAATAGATCTAACAGATATATACAGAATATACATTCTTAAGCACACACAGAATATTTTCTATGATAGACCATATGTTAGGCCACAAAACAAGTCTTAGCAAATTCAAGATTGGTCATGCCAACTATCTTCTTTGACCACAGTGATACTGAACTAGAAATCAATAGCAGAAGGTAAACTGAAAAGCACATGAATACATGGAAACTGAACAACACTCTTCTGAACAGTCAGTGAAAAAAGGAAGTTAAATGGGAAATTAAAAAGTATCTGAAACAAATGAACATGAAAATACAACATAAACCTTATGGTACAGAGCAAAAGCAGTTCTGAGAGAGAAGTTTATAGCCTTGAATATCTAAATAGTAGCTCTCCAAGAACTTAGGAGCAAAGAACTAGAAAAAGAACAAACTAAGTCCAAAATTACCTGAAGGAAGGAAATAAAGATTGAAGCAGAAGTAAATAAAAGAACAAGAAAACAAGAGAAAAGATTAACCAAACTAATTTTTTTCTTTGAAAAGGCAAATACAAAACTGAAAATCTTCTATTCTAATCAAGGAAAAAGAGGGCCCACAACATTATATAGCAAAAAAGTGATATTAAAACTGATACGCCAGAGGTATGAAGATCATAGGGGAATACTATGAACAATTATATACCAACAAACTGGAAGACCTAGAAACTTCTTAGTACAAATTGCAAAGATGAAATCAGAATGAAAATCTGGACAGACAAATCACTAGTAAGGAGATGGAATCAATGATGAACTAACTCCCAACAGAGAAAGGCCCAGTACCAGATGGCTTCACTGATAATTCTCCTTTAAATGTTGGGTAAAATTTAACACTCATCTTTCCTAGACTCTTCCTCCTTGCCCACGACCCAAAAATACAAAAAAGGAATAGTACCAAACTTATTTTACAAGATCAGCATTATCTTGATTCCAAAGCTCAGAAAAGGACCTGAGAAACCCACAGTCATTATCCTGATGAATATAGATACAATTCTCAATACAATATTAGCCAACTGAACTCAACAGCACATTAGAAAGATCCATTCACCATGATCAGGTGAGCTTTATCCTTGGGATGTAAGGATGTTTCAACATACACAACAAATACATCGCATTAATAGAATGAGATAAAAAACATATGGTAATCTTACTAGGTGCAGAAAAAATATTTGACAAAATTTAACATCTGTTCATAAGAAAAACTCTTAGATGTGTTAAAGGAGAAACATACCCCAACATGATAAAGGCCATATATGACAAATCCAAAGCTACCATCATAGTCAGTGTTGAAAAACTGAAAGCTTTTCCTTTAAATTCAGGAACAAGACAAGGATGCCCACTCTCATTTCTATTCAAATTGGTACTGGAAGTCTTAGCTAGAGCAATCAGGCAAGAAAAAGAAATAAAAACATCAGAATTAGGAAGAAGCAAAATTTTCTTTATCTGCCAATGAAATAATTTTATATATAGAAAATCCTAAGGACGCCACCAAAAAATTGTTAGGTGTAGTAAATGATTTTAGTGAAGTTGTAGGATACAAAACTAACATAAAAATCAGTAGCATTACCATAAGATAAATAGGAAAAAACCTAACCAAAAAGGTAAAAGATCCATATGCTGAAAACTATAGAACACTTATGAAAGAAATTGAGGAAGACACAAAGAAATAGAAAAATATTCCATGCTCATGGACTGGAGAACAAATACTGTTAAAATGTCTGTACTACCCAAAGCAATCTACACATTCAAAGCAATCCCTACCAAAATACCATTAGCATTTTTCACAGAGCTGGAAAAAACAATCCTAAAATTTGTATGGAATCAGGAAAGACCCCAAATAGCCAAAGTAATTTTTT
>CM052883.1:107012048-107052419 GCA_028534135.1 Potos flavus | reverse complement strand
AAAAGCTATGCCACAGCTGGTTGTTAATGCAGGGGTCCTGTCTACATCCCCGTGAGCACACAAGACCTTTATGGGACAGGTCATTTATTTGTTTTTTGCTTGGCCAAAACCAGAAGGCATTAAGAGATATAGGCTGGGATACTTAAGCACAGTTTTTATTATATGTTCTAAATCCTCTGAGTCCATATTCATGCATCTCCTAAAATATTAAATGATGGAAATATACAAATTGTGAATGTAAAGTAAGTCTTTGGGATTTGTCATCTCCTATCTTCCTCCTGACAACCTCACAGCCCAGGAGGACCGGACACCCAGTTTCATCAAGGAAAAGTGCTATATTTGAATTTGAAGAACACTTCCTATTAAGGGAACCAAAGGCCACACAAACACAGCTGACTTTGACTGTGGAAAGGTTGGAGTTCCTTGACAGAATGAGGTGTGAGGGAAGAGGACTTTTCTCAGTGCCTGACCTGACAGTTAATTCAGAGTTGGTGCCCTGTAGTAGAATTTCCCGGTAATGTCTCAAGGCTTCATAGGTCAGGCTCTGCACCACGATAAGCCTCTGAAAGAAACGCATCCAGGCAAGTGGTGTCTAGGCTCACACTTAACAACTGGTGGTAGTGGGGGGCAGAGGGAAGAAGGGGAAAGAGATCAAAAGAGTGTCAATCTGAAGAACTTGCTCATTTCTGTGGTGTATATAAATACTGTCACCAAGGCAAATTTCAGACTCCCAAAGTAAAAATAACTGAACACAAGATGAGGGAGAGACCTATACACTTGGCTCTAGCACATGACTGGCTCCATGGAACAACCCTAGGAGGGAATGTTGATTAAAGGACCTTAACCAATTTGGGGAGTCATTTAGCAGCTCCTTTACAGACATATATTAACTCTCATTAAACACGTGCAGTAGCTCAGTGTAGAGGATTCTAAATTGGGGTCAGCAACACAAATGTAAAAACAATACTGTGTACTACAGAGACTTGCAAAATTCTTTTTTTAAAATTGTTTTTCTAACACATAATTCTTTATGAGTTAGAGGCTCAAATCACTAAAGCATTTTCTCTTTTATACATACTCTTTATACTTTTTATTCAACAAAAATTTTTCATTCAACAAAAACCTACCGGGTCCCTGCTTTATGCCAGGTACGGGAATACACTGTGGACATGGCCTCTGATCCCGTAGAGCTAGAATCCAGTTTGGAGAGAGAACTTTTTATATTTACAAATGCGAGTGCTATAAAAGAAAGTGCTATAAAAGAAATCTGTTAAGCAAAGAAGGATGAGCTCCCCACAGGAAGTAATGCGTGAGAGAGATGTGAAGGAAGAAATGGAAGTTAACCAAATAGAGAGGGGCTGGAAGGGGAGGAGGAGGGAGAGAGTCAAGCATGAAAAATAGCTGACATAGCAGGGAGTGCTGGAGGCAAGGCTAGGCCAAAGGGCACAGATCTGGCATGCAGCCCTTGTGGTCAGGTCAAGGGTTTCAGAATCATGGAAAACCACTGGTATGTTTTAAGTAGGGAACGAGTGAGGTCAGACTTAGCTGTAATGTGGGAGAATGCATTACTACCGCATTCACTCATTTCTTTTCCAAACCTGTATGAAGAACCGTCTGGTTAGGCTCTGTAGTCAAAATATAGAGCATATAGTCATGCCCTTGAAATGCTCACAGTCTAATTGGGGAGAAAGGCATTTATTTGTATTAGTTTCCTATTGCTTCTGTAACAAGTTACCACAAACCTAGGGCTTAAAACAACACAAATTTGGTACCTTACAGCTCTGGAGGTCAGAAGTCTAAAGCTGGTTTCACCACGCTGAAATCGAGGTGTTGGCAGGATCGTGTTCCTTTTGGAGGCTGGAGGAAGGAATTGCTTTACCATTTTTCAGCTTCCAGCGAGCAGTTCGTGGTTTGCAGTTCCATAACGTTCCTCCTGCTGCTTCCACGGTCACATCTCTGACTCTCCTGCCTTTGCCTCTCCCTTTTAAGCTTGTGATTTCATCCGGCACACCTGGAGACTCTCCTCCTCATCGCAAAATCCTCAATTACTTCCATCTGTAAAGTCCCTTTTGCCATATGAGGTTATGTATTCACAGGTTTTGGGGATTAGAAGGTGGCCATTTTGGGGGGAGGGGTACTATTCTTTCTTTGAGAGCATGTAATTAAATGATAGACATAAGGCTGAAGAGGAAGGTTGGAACCAAGACAAGAACATCTCTCTAATTTGCCTCATTTTTGGTAGTTACCTAAGAGTTACGACTCTGCAAAGGGCAGTTTGCTTTCATGTTTTAAATCAGACTAATTCTGGAATATTTTTATATCTGAGTGAAAAAAATGTATATACAGCATCTTTCAAATCATCACTACAAAAGGGCAAGACTGATTATTTGTTTTTGTGTTGTGATAAATAGCAAATTTCATCAGGGTTTTTATCTTTCTTCTAGGTGTAAATTGAATGGGGCATATTTTTTTCCAAACTTTATGCATATACAAATCTGATTAAAATGCAGATTTTGCTTCATTAGTAGTGCCATCTGAATTCTGCTTTCTAGTATACTTACAGGTAAGTGAGGCTGCTTATCTGAGGACCACACTTTGAATAGCAACAAGTGAAATTTCTGGCAAAAATTATCCTAACATGTACAAAGGGATATATGGAGTACATAATTTAGGGGAGAAAACAGCCATTATGAAAGAAATTAGTTTAAGAAAAAGTTTATGAAAGAAAATACTAAGGGGTGTGTGCGTCTGTGTAAATGAAATAGTTTATTAACTAGTTATGCTACGTCATTTAGAGAAAGAGCTTATGTACATATTTTCTTGGGATCAAAGATCAAGAAATGGAGAAAAAACTTTGCCTCTGAACTGAACTGGTCTGGGTCAGAAAATTGGGAAGATTTCATTCCTCTAGGGACTATTAGAGCTAAACTATTTTATCTAACCTGCTCAATAGTTAAGCCATGGAGATAGTGATATGCCAGAGCTGGCAGGAACAAGTTATGGTGAAATAGTCAGCAATTTTGTGAGCTGGTTCTTAAATCACTGGTAGCTTGATACCATCTGTGGTGGGAGTATTTACATCATGGAAATTGATTAAATGCTACAAACAGAGCTGGCTTGCTTTCTTGCTTTCCCAGTTTACCAGCATAACACTGCCATGAATCCACTGTTTCTTTTAATTTGTTCATTTCAGCACTGGTAGGTGGCATGCTGGGTCCAGATGCAGCCTTTTTTGATAGCCCACCTCCTTTGCACACTGCCAGGGGCTCCCAGTCTGTAAATGCAACTCTGTGTGTGCAAGTTGCTTCACATTCATCCTCTAAGCCTGAACTTCTAGTTTCCTAGAGCTGAGTTACTGTTTTGGGCAATGAGTGAGTTTCTCAGAAGTAATTAAATATATTCTACAAAGAATCACACCCTCCACTTGAATTTCTAGACTTTTCTTTGAGATACTCCAAGGGCATCTTGGAACAAGTCATTTATCTATAAATCATTCCTTTTAAAAAGCACGTTGGCCCAGTCATGATCTTTATTCTCCGTTAGTGGTCTAATCTGAAAAGGGACAGCTGAGAGAGAGCATGCAAAAATCAAGCCTGTGGGTATGGGCGGGAAAAGAGGGCTCTACGGTACAGCTGGAGCAGGTTGGAAGACAGTTCTAGGGAGGTGGTTTGCATGTGCACGTGTGTGTGGGGGGTTTGTGTGTCTGTGTGTGTGTGTGTGTGTAGGAGGGACTATGAACAGCGACAAATAGGTAGGGAACTGGGTGGAAAGATAGAAGGAAACAAAAGGTGATAGTTTGACAGGAGGTCCAGTATTAATTGGGTGAACCTCAATGTTTGTGTATTAATTATTAAACAATTACTCTGGCACTAGGCAGTTTACAAGGTGATTTTACATAAATTATCTAATTTATCTAGTTTGATTCTTCCTTATCATATTTTCGAGTTAGCTGAAATGGTAGTAGGCTCATGTTTGCTGATGAAGAAAGCAGGGTTAATAAAGTTTAAGTGACCCTCTTCCCCATGGTGACAGAGCTGGTATGAGGCCAAACTTAGATAAGGGCACAGTACAGACTTCAGGTCAAATATGGTTCATTGTCTATAAAGTTTTATTGGAACATAGCTACTCCCAATTGTATATTCTTGTCTGTGCTTATTGTTACCTTACAACAGCAGTTGATTAGTTATGACGGAAAAAAATCGACAGGGACTGTATGGCCCACAAAGCCAAAAAAAAGCTCCACCCTTCATAGAAAAATCTGGTCCTTTACGGAAAAAAAAAAAAATCTGCTGACCCCACTTCTAGATTCCACATTCCACCTACCAACTGATTAATTCTGATGCCAGTAGTATATATAACCACAAACTTGGCATGACTTTAGAAGTGTTACAGATGCAAAACAATACCACAAAACAAGACCACAGGAATGACTAGCATTCCTTTCCTTAATCACATTTGGAAATTAAGGCATGAAAGGTCTTATTTAAAACATTATTTAGGGAAAATAATAACTTAAGAATTAGTTTGTAACATTCTACCAAATAAACCTAATTATTTGGTTATTACCCAAAGGGCAGGTTGATCCTAAGTGAATGGACCATGAGATGGAAAGTTTTGGTAGGACAATAGATATTATCTAAAGCAGCATGGTGTAAAGTTTCCAATGGTTTTGTATTTCAGACCCATTTTTGCTAATTGCTAACTACAGTTCATGTTCATCAATTAAATTCTGATGTGTGAGATTTTTCCCTACTACCAAGCTAACTCTCCAATGCCAGCTGGGTGTCCTATAATTAAACTAAATTTTAACACCAACTACCTGGATATAGCATCAGATCCCACAGGTTAAGGGCTCAGTCCTATTAGAGTACCCTCCACCCACTTCAGATCCACCTGTGCTTCCAACCTACCAACCATAGATGGGAGGTTCCAACAATCCCATCTTTGTGTTGATTGATTTGCTAGAATGGCTCACAGAACAAAGAAATATTTTACTTCCTAGATTACTGGTTTATTATAAAAGAATATCAAACAGAACAGCCAGAAAGAGAAGAAGCATAGGGCAGAGTATGGGGAAAGGGTGCAGAGCTTCCATGCCTCCTCTGAGGTGCCTCTCTTCCTGCATCTCTACGTGTTCTCTAACCCAGAAGCTCTCTGAATCCATACTTTTGAGTTTGTATGGAGACTTCGTTACATAGGCACATTGACTAAATTACTGACCATTGGTGATCAAGTCTTCCAGGCCCCTCTCACCTCCCTAGAGGAGTATGTATGAAGGTGGCAGTTCTAACTGAGATGGGGACTGAGAGTTCTAACCCTCTAATCATGTGGTTGGCTCTTCTGCCAACAAGCCCTATCTTTAGATGCTTTCCAAAAGTCACCTTTATTGGTCTCATTATAGGAAATTCTGAGGATTTTAGGAGCATTGTTCCAGGAATGATGATACAGATCAAATACATATTTCTTACACTAATGGTGGTGGTAGTAGTGGTAGTGGTAGAAGAAGAGGAAGAGGAAGAAGACGAAGACAAAGATGAAGATGAAGAAGAAGAAGAAGAGAAGAAGAAGAAGAAGAAGAAGGAGAAGAGAAAGGGGGAAGGGTAGGAGGAGGAGGAGAAGAAGAAGAAATAGAAGTATAAGCAAAGCATTAGGAGAGGAGCACCTGAGTAAGAGAATTAAAAGAATGCTGGAATATTCTGGGGGCTCCGTAAGAGAAAAGGCAATATTAGAATTGGAAAACAAGGTAGCTGAACACAAACTCTACTCATTTGTCACTAATGTCAAAGATGTGGTTGATTGTCAGCTCCTTAAAGGCAGGAGTGTGGTTTTGTCCCATTTGTATATCCACCTTTTTCACAGTTCCTAGCTCAGTGCTTTGTGTGCAGTGAGAGTTTGGTAAATGTGAAATCAATGAAGCCAGATTTGCCCTTGGAAAACTACAATTTCACTTCTACATCAGCATTTATAGAAATGGAACCATGGTAGGCCTGCTGAAATATCATAGGCTTTCTGATGTAGACTTCTTTATTGTACTTCAGGGAAGAATGGCCACCTGACAGGCACAGGCTGGTGGTTCGCAGATGTGTTTTATACGGTTGTCAGCATTTAAAAAGTGAGTTGTAGTATATATATATCATATATATATATATATTTTGGAGAGAGAGAAAAAGTGCACGTGTGTGAGTGGTGGGGGAAGGGCACAGGGAATGGGAGAAAGAGAATCTTAAGCAGGCTCCAAGCCCAGTGGGAGCCCAATTCAGGGCTCGATCTCACGACCCCAGAGACCATGACCTGAGCTGAAACAAGAGTCCAGTGCTTAACTGACTGAACCACCCAGGTGCCCCTATAGCTAATATTTTAAAATGGAAAGATACTGTATAAATATACAAATTTCCAAAATTACTTGAAAAACTGGATATAGTTGTGGATCTCTCCTCAAGTTCAATTTAGGTTAGAAAGTATATTTCACTAAAATTTTGTTTTGGTTAGTATTTCTCAAATGGGTTATTTTAAAAAGAAGAAAAACTTTCAAATTCTGCATAATCTGTTAAATCCCCTTATGTCAATCAAGCAACATGGCTCATTGTTTTTCCCTCATTTCTATTGTTTCATCTTACTAAACAAACAAAAGAAAATAATATGTTTTATCTATAGTAGAGAAATAGATTACTGTTTTACATTTCACACACTGTGGGCAGTTTCATACCTGCTGTGGGCTCTTGTAATATTTCTGTCAGTTAAACATTTTTTCCCTCTAAGATTTGAAGGGTAGAAGAGAGAAAATTGCCATGGCTAAGGGGGATAGGTAGGGTCAAGGATGAGGTGAAGGAATCTA
The DNA here is from genome assembly GCA_028534135.1 of Potos flavus. Lineage (NCBI taxonomy): Eukaryota > Metazoa > Chordata > Mammalia > Carnivora > Procyonidae > Potos > Potos flavus. Next base: position 107,045,584 of record CM052883.1, on the reverse strand, counting down.
GTACACCATACTTATAACTTTTTTTGATTAAAATTTGATTAGCCAACTTTTTTTAAAGTAAAAGCATCAAAACACTGCTTCCTGTGAAACAGATTCCCCAATTTGATGTGATGTCCCTTACTTTCATACAATGTGGGAATTCAAATACTGCTGGTTATGTGAAGTCTTCTGATTTTTAAATTAATTATAAAACGTACTTTGACCAAATTTCTCATTTAAAATAATTCCTCATCACTGATCTCTTTCATTCTTTCTTCTTCCTATATGGGATTATTGTTGCATCTTCTGTTAATTTTTCTCTCAACCAATGTTGGCTTACTTTCATACATGAGAATCCCTCTTTACTGCTTCTGTAAGCTAGTCTAAAGCCATATGAATCCTCTGTCCCCAAACTAGACAATTTAGAACTTTCTTTTGTTGCAGTGATGAGTTTGGATACAGAAAGTTTAAAAGTCCCACAGGTAGTCATAAAGAAAAATACAGCTTTTAATCTTTTAAAATAGCCGTTAAGCTTTTCAAATAGCCATTAAGTATGACCCTTTTCTTTAGCAAGTCGGAAAAGCTGTTGAAAGAGCTAAATTAAAAAGTTGTATTAATTATCACTGTAGAAGAATGTCTTAGGATCCAATGCAGAAAGGCCACTGGACCTCAGGAAAAACCAGAAGTAGATGCTGATAATCTGTCTTCCTCTGCATTATCTCAGCACTTCTCTACGTATCTGCTTCTTTCTGCTTTCTCACAACAGCCAGCTTCCTGTTTCTGCATATCACGGAACAGACAATGACCACGCCCAGCTCCTGAGTTAATGGACTACCATTCAATCTGTCCAGAGGAGTTAGTTTGCTGTCACTGTCCCAAATCTCAACTCCAGAATGGATCTCTTGTCTGGACTACCTACTTAGTTTTCTAACTAGGCACCTACTACCCCCTCTTGTCCATCTCCAACCTATTCTGTATGTTGCAGACAGAGTGATCTTTTGGACAAACAAATGTGATCATGCTTTCCTCTCCTCCACAACTTAAACTACTTTAGTGGCCTCCTCTTGTTCAGTGAATGGAAACTTCATTCAACCTGTGGTTCAGGTCAGGGCCTTGGAGTCATCCTTGACTCTTTCTCTTTCTCTATCCCCTTTTATCCAATTCATCTAGGCATCATGCAGTTTCTAGCTTTGAAATGTATCCAGAATCTGACCACTTCTTGCCAGTTCACTACAACCCTCATCCAAGTCACCATCATTTTTTTACCTGGGTTATTACTATAGATTCCCAACTGTTTTCTCTCTTTCCACCCTACCCTCTTACAGTCTATGTCCACAGAGCATCCAGAGTGATCTTTCTAAAATGTAAGTCAGATCACCTTATTCTTATGCTCCAAGGACTTCCCATCCCATTCAGAGTCAAAGTCTTTACTTTAGCTTCAAAACCCTATAACCTGCTCCTTCTAAGATCTAATCCCAGGTTCTACTCTTCCCTTGCTGACTTGACTCCAGGCACATTGGTTTCTCTGCTGTCCCATAAAGATTCTAAGCATGTTCTCATCTTGGGATCTTTGCTTGTTCTGTTCCCTTTACTTGGAACACTCTTCCTTCTTATAGCTAACTCTCTCCCTCCTTTACTTCTATCTCTGTTCAAAATTCATCTTAACAAAGAATCTTTCCTAGTTGTTCTAGCCTTCTGGCAGCTATCATCATCTGATATATTATATTTTTTGCTTGTTTTGAGTGGCAGAATTAGCTGTTAAGGGACCTTAGCCAATCCAAGCTCCAAAGTCTACCAATGAAGGCAGTGAAGCCCAGAGAAACTGGGTGAATTGTCCAGTGTTAGTGAACTAGTTAAATGCAGAACAAGGAATAAATTCCTGGTCTGATTCCTAGTCTAATGTGTTCCTAGGAACACTTAGGTTCCTAGGAAACTCTAGGGACCTAACATCAGTTATCTAAGTTGATGAGGTGGGCATGACTAAGTTAATGCAAATCAGCACTCCCACCACTGAATTCAGCACTGAATTTCAAGGCCCCACATCACAGCGTGGGGTGTTCAATTATCTCTATTTTTAAGTATTCAAGAGTCAGATTGTGTTACAGACCAATCTGAGTTTGGTGGAGGCAGAGTATTAGCACCCAGAAACCCTTTATTTCAAATGTAAAGTAAATTCACTCTAGTCTCCCTCAAGATGGATCTTTGCTGTAAACTTTTTTCCTCATAGCCTAGAGCTACTGTATAAGGCTCTTATATGCAAAGCTGTTGGCTTCAAGGCCAAGTGTGTCAGAACCAATTGCCTCAGGAGAAAGATACATTCAACAGAAGGTTCTTGTTTTAAATGGAAGAGCAACCTGAAGACTTCAGTGGGTGGCTTCTTTTTGAGAAGGAGCTATGAGACTCCAGGTGGCACTTGATCAAGTGTGTCTACAGTATGCCACTAAAAAGGACTAGCTGTCTTTTAGAAGCTGGAAAAGCACAGCCTGGAGCCAGACTGTGGGATTCTGTCCTACCATTTCCAGTTACTAGCTATGTGGCCTTAGGCCAGAAGTTAAATTGCTATCTGCCTCAGTTTCATGACATCAAGTAGAGATTAAAAAATAGTATCTATTGTGGACATTGCCACTATAAACATTGGGGTGCACGTGCTCCTTCTTTTCACTACATCTGTACCTTTGGGGTAAACACCCAGCAGTGCAATTGTCCACAATAGCCAAACTGTAGAAGGAGTTGAGCTGCCCTTCAACAGATGAATGAATGAAGAAGATGTGGTACATGTATACAATGGAATATTATTCAGCCATCAGAAAGGATGAATACCCAACTTTGCATCAACATGGATGGGATTGGAGGGAATTATGCTAGGTGAGGTGAATCAATCAGAGAAAGACAATTATCACATGGTTTCACTCATATGTGTAACATAAGCAATAGCACGGAGGACCAAAGGGGAAAGGAGGGAAAACTGAAGGAGGAGAAATCAGAGAGAGAGACAAACCATGAGAGACTATGGATCCCAGGAAACAAACTAGTGTTTCAAAGGAGGGGGTTGGGGAGATGGGGTAACAAGGTGATGGATATTAAGGAGGGCACATGTGATGAGTACTGAGTGTTATACACAACCAATGAATCACTGAACACTATATCAAAAACTAATGATGTACTATATGCTGGCTAACTGAACATAATAAAATAAATAAATAAAAAGGAAAAATGTGGTATCTACCTTAAAGGGTTGTTATGAGTTTTAAATGAAATTAAAACATGTATGGTGCACATAAAACATAATATCAACTGTTTTTGTTACTATAGTTATTGATACCATTCCTTCTCCCTTCCTTTCTTGTCTTGAAATCACTTCAGTGAGAGGTGGGTGATCTCCAGGAGAGGACGCCCCCACCCTCCACAGACTTGCATGACAGCAGATGCCACATGGGACACTCTGAGGATCCATACGCTCTTCAGCTCTGCTCCTGCCCCGGGCTCAGCATTGGCAGAGACATCGTTGGGTCTGCGTTCCAGTTTGACTTCTCATTCTGCCTAATCCTACTTCTTTCTCCCTTCCACAGAAGTTGATTCCCAATAAGTACTCTGCACACAAACTCCAACTCAGCAGCTGGAGAGTTAACCCTACAAAAATTGATTTCTTAAAGATGTTAGTAACATATGATAGAGTTTGGGAGCACTGACAGCACATGAAAAGTTGGAAAAGCATATAATCTCTCAAGGTTTTCATATCTCTCTGTTTCCATATCAATAAAATGAAGGTAATTATCTGTAACTTGCAGAATGTCACAAGAATTCAAGGAAATAGAAAAGTACTAAGCCCATAGCAGTGAGTCCTGTAAGAGTTAATTTGAAGCACCCTCCATTTTACTCTCTTGTTTTCTTCAATTTTCTTTTTCCTAACTTGGTAATAATTTTTTTTCTCTTATTTCACAAATTTCTTTTCCTCTTCTTTTCTGTCTCTCCATTTGTCACCCTTTTAAAATTTTAATTTAGTCTTTTAAACAATGTTGTTGAGGTATAATTTCCATACAATAAAATACACACATTTTAACTGTGGAAGTGATGAGTTTTGAAAAATGCATACATATGTGAATTCACACCACATTCACAATATAGAGCATTTCCATCATCACAGAAGATAGCCTTGGACCTCTTGCCAGTCAATCCTCACCTGCAATCCAAGCAAAGATAACCGTTGATCTGTTTTCTATTCCCATAGATTGGATTTGTCTTTTCTAAAGTTTCATGTGAATGTAATCCCACTGTATATATTCTTTTTTCTCTGGCTTGTTGCTTGAGATTGTCCGTGTTGTGAGCACGAATAGGTTGCTCCTTTTTATTGCTATGCAGTATCTTATTGTATGAATGTATTACAATATCTTTATCCATTTACCACTTGTTAGACATCTGGTTGTTTCCAAATTTTGGCTATTATGAATAAATCTGCTATGAACATTTATTACAAGTCTTTATGTGGATATATGTCTTCATTTCTGCTGCAGTAGAGTTGTTGAGTCAAATGTTAAGTTTATGTGTAACTTCATAAGAACATGCCAATATCACATTGTATTCCATCTAAAAAGTATGCAAGATTCAGTTGCCCACATTCTTTCCAACACTCTGCATTGTCAGTCTTTTATTTTAGTTATCCTAGTAGGTGTGAAATGAAAGTATTTCATCGTGATTTAATTTGCATTTCCTTGATGACTAATGATGTTAACATTGTTTCATGCTTTAAGGACCTTTTGTGTATTTTTTTCCCCACGGTTTTGTTAAAATGTTTTCCCCATTTTGTTTGTTTTCTTATTACAGAGTTGTATAAGTTTGGTATGTATTTTGGATGTAACATCTTTTTTAGATATGTGAATTTTCTCCCAATTTGTGGTGTGCTTTATATTTTCTTTAGTTCATTTTTCAAGGAGAAGTTTTAAATATTTATGAAGGTTAATTTGTTACTTTTTCTTTTATCATGGATCTTTGTGTCCTATCTAAGAAATCCTTGCCTACTCCAACATTACAAAGATTCTCATATATTTTTCCTTAGAAGTAGTATACTTTTAGTTTTCACATTTAGGCCTATAGTCCATTTTGAATTAATTTTTTCACGTGATGTGCGGTACAAGTCTCATTTTTATCCAGAGAGATACCCAGTTCTAGTACCATCTGTCAAAAAGTCTTCCTTTTCCTCCACTGAATTACTTTAGCACCTTGGTCAAAAATCATCTGGACATATATATGTATTCTATCTCTATTCCATTATCTATGTGTTCACTCTTACACCAATAGCAAACTCTCTTGATTATTTGGCTTTGTAGTAAATCTTAAAATCAGGTGTGTGTCAGCCTTCAAACTTCGTGGGTTTTTTTCCCCCAATATACTCTTTTGGCTACTTTAGGTCCATTGCATTTCCATATGAATTTTACAGTCTGCTTGCCAATTTCTAAAAACAAAAAAATGCCTGCTGTGATTTTCATTGGGATTACATTGAATCTATTTGGGGAAAATTGGCATCTTAAAAATATTTAGTCTTTCTATCTAAGCACGCTATATCTCTTCACTTATCTGGATCTTATTAATTTCTCTTAGTGATATAATTGAGTTTTTAGTATAGATATCATGCATAACTCTTGAAAAATTTTGTACTAAATGTTTTAGAAATTATGTTATTATATTTTAGAATTTTACATCCTAATTGTTTATTGCTAGAATATAGAAATATAATTGACTTTTATGTATTAATAATGTTTCCTGAGATGTTGCTAAATTTATTTATTACTTACAGGAGATTTTTATTACTATTTCTTAATATGTATACGTAGATAATACTATCGTCTGCAAATAAAGACAGTTTTACTTTTTCTTTTCTAATACATATGTTTTTATTTATTTTTCTTGCCTTACTGCACTGGCTAGGACCTCTAGTGCAGTAATTGAACAGAATTGGTAAGAGTGATATCTTGTCTTATTCCTAATCTTAGAGGGAAAGCATTCAGTCTCTTAACATTAAGTTAGCTGTAGGTTGTTTGCAAATGCCTTTTATTTAGCTCACAAATCTCCTTTCTATTTTAGATTGTTGAATTTTTATTGTGAATGGTTATTAAGATTTATCAAATGTTTGTTTTTATATCTAGTGACAAGATTGTATGTTTCCTTTATTCTATTAATACAGTTATTTGTGTCAAATGTGCATTTCTGAAATGAATTTGTATAATAATACCACTTAGTCATGGTGCATTATTCTATTTACATATTGCTTGATTCCATTTAATAGTATTTTCTGTTTGGAGACGTTATAAATTGGAATTCAATTTTTTAACTGATATAAGACTAGTTTTTAAAAATTTCTTCTTGAGTTGGTTTTGGTAATTTGTGCCTTTCAAGGAAGTTTTTAAAATTTTTAAAAACATTTTATTATTTATTTATTTATTTACTTATTACAAAGGGAGAGGGGAGGGAAAAAGGGAGAAGGAGAGAGAGAATCTTAAGCAGGTTCCACACCCAGCACAGAGCCACACATAGGCTCAATCTCAGGACCCTGAGATCATGACCCAAACCAAAGTCAAGAGTCCAATGCTTAAATGACTGAACCACCCAGGTGCCCCTCAAGGAATTTTTTTTATTTTCACTAGTTTATCAAATCTATTGCCATAAATTTTTTGTAATATTCCCTTATTATTTTTTTAATGTCTGCATGATCTATAATAAAGTTCTCTTTCATTTCTGATGTTGGTAAGTTGTGTCTGCTCTCTTTTTTACTTATTTGGTTTATCTAGGGGTTTATCAATTTACTCGATCATTTTACATTACCAGCTTTTGATTTCATTGACTTTTCTTTGTTTCCTGGTCCATTGATTTCTACTCTTAATCTTTATTATTTCCTTCCTTCTACTTACTTTGGGTTTAATTTGCTGGGGTTTCTCCCTAGTTTCTTAAAGAACACTTTTAGAGAATTGATTTTGGACATTTTGTTCTCCAAAATAATTATTTAATGATTGATCATTTCCTTTAAGACAGTGGTGGCCAATAGATCTTTTCGTGATGGCAGGAATTTTCCACGTACTGTTCAATAAGATGGCCATTAGCTTCAAAAGGTTATTGAGTGTTTAAAATATGGCTACTATATTTGAGGAAATGAATTTTTGATTAATTCTAAATAATTAAAATTAAAATGTAGATAGTTACTTGTGGATGGTGACCACTGTATTGGACAGCACATCTCTATATATCACCATATCTCACAGATGTTGATATATATTTTCATTTTCATTTAATTCAAAATATTTTTTAATTTCTCTGTGATTTCTTCTTAAATTCATAGGTTACTTATAAATGTGTTGTGTAATTTCCCAATATTTGGGAATTTTTATTATTGATTTCTAATTTAATAGCATTTAACCTTGTGGTGTCTTTATATTTAGGGGAAATTTGTTGAAGATTGCTTATCATTGAATCTTGCCTTTTTATCCAGTCCAACAGTCTCTGACTTTTAATTGTAGAGTTTAAAATATCTATACTTAGTGTATTTAATGATACATTTGAAGATAAATCTAACAATTTGTAACTTTTTTTTTATCTGTCCTGTTGTTTATTTCTTTTCCTGTCTTCTTTTAGAATTCATTATTCTTGTTTTTCCATTTTATTTTCACTAGTGACTTATTAGCTATATTTCTGTTTCATCTTTCAAAGTGTTTTCTAAGCTTCACAGTATATATTTTAAACTTAACACAGTCTATCTTCAAATCACACAACAAAACTTCACAGATAACGTGGGGTGCCTGGATGGCCCAGTCAGCTGAGTGGCTGGTTCAGATCGTGATCTCAGATGAAGCCCTGAATTGGGCTCTGTGCTGACCGGGGAGTCTGCTTGAGGATTCTCTCTCCCTCTGCCCCTTCCTCTGCTCACGTGGGCATGCTTTCTCTTTCTTTCTTTCTTTCTAAAATAAATAAATAAATCTTTAAAAAGAAGCCCTCACATATAATTAATGACTTCACAATGGTATAACTTATTTCCTCTCTTCTCTTGTTTGTGGCATCACTTTCATACATTTTTACTTCTACATGCATCGTAAGACTCCAAATACATTGTTTTCATTATTATTTCAAATAGCTATTTAAAAAAAATTTTAATGAGAAAACAGTATCATTTCTATTTATCTACTCATTTACAATTTCTGGTCCTATTTATTTAAGTTGTCATCTGCGTAATTTTTTTGTTCCTTTGGCTATGCATTCATACAGCTTTCATTTTTGAAAGATAAATTTTTCTGGGTATAGAAGTTTAGATTGAAATTTTTCTCCAGAACCTAAATATATTATTATATTAACTTCTGGTTTTCATAGTTTTTGATGAGAAACTTGCTGTAATTATTCTTTGTTCCACTTTTTATAATTTCCTTTTCTTTTCCTCTGGCTGCCTGTAATATTTTCACCTTTATCACTATTTTTTTTAACACTTTGATTATGATGTGTTGTGGTTTTCCTTATGCTTGTCCTGCTTGAGGATTATTAAGCTTCTTGAGTCTTGGTTTATAGATAGAGAAAGAAAGTGAGTGGAAAGTGGGAGGGGTAGAGGTCAAATGTATGTCATGTTAGATTCCTTGATGTTGTTCCATATGTCACTGAGGATCTTCCTCCTTCTCCTCTTCCTTCTTTAATTTTCATCCTCTTTATACTTCATTTTGGCAAATTCGTATTGCATTGTCTTTAAGTCCACTATCTTTTTCTTTTCAGTTTCTATTGTGAACTCAAAATACTCTCAGTCATGTGTAAACTCTGGAGTTGTTTGTGGCTCTCTGGCAATTGTTCTCCTCTTAGAAGCTTATTTACACAGACTTGTAGAATTTCACCCTATGCTTGTGCAGATTGAAATTTAGCAAAACACTAAAGGGGACCCTCTGAATATTTCTGATGCTCTTTCTTTCTCTTCATTACTCTTCCCTGCACATGCTAACTCCCTCAACCTCCTTGAACTCTGAACTCTGTTTTCTCTACCCAATGAGACTGATGGGTTCCTTCTTTTGCACTGAATTTTGGAAATTACCTCCAGGCATAATTCCTAGGCACTCACAGGATTCACCTATTAGTTCCCTACCTCTCAGCCATCACATTCCTGTGCTACCTGTTGTTCAATGTCTGAGAATTGTTGTTTTTTATATTTTTCACAGTTTTCTAGTTGATTATGACCTGACAGTAAGTCTAAATATTGTTTCTTCCTTATGTATGGAAGCAGAAGTCTCAATTTTAATTTTTACCCAGTTATACATGCACGGTTTAAAAAGCCAAAAAGTTTTCCAATGTTTTTACAAAGCAAAACAAAGCAATGGCAGTTCCCCGTTCTTGACCCAATTGCTCACTTCCGAAGGAAATTACTTTCAATCCTGCTGTTGATTGTTCATGTTTACTTCCATTTTGCTTAGGTTGCTATTTCCTGAGTCTTTATATTTTAAACATTGACTTTGCATGAGAGAGTACAGAGATTTGGCTTTTTATTTATTCTCTACCCTTACTCCACACATAAAACTTTCCCATATTCCATATTTCCAATATCATCATACCATAATTTTGATTGGGTAAATATTTAATAATATTATAGGATGTGAATATTTTTAGCTGGAAAATAAAATATGCTATTATTATTTATTGCATACATTTTTTAGTTTTCCTGGAGTTCACAACTACCTTGTTTGGTTTTTTTTTTTCCATCTCCAAAATATCGTCAGTTAAGTATTTCTCTTTTATTATGTTTGAACACTTCAGGTATTCTATCTCTACCACCTTATTGAAGAAGTTTCTAGAGACTTCCAGATTCCTCTAATTTCCAGATTAGAAGATCTAATCTGGTTTTGTTATCATCTGAGCTCTGTGTGCAAACTTCTTCCTGACATCTCTTTAATCATCATCTTAGGGTTACCTTTACCTGTCTCTTAGATTAGGTTCCCTGTTTCCTGCATCCCATGTTTTCTTTCTTCTTAGTTTACCACCTCATTTTTTTGGTGGAGCAAATCCTCTGGTAATCACCCAAGAAAGGATACATGAGAGGTATTCTTATTTTGTTTTATTATTTGTTTGCTTTTTGTGAAGTTGTTTGTGTTTGACAGTTTTGCAAATTTTATTTTCTATTATATATATTTATATATTATAATTACATTATATTTTTATAAATATATTTTTTAAAGATTTTACTTATTTGTTTGAGAGAGAGTGAATGAGAGAGAGAGAGAGCACAAGCAGGGGTAGAGAGAGAGGCAGAACATGGGGCTGGATTCCAGGACCTAAGCCGAAGGCAGGCGCTTAACTGACTGAGCCACCCAAGTGCCCCTATTTTTATAAATATTTTTATTTGGTTAATATTTTCTCTTTTCCTTGTTTGCTAAGTTATTTTTTCATAAATGGATGTTGAATTTTATCAAACACCTTTCTTGCCTCTGTTTATAGATATAAATATTGGAAAATTGTTTTCTCAGAACTTGGAAAGCTTTGCTTCACTCTCTTCTAGCTTTCTTCTGTTGTTGTTGTTATATTTGATCCTCTGCATATGACCTATTTTTTTTCTTTCCAGAAGCTTTTAGGACTTTTTTCTTTATTTCTAGAGTTCTAAAATTTCATGATGATATATCTTAGTATGTTTTATATTGATTTCCCAGAAAGTGAACTTGAGGCAAATCTTTGTTTGCAGTTATTTTACTGGTAGTGCAAGTCTAGAAATCATGGTGAGAGAGAAGAGGAGTGAAGGAGAAAAGAAATATAGCCAATATGAAGATGAGTTACTAATGCCTTAATATCATGAAACTATCCTCTTGGATTGAATGCATCTCAGGATCATCCATTTCAGATAAGGGAAAGGAAAGAAGTTTATCCATTAGCTTCCATTTATTACTGGTGAAAGGTTTGCTCTGAGCTTCAAAATAAGTACATGCGTGCATGTCAAATAGAGTTTTTGGGCATCTCACTCTTTCATGCTGGTGGAAAGCCTCAGGGCAGGAGTCAAGAGGCATGCAGTGCTGACTTGAGGTGAAACATATGTGAAGCTTGTGGGAGCCTGGCAGATCTGGTTGTTATAGCAGTGACTGAAACAAGAGATAAGGGAGACCAGGAGGATTTGATGTATTACCTAAGAGATGTTTGATAGAGTGTAGGTCTTTTTGCTTCCATCATGCTGTGTTTTTTATGAGCCCGTTTAGTCTGGAAAATTATGTTGTTCAGTTTTGGAACAGTTCCTCAAATTATTTTTTCATAGTTATCTCTTCTCTTTTTTTATGGTTTGTTCGTTTTGTATTCCCTTTCTGGAACACCTGTTAATCAGATTTTGGACCGTCTGGCTTCTTCCTGAAATCTTGTTTTCTCCCTATTTCCATACTATGTCATATTGCTTGACTTTTGGAGAAAATTTCTCAATTCTACCTTTTGATTCTTTGAACTTTTTAATTTCTTGTGTCATTTAAATTTCCAAAGAACTTTAATTGTTGTTTCTGAGTATATATATGTATGTGTATATGCACACACACATACATGTGTACACACACACATGTTCCCGTTCATATTCAATGGTCACAGCATTTGTCTTTGAATTCTCTGGATATTAATTATAGCTTATGTGTTGTTTTCTTTTCATGAAAATGAATTTCTTGTTTCCTTTATGTTTTATTTTTTCTTGTTGGTTTTGACCCTGTGTTCATATTAGAGTTGTTTTCCAGGTGTTTGCCGATTATATGTAAGAGTAGAGCTCTGAGAAACCAATTGAAAGCTCTCCATGTATGGGTGAGCTATTTAATTAAAGAGCTCCCAATTTCATTATCTTGATGATTTTCCTTTTGGCTGGTCAGATTCCTTAGAGAATACTCTTATAATCTTTGACCTGGAGGGGGTATGACAGGCTGCCAATACTCAGGAATCCAAATGGGACAAAAGGCTGAGAGTCATAACATTTAATATGCAAACTTTTACGCATCTGTTTTTTCTTTTTTCAGGTTAAGACACACATTTTCAACTATGTCCACAGTCCCCTAGCCAGACTTTCTATTTTACCTTCTCCAGAGAATAAACTCATCTTCTGCCAAGAGGGAGAGAGGATCTTGGAAGTAAATTGTTTCTTAAACAGAACTGGAACCAACCATCCTCATTTTAACCCCACCTTCACACCATCTCTAGAGGTACCTAGTGCATAGTTCCTGAGTCTTTGGGGATTCTGCAGTGTGAAACAAGTTGCTTCTCTGCTTGCCTCACTACCAGTTTAAGACTTAGCTTCTTGGGTCTGCTAGGTCATCCATCTGTTTTCCAGCTGCCACAAATTTGTGGGTGGACTCTTCTCTCCTGTTCCCTTTGTGGTATTCTTTTCCAAATCTCTTTCTCATGGAAAGTAAATGTACCCTTGAAAGTCTACTCTTCTTCCTGCCATAACAAATAGAAACTTTGACCAAATTAAGTCTAGGGGCAATTCTACTGTTTCTTATGTTTTGAAAAATTTATGTCTCCACAATGTATTTTTGGCATAATAGAATTTGTGTTTCATGTATCAACTCTGGCTTACTGAAGCATTACAAAAGATTGTACACTTAGAACAGTATATGAAATAAGACCTCATTCATTAATTTGTACTCCATCCAAACAGAGTATAGTAGATCTGCAAATCCTTCAATTGATTTGATTGTTTTTCCCTGCGCTCAACTTCTAGGTGAGAGAAACAAATTCAAATATAACAACCCTATCAGGAATTTAGTTAAAATAAAAATAAACATTCTGATGGAGATGTGGGCCCACAGTCTACACTTTCTATTTCTAAATGACAAAGAGAATTGATATTCCAAATGATAATCTAAGACACCATAGTATTTTCTTTCAGATTAAAATTATGTTCTATCTTCATAAGGTAGAACTTTAGACAGTTCAGAAAAGCTTTAAATGATGAGAGTGGAGCATGAAGAGATTTCAGGTTAACTGTAAGTCATTCATCAGAATGTTTGATTCTGCAAAGTTATTCTAGCTTTATGGCACAGAAGAAAATAAATGGACAATTGCCCAGAATATTTAACTAGGGAGTGTGCTTAGTTGGAAGAAGCTGAGTCTACAGAATTGTAAGCTTGAGACCACATCAATAGCAGCAAACTATTTTTCACTCAGATTCTGTTTTAGTAATCACTTTGCAGTCGCTGCCTCTAATGAAACTTCCAGAATCACAATAAATAACTAAAGCAATTTTCTATGGAAAATTAATACTTTATGTGACAATTTTAAAAATCCCAAGAAAACAGTTTTGAGACAGACCTTCATCTCTGAGCTTCCTTGGGGAACTCATAGTAGTGTGAAACGAGTCCTTGTCCTTAAGAATCTTACAATTTAGTCAAGGAGAAAGACATTACATACAAACATAAAGTAAGAGACTACATCCCATGTAGTGGTAGGGATGTTAGTGGCTTCAGGGGTAATATAACAGAGGTAGGAAAACTTTATTCAAGAGGCAGTGGAGACACCAGACCAGAGGAGGAAATAATTAAGATGGTTCTTGCTTTTTGTTTCTTAGCTTATCCTTAGGTCTTAGGTGGTAGGAACCCAGGTGAGTAGTTTAGATACAGCAAGTTGGAATATAGTGGCAGCTCCAATGAGCATATTTTAATGTATAGTTTGAGGCAATCATATATTTTAAGGCAATCATAGGTCATATAAATAATATATATTACATATATGTGTATATAATAGGTTCCTTCTGGTCACAAAAATCCATTTGAAACTATTTTAAGCAAAAAAAAAAAATTCTACTGACCAATGTGACTGATAAGGTCAATGATAGAATGGATCAGGTATGCATGGATTTAGATAGCTCAGATAATGTCATCAGGCATTTATCTCTTTCTGTCGGAGTTATAGTCATCAGCTTGGATCTTACATGGCTGGTACAGCTTTTTCATCAGATTAGAGAACCTTCATTATTAGTACCTATACATAGGATGTGTCTGAGAAGGACTCTATGTTCTTGCTTTGTGGACCAATCATGGTGAAGACAGGATGACTGACTGAGTCTTAATCACATGGGAAGCAGAGCTTGAGTCTGGTGCCTCAGACCACTTGACCATTTTGAGAATCTCAGTCTTAATCACATAGGATAAGGGAAGAATAGTTTTTCAGTGAAAAAGTGTCCTGAGAAGGAAGAGTCAAGAAGTGTTGTTACAGGGATGCCTGGGTGGCTCAGTCGGTTAAGTCACTGCCTTCGGCCCAGGTCATGATCCCAAGGTCCTGGCATCGAGTCCCGCATCGGGCTCCTTGCTCAGCGGGGAGCCTGCTTCTCCCTCTGCCTTCTCTGTCTGCTGCTCCCCCTGCTTGTGCTCTCTCTCTCTGACAAATAAATACATAAAATCTTTAAAAAAAAAAAAAAGTGTTGTTACAGACCTGAAATGACTCATTTTACATTAATTTATGCCAATAAACAAATGTGGCTGTTTTTTGAATTTCAGGCTGTATATAGTAAGTTGGATTTGCACTACTAGACCTGAGTGAAAGAATAGAGGTTGCAGTTGGGGATATTATACATCTTAGATATAAGTTAGCACATCTTTTAGGTATTTACCATCATCAAAGAACCCACTCTTGAAAATATGTTACTCCTTTGGGACCCAGCCCCTATCATGACCATTAAAAAATTTGACACTCACAAGGATAATATGGTAATGAAAAAGGTGAACACCATATTCAGTAGGAACTCAGAATTCTTTCCTAGATTTTTTTTCATGTTTCACAAGAGAGTTATGAGTATTTACACTCTTTTTTTTTCTTTTTCTTTTTCTTTTTTTTTTTTTTTTTGCCTGAAGATTCAGAAGCACAGGGAATTGTGCTTACTGAAGTCCAGTGTGTAAGACCTTGGTAGCTTGAGCTGAAGAACCAAATATTCTGAATGCCATGTCATGAGAAGAAAAAATACTCATGAAGAGAGGAATTCAAGTGGCTCAGAGTTCAGGCTAGAGACCAAGACCTTGAGATGTACAAGAACTCAAACGCAGGGGAAACTTCAAAGCCTGGGACCAAGGAAGACCTTGATAACTGTTGTAGCTTTTCAGATTCAGATTTATTAGCTGGTTCAGGTATGTATGAAAGAGTGAGTGGGTCAATGATTGGGAAAATATAACTTGGAAGGCAGACCAGTGGTATGGGCAAATAAATCTTGGTCATTAGAAATGCTGCTTAGGCTCATCTGGTTATTTAGTAACAACTGTCTTGAGAATGTGTTGAAGTTTCAGAAGGTGCAGGGAAGAGAGCTATAATTAGTTCAAAAGATCAGCCAGGGGCTGATCATGGTGGCAGATGTACAGCCCTAATAATTCCCTCAAAGGCATTTGGTAGAGTGGTCTAAGGAGACATCTAGAATTCAAATTGCAATGCTATTTATAATAGAAAAGATATGGCAGCAACCCAAATGTCCATCCATAGATGAATGGATAAAGAAGATGTGGTATATATAAAATGGAATATTAGTTATAAAAGAATGAAATCTTGACATTTGCAACAACATGGATGGACCTACAGGGTATAATGCTAAGTGAAATAAGTCAGTCAGAGAAAGACAAATACCATATGATTTCCCTCAGTGTGGAATTTAAGAAACAAAACAAATGGACAAAGAAAAACAGAGACAAACAACAATGACAAAAAACCAGACTCTTAAATATGGAGAACAAACTGGTGCTTACTAGAGGGGAGGTGGTGGAGTGATGGGTGAAATAAATGGAAGGGATTAAGAGTACACTTATTGTGATGAGCACTGAGTAATGTATAGAATTGTTGAATCACTCTATTATACACCTGAAACAAATATGATACTTTAGGTTAATTAGAATTTAAAAAACAAACTTTTAAAAGCAGTAAATACAAGTATTTGGATTGCTGCATGGAATAGGAAATCAGAATTATAAAATGTTTTAATCTGTCAAGTACTGTAGAAATTAAAATGAGAAACATATTTAATAGATTTCTCAAGATTATTAATGGGGCTGGGGTTTGCAAGAACCTATGGAGGATTATACTGAAAAATATTATGTCAATGACTTCAAAAATCACTTGTTTTTCTGTAAAATTTGTGTTTAGTAACCAGACGAATGCAAAGGCTATTACAGCAGACTGCTACTTAGCAACCAACCATTGCCTAATCTTGATGTACTTGTCAATTTTAGTTTCTATACAATCAACTTAAGGATGCTACTTTATATACAAAATAACACAAAGTTTCCAAGTACTTTTAATCAATCAAATATGTATTTAGCACCTACTGTATGCCAGGTATGCTAAGCTCTGGGATACAAGGCTAGTTATGACACATTTCCCCTTATGTAGGCTTAGAAATATAATATTTCCATGTAATAAATGCTAACATAACTCATAACCACAGAACTATAAAAACAGAGAGGAAGCAGCAATTCATCCAGCTTTGGGATTTAGGGAATACTTTGCAGAGGAAGTGACATTTGAGACAGGCTTTTAAGGATTGACTAAATGCTGTTGGTTCCATAATTTCTCCTGATTCACCTGTGGGCTTTAACTTTATTTTTTTTATAATAGTTTTAATTCTGAGCTTCTTTATAGATAAAGTATGATGAGAAGTTAAACAAAGGAAGAATGAGATAAAAAAGAATTTGCTTATTGTAGTTTAGCAGATTATTGAACATCAAAGGATGAGATATAAAGCTTTGAGTAAATGGAATTATCTAATTATATGTTGTGTAATGGCAGCTTCTTTTTCTTTTTTTTTATTATTGCATAACTCAACCTTTATCCCTTTGTACAGCAACTCTTCCTTTCCCTCTCCCTGCAGATCCCGGCAACACTATTCTACTCTCTGGTTCAATGAGTTATACAAAATGAGTAAGTTCTAGAGATCTGCTGTACCACATTGTATTTATAGTTTACAAAGTGTGTATTCTACACTCAAAAATGTGTTAAGAGACTAGATTTCATGTTCAATGTTCTTACCACAATAAAAAAGTTTGAGGCCTAATTAACATATAGCAAAATGCACAGCTCTTAAATGCTCAGCTTGAAGATAGTTTTCATTTTTTATTTCATTTTTTTTTACTTAAATTCTTGTTAGTGAACATGTATGGTAAAATTGGTTTCAGGTGTAGAATTTAGTGATTCATCATTTACATATAATACCCCGTGCTCATCATAACAAAGTGCCCTCCTTAATCCCCATCAGCCATTTAGCTCATCCCCTGTCCACCTCCCTCCATCAATCCTCAGTTTGTTCTCTATAGTGAAGAGTGTCTTATGGTTGTGCTTCCCTCTCTCTCTCTCTCTTTTTTCCCCATCCTTCGTTATAATTAAGAAAATTGAAGCACTGATACGTTATTCAACTTGCCAAGGTCTCAAGCTAGAAATGAGGGTGCAAGTCTCTGCTTATGAGATCCACAGGAATAGTTTTGTTGTTTGAGGTGTTTTTTTCTCAGTAGCCTTTCATATTTAGTGTCCACGGGGTTTCTCTTTTACATAGTTGATTTTTTTCTGTCCAATCATATGATATCCATCCTGATACCATATGCTATGACGTATACCGGGGATTGGCACAGCACTGAAACCAAAGGCTTCTTTAATTTAGCAAAATTGTTCTTTCTTACAAGTAACAAGGACAAGGTTAATAAAAACATACCAGGAAGAACAATAGAGAAGAAGATACCATAAACATCCTTCTGTTCACCCATTCTCTTTTTGTTCAACAAATACTTAAGGAATCTTATTACCTATCAGGCACTATGGTTGGCCTTGGGCCACAGCAGCAAATGAGATGCAATTCCTGCCATCAGAGACTTCCAGTTCACGGGGAAGATGGCAAGGAAACAGATGATACAGTACAGAGTGGCAAGTACTGGTATGGAATTACATTTGTGTTGCTCTGGAAACAGATAAGAGGGGGATCTCCAATACAGACTGTCAGTAGCGAAAAAGTTCCTGTATGGTCCTGATAGTCTCAGAAGTCACACTCTTTGTCTCATTGTAAAAATGACCATTTTATCACTATCTCTGTTAATAGAAGTTCTAGATTGAGCGTGATTAAGTCCATTGCGAAGAATTACACATGGTCTGGTGTCTGTTAGCATCAGAGATACAATAAGAACCGTGCTAAGTGCCGGGCTAGGCCAGTGCCTTTCGTAGAACATGCGCTTAATAAATGGTAACTGTTTATAAAGGAATTTACTCAACCAAGGTTGCTTATCTAATAGGGAGTAGAATGTAATGCAATGTTTCCCAAAATAAAGGAAGTTAATGTTTTTTCGTGCCTTAATCTGGGGCCTGTAAAATTCATATATGCTCAGTCTTAGGCCTTTCTTTTCTCATACTGCACATTCTACATGGACAATTTGTTGTTTCAATTACTACCTACAAGGTGATTACCATCCAATCATATCTCCAGCCTGATCTTTTCTCATGTGTTTCATATCCAAATATGTAGCCAATTGCCTACTGGACATTTCCATTAGGATAGTCCACAACCTCTCAAACTTAGTATATACAAAACTTCATTCATAATTATCTCACCAGGGATGCCTGGGTGGCTTAGTCGGTTTAGCAGCCGCCTTCTGCTCAGGTCATGATCCCAGGGTCCTGGGATCGAGCCCCACATCAGACTCCCTGCTCAGTGGGGAGTCTGCTTCTCCCTCTCCCTCTGCCTGCTGCCCTGCCTACTTCTGCTCTCTCTCTGTCTCTCTGTCAAATAAATAAATAAAATCTTAAAAAAAATAATTATCCCACCAGATCTATAATGACTTCTATGCTTCCTAATGTTCAGTGTCACCACTATGAATTCATTTGCGCAGAGTGGAGACCAAGAATTCATCCTTGATTCCTCTTTCCTCTTTCTCCTTGCTACCTCCCCCCAGTGGCCAAACTAATCAATTCTGACTCCCGCAGATTCTAGGTCCCCAGTAGCTCTTGACTCCATTCACTTCTTTCTAATGTCATGACTCTAGTTGAGGGTACCATTATCCCCCACATGGATATTGTAGTAGTTGCCTCATGATCGTCCTGCCTCCAATTTTGGTATAATGTGGCCAGAATAATTCTTTTGAGACAGCAATATTGTCATATCACCATTTGCCCTAAATATTTAACAGCTTCCCATTGCACTTGGATACAAACCTATCTCCTTCATGTGGTTTATTTATTTTTATTTTATTTTTTCCTTCATATGGTTTATAAGTAAGCTGACCATATATCCACTTTCCTGGAACAGTCTCAGTTTATGGTTGTTATTTCAGCATGATTAACAGTCCCTCCTTTCACTCACAAATGTGTTTTGCTTTGATTGATAGATTATAACGTCACCTTACTTATAAGACTTATTATTATTTGGGTTTTGGATACTTTTTCATCTTATCTCTCACTATCTCCTACTTATACTCTGTTTGTCTTACTAAATGCCTTTCAGTTCTTCTGACATACATGGTTTCTTTTGCTTCCACACATTACTCTCCTCCTGAGCCTCTTTGCATCTTCTTTCAACTCTTGCTAACAGCTGTTCATTCTTCAGGTCACAGTTTAACTATATGTCTGTCCTATTATTGCTCACAGCACCAGAATTCCTGCCCTCATAGTTCTTATCACAGTGAAGCTTAATTACATATATACTTGTCTGAAGCCACCACTATACCATTAACCCTGATGGTAGGGGTTAGGTCTTCCTTGTCTATGTTGTCTTCAGGATTACTGTTATCCCAGTTACAAAATTGATGCTCAGTAAATGTTTGATGAGTAAATGAATTTGGCTATATGAGCATGCCTAGTAGAGTGTCAACACATCTAGGCTCTCAGGTGTGGAGTGGGTAAGTATAAGAGTCCACAAGACAAAGGGGAGGGCCATCTGTGTTGCTTGTACAGTGAACTTACAGCATATCAGGAATATCTTTTCTCCTCCTGGCTGCCAAAAAATTTTTCTTAAATGTGATTTTACCTGTATCAACAAAAGGCTGGTGGTAGAGGTATGAGCTCACAGGGTATAAGCTTACCTTGTCTCTTTCCTACTCTTAGGTCTCTTATTCTGCTAGGGAAAACCCAAAATGAGCACAAAGCAAGTTACACGTTAACTTGTGAAGTGGTAAGTGGTTTGGTACACTTGTACCTCCATTTCCCGTATTTTATCTGATTAGAGCACTAGGCTAGGCTTCTGAAGGTGATTCCAAATTTTCTATGAGAATATTAAAACACACGGTTTTGCTTCCTGGTTGCTTTCTTGTTTGCATTCTGAATGGATTTTTTTCTTTGCCTTGATTAGGCATGGGCAGAGCAGGGGTCCACAAACCATGGACTGTGGGCCAAATCCGTCCTGCTGCCTGTTTTTGTAAATAAAGTGTTGTTCAAATACTTTATTAATAGCCGTGCCTACTTACTTACATACAGGCTATGGATACTTTCTTGTTATAATGGCCAAGTTGAATGGTTGCAGTGAAGACTCTGTAGTCCACAGAACCTAAAATATTTACTATCTGTCCCTTTACAATAAAGTATTGCTGACCCCTGGTTTTGTGTCCCAATATAGGAGACCTTGGGAAAAGTCTAGGAACTTGCTACTCCGAGTGAGGTCTACAGGTCAGCAGTAACTGTGTCCAGGAATGTGTTATAAATACAGAAAATCTTGGGCCCAATCCTGGACCTACAGAATCAGAAACTATATTCTAACAAGATCTCAAGATAATTTGTGTATACATCAAAGTTGGAGTGCACTGATCTAGTTGCCTTGGGAGAGTGAGGTAAACCCCAAAGGAAGTAACTCTTGAGAAGGCATTGCCTCTGAAGTATACAGAAAGTTTGGTTGGTGACCTACTGTTTACGGGTTTCAAGAGTATTACGATGCTAACAAACCATAGGTCTTAACCCCAAGGAATAAAACCTTAATAATGGAATCTTAGGACTATAGAAATTAACAAGGTAAATATTTAGGGGCCAGAGAGAATCCAAGTACTCCTCAAATGATACCATTAGGCAGCTAACATACTTTGACTATCAAGGAAGAGGCCAACCCTGAGCAGTTTTTGAATCTGAGAATGGCTATGGGGGACTAGTGATTCTGGTCAAAAGCAGTTGCTGTTTTATCACATGCCTCAGTGCTTCATTGGTTGCAATGACAAAAGCATCCAGTCTCTCTGTCCACCTCACTGTTTCTGATTTATTTTTCCCCCATGGCTGCAGTTGGTTCTAATAACTTTAATGGAGAGACGTTTGGTAAATTAAAAAAAAAAAAAAAAAGTTATTTGTTTTAGTGGCTCTAAAACGGAAAAAAAAAAAAAAGTCATGCAAAACAAGGCTATTTTTCTATTGCTCTTGAGACATCACACTGGGCACAATTCCTGGAACCCTGCAAGAATCATATTGAACAGTGGGACAGCACTATAGAGACTGTTCCCACACAAAAAAGTTGATTACCACCAAACAATGCTTCTATGTGGATACCAGTAAGACCTGTAGAATATTTTGTAAATTATTTAGATAGTGAAACAATGAATGTCTCCAACAGCACATGGTGTTCCTCTTTAGGGCAGGAGAAGTGTTTACCCTCCCCAACGATACAAAATAAAATCTGGAGGACACAGAGTGCTCTCTTGCTGTGGTAAATGAGTGGCTCCTGTGTGTCATCCTGGGAAATTTAATCAATATCATCAGCTTTATCACTGTAACCTTTTGTCACAGTGACGAACATACAAAAAGTTGGTTTCTCTGTTTTTGTTGCTGTTACTTCGCTAAGATATTTATTTCACTAACCTTGGGCTAGAGTCCTTTACAAAGGAGGAACACTTTATAGACTCTAAATTTATTAGTTTATTAATTGGGTAAAAGCATACTTTGGATTTTGTGAAACCTGAATAAAGTAGTCCTAGCCACTTTCAACTCACCACTATAATAAGGGACAGGGTTGCTTTAGAAACCATTGTTTTGATGTCACCTTTTCCTGCCCACACTAAACCCATTACTATAGCTATTAAATAATAAATGTGATGGATTTTGATATAATTTTCTTTAACTTTACCATTTTCTTGATGCAGTTGCAAATGAGTCAGTTAAAATCAAAATTGCGCCTAATAGAAAAAAAGAGAAACGAGAGAGACTTGGACACTCCAAAATGGATATTTAAGCCCTTAAATATGAAACTGGTTGTATAGATTCATTAAAGTAGTCTCTTAGCTGAGCTGGGTTGGGGTTGCTGGCCCAAGGGGGTTTACGGACCGAAATTTCAATTGTGCCCTTAGTATTTCTGAATGACGCTGTGCCCTGTAGCTCAGGGAGCAATTATATAGACTTAGGATTCTGGTCTGTTGCAAGTTATTCTTACCAAATCCTTTGCTGTTACTAAATACAGTCCCGATAAATAGGGAGTGGAGACTACCTACAAATGTTCCCCATACTGAGGGAAAGTCCACCTCCCCTTCTTGTAACAAGCTGTTCTGATCTAAACAAACTCTGTGAATGGGTGAATGCAGGCTCTCTCTTTGCCTATTAACTTATTTTAAAGTATCTAAGATTCCAGTTCAGCAAATAGTACCTGCTCTAAGCCAGGTCCTCTGTCAGCATAGGTCCTACAATTACCCTCTTGAGTATTATATTATAATACTCAATTTACAGATGAGAAAAGAGACTCACGATGGGTAAATATTCTAACCATTGCACCGTGTTGCACTGTGTTACGTGTCGGTTAAAAAGACCTGCTTTATCTATTCATTATGAACAAGTGATGATTAAGGCAACTGCTATATAATATGCAAGACACTATATTCAGTGTCGGGGATAAAAAGGTAAATGAGTCATTATTTTTGCCCTCATGGGGCTCTATGCCAAGCTGGAAGATAAGGATTTTATTTTTCATTACCAATTTGAATTGCTGTTGTTTTTTAAATCTGTTTTTACTGCTTTCACTTGGCATTAGGACTGTACTTGCTATATGGTCCATGCCTAGTAAGACTTGTGTGGAGTGGCTTCAGCAGAGCCTTTGCTCTTTCAATGTTTCTATTTTGTGACAGAAATAATCGACACGGAGATGACTAAGCGACTCTAAGGCAGTGATAAATGTGCTCATTAGCAACACCAGCTCGCTAATCTAAGAATCTCAAATTTTGAAAAATAACATCCATCCAATAAGTAAAATGAACCTCTAAGTACCCAAAATAGAAGTTACTGAGTCTATTTACTAAGCTCATATACTTTATTTGAGGGAAAACAATTCAGGCCCTCACTTTGAGCCAATTTCCTCTAATTCACACAAAATTTTAACATGATTGGATATGTTTGCAGTTTACAGTAAATTTAAAAAGGAACTTGTGTATCATTGGGCATTGGATGGACAAAAGAAGAGATTAGATTACTCCCCAAAAAACTTACTATAATTTTGCTGAGGGCTGATTTCGTCCCCCTGAACTGGGAGACAGTATAGAAAATGTGTTTAACAACACAAACACACTTGATTGGACTTTCCCAGAAAGAGTGTGATTAATTTTAACAGTTTGTCTTTAAAACTACTATCCTTTTTCTTGACAATAACTGCATCCTTCACCATGTTGCTCTATTTATCATCTCTCACTGGTTGGGGAGCACTGACATGGCTCTAGTACATTGCTAATAGCTCTAGTCAATTGCTAACTACAGTGTTTCTGTAAACCAAAGAAAAGTGGTTTTCAATCTTACACTCCCTACCCCACCCCCAGTTTCACAGGGACATAGACTTGAGGTGGAAAACATCAAGCTAGAGTTTCACCATCTTTTGGCAAAGCAGTACTTCCTGGAGGCCTGCCTAAGTTCTGCGTGTTGTCAGTCACTGGACTAGGCTTCTCCAGGGAAGGGCTGCACTAATGAAAAATGATCCCGCATGAATCAGAAGAGAACAATGGGCCAGCTAAATTCAGGAGTGAAACTGCTAGCCATCTGGGTAGAAGGATTATGGGTCTAGGTATTAATAATTTCCATTTCCAGGTGGTACATGAATTAATTTATTCACTTGTGAAGAGTCTTTTTGTGTAGGAGTATGGGACTAAATGTTTCTGAGAATGGCTTTATAAAAGGCTGGTGGCTTGGAATGGTGGCTCTGTTCTTGAGAGAGAGAGAAAAAAAAAGGAAGTGAAAAAGGGTACCAGGAACACTTCATTTTCACATTTCAAAGAATTATAATATGTTAGTTACCTAAGAAAAAGTGGATCTTAGAATCTGAAGATGAAATATCAGGTATAAATTCTTGTTTTTCTTTGAATGATGTAGAAAAGGGATGCGCTGTGTTCTTACAACGTTTAAGAATGTCATCTGTGGACACTGAGCAATTCAGAATCTTGACAGAGCAAGACAAAATGGAAAGAGCAAGAAAGACAATGTTGATCTCTTGATTTGCATTCACATGTTCTGCATGCTAGTCTCATGTTTTTATAACTCATTTGGATGAGTTGGCCATTCTACACGGATTAACATCTTATGACCAAATGACTAAGAAACAAACATTTCTGGGTGAGGATGGTGAGAGAAGCATGGTATGATGGATACCACAGGACGGAACGAGACAAAAAATAATAGACTTGGGATCACTCTCAGTGAGTCTCTATGTCTAATAGGAAACTTACATTTGACCGTTTTGGAGTAACTATACTTGAAATCAAATATTTAGGTCTAATGTAATTTGGTATTTGAAGCAATTAGTAGAATTGGGGATTTATCTACCCAATGATTAAGTATCTAAGGTACAAGTTGCCTTAAAAATGAATATATATGATACTTATTTTACAAAGATTCTCAACTGAATTTCTCCTTTGACTAATATATATCATCATATTTTGTATTTTCTAGGATTTTATAAAACTTGTAGCTGATCCAAATATTTGTACCTTACCTTCTCTCTTAATGCTCAGTCCATAAAATCATCATCATTACTAGCAGCAACACCACCATTCTCATCTTCATCATTGCAATCATGATTATTGGGAGTGGGTTTGGTTCTTGACACATATGAACTCACAGATAACTACCAATAATCCAATGCAGTATACATTATTATTATCCTGGTTTTCTTGATAAGGAACTGAAGAACAAAAAGTTAATAATTTGCTCAAACTTATACAACCAGTACATATCACTGAGGACAGTCTTTTAAACATTATTCTATATTGCCTTAGACCTGACGAGACCTTAGGGAAGTTTTAATGTTAGCCCTTTATTTTGCAAAATGAGGAAACTAAGGACCATAGAGGAGAACTGACTTCCCTTTGGTGCTCAGCCTGTTCTTGACAGTTTTGACTAGAACTCACATTCCCTGATTTCTAGTACTGTGCTCTTTCTAATATTATAATTTGCTCCTGTTTTCTAGGTAGTATAATCTTCACCAGAATGTCCATTTCATAGGATAAAAAGAAAGAAACCGAAACTCTTCATTCTTCTATAAACAAAATATTTGCTAGGGACGGAGACTTAGTCTGTTGATCAAAACAGAGTTCTTGGAATATTTTTACATTCATTGCTTACAATGAAGCCCTGGATATTTCACGTATGGCATAGAATATCACTGATCTTTTGCCTTTTAGGAAAGCCTTTTTATCGCCAATGTACTTAATCACGTAGGGTTGTAGTCCAGTATTCTTAAACCCATTCTCTCTCTCTCTCTCACAGATTTATTTGTTAATTTGAGAGAGAGAGAGAAAGTGAGAGACAGAGAGAGAGAGAATGCAGGCAGGAGGGGCAGAGAGAGAGGGAGAGAGAGAACCTCAAGTAGACTCCACGCTGAGGATGGAGACTAACGTGGGGCTCAATCTCACGACCCCAAGATCATGACCTGAGCTGAAACCAAAAGTTGCTTGCTTAACTGACTGAGCCACCAAGGCGCCCCTACACTCATTTTCTTTAATGTCATTTGTAAATGAGTCATGTTGAGCTGTGTTGCAAAAACATATATAGTATCCATTCTTCCTATCTAAAACAATAAATTTAAGTATACACATCCCTGGAACAAAGTGGAACAGTACTTGAGTAACTCTGGACAGAGCTTGATTTGCCTTGTTGAGTCCTTGGAGGGTTTCATTCCCATCCAGGACTAGTTCTTTAGGCATATGAAAGATAAGTGACTTTTTTTGAAAATGGAAAACCCATTGTTGGTTAATATCTGTTAAATACAACTAGAGATTCAAGTACACCAAAGAACATGTGGAAAACATGCTTTCTGTGCATTAATAGCTGGCATTCTAAAAAAATCTGAAAGTGAAGGTCTTCTAGCATTTTAGAGTGCCAGTGGTTTTAATTGTGAAATCTATTGAACATGGGCCTTCTTATAAACTTTGTTAATTACAGAACAGAACTTCTGTATAAAATTGAATTCATTTTAATCCTTCTTTGTGGTGGGAAATTTAGATTATAACGTACCCAAAGGACTTCATTAGGAGGTAGCTTCACTTATAAGCAGGGCATCAATCTACCCATTTTACTTTTGAGCAAGATTCAAACTTATGGGTAAAACATTCCCTTGAGGTAA
Organism: Potos flavus; assembly: GCA_028534135.1. Taxonomy (NCBI): domain Eukaryota; kingdom Metazoa; phylum Chordata; class Mammalia; order Carnivora; family Procyonidae; genus Potos; species Potos flavus. The sequence goes on along the minus strand of CM052883.1, from coordinate 107,019,138 downwards.
GGCAGATGCCTTGAGAAATTGCATTAATAACTATTTAGAGTAACTGCTTATGATTCATGAGCTAAGTGAGGTTATTTTCCTGTGGCTTACCAGACCATCTGTAAATTGGCCTGACACAGGGCTTCAAAAGAATAAATATATAATAAGACATTCAGAGCTAAAATTGAGGTTGTTTTCTTAACTTAATTTGAAACCCCACTTTCTGTTTTTTTTAACCCAATCAAGTACCATTATACCTTTTTATCAAATACTTCTTTTTTTAAATTCACATATAATGTGTTATTTGTTTCAGGGGTACAGGTCTGTGATTCATCAGTCTTACACAATACTGAACACTTCTTTTTATTGAGGTCTCAGGTGTTGACTGTAGGTTATTTTCAGCATATAAACCTTAACATATTGTAAACAAGTACACATTTCTAATTTATATATATATATATATATTTTTCAAGATTTTATTTATTTATTTGACAGAGAGAAGAGATCACAAATAGGCAGAGAGGCAGGCAGAGAGAGAGGGGGAAGCAGGCTCCCCGCTGAGCAGAGAGCCCGATGCGGGGCTTGAACCCAGGACCCTGAGATCATGACCTGAGCCTAAGGCAGAGGCTTTAACCCACTGAGCCACCCAGGCGCCCCTATATATTTCTTAATATTTGAGTATATCAAGTAGATGAAGTAGAAACTATGTATGTCTGGGAAACTCAGAGGAAAATAATAAAATAACTTAGTATCGTATAACCACCAGGTCCTTGACTTCTCTACCCTCCTTTTACAAATAAGGTCTCAATGACTTGATTTGTAAGACTCTATACATTTAACAATAAATGGAACACATGGCTTTGTACAATTCAAACAACACAGAAGTGAATAAAAAATTAGAGTAATTACCCACTGCCACCCCTTATTTTCCAGGTATTTAAAAAATGTAAAAGCCTAGACCCTCTTTCACAAACACACCTAGATGTATGCATACACATACATATACCCTGTTTTTGTTTTATAAATATTGGGATCAGATTACACTGATTGTATGTATTTTTTAATATTAAAAGTGAACATTTATAAAGACTAAATTAAATTAATATTTTCACAGCTGCACACTATTCCATGTACCACTTATAAAATCATTTTCTTATTGATAGATATCAAGGTCATCTTCAATATCTTTTTCTATAAAAAATGTTTCCTGCTGAAGAGATCCTTGTGAATTTCCCAATAACATTCATTTCAATCTTAATAGGTATCATTTATACTTGATTAGAAATTCAAAAGATGCACACAAGTATATGGTGAAAAATAAATCTCACTCCAGCTCCTCTATTTCCCAACCATTCAGTTTCTTTCCTGTTCCTGTGAATTCTTCCAGAGATTTTCTCTGTGTGTGTTTATGTGTGTGTGTCTGTATCAGGGAAGGGGGAAATGTATAGAAAATTTCCCCCCACAAATATTACCATAATCTATATACTCCTCTGTATTTTGCTTTTTAATTTAATAATAGAGCTGTCTATTTAAGCTGCTTATTTCTTTTTCTGATTCTGAAGTCTTTCCTTATATGGATATAGTACAATTTATTCATCCTATTAAATATTAAATAGTCTGTTATTGTTTTCCATCTTTGCTATTGCAATGTAGTGAATATCTTTATATGCATACCATTTTCACAGGTGATCATATATCTGTAGCACCATACTTAAGTGTGGAATTGTTGCATCAAAGAGTTTGTGCAATTTTATTTTTGAAAAATTAAAAGTTTTAAGCCTCCTCTGTAGAGTGATATACTAATATAATTTTCAACCAACAATGTGTAAGAAATACACATTTTCATAATTAATTTTACATAATGCATTTTCCCTTCAACTCTGTTGAACATAATTTCTCTCTCTCTCTCTCTCTCTCCTTCTCTCTCTCTTATCATGGCCAAACTGGTAAATGGAAATGGAATCTCATCATAATTCTGTTTACTATTTTTAAAAATTATCAGTGAGGCCAAACAATAGTTCATGTGTCTAAGAACCAATTCTTAAAAAATATTTTCTATTAGTATTCGACTTCTGTTTTTTTTCAATTTGGTTCTTGGACTTTTCTTACTGAGTTATGTAAGTTTAAGGCTTTGTTCTTTTATTACTGACATTGGTTGCAAATTCCTATGCCCTCTTTCCCCAAAGTTATCATTTGTCATTTGACTTTTGGTCATTTTTGCAACGCAGAAAGTTCTTATTTTTACACAGGAGAATCTAGCATCTATTTTTAGTGGTTTCTGAGTTTTGTTTAATATTTAGAAAGTTTATTTCCTCTTCCAAGTTATTTGAAAAATCACCTGATCTTTTTTAGTAATTCTATGGATTAATTTTTTATCACATTTAGATCTTATATCCATCTGGAAATTATTCTATTTCTTTTTCTCTATCAACTCTTCATTCCACTTCTATAGATTGAACACTCAACTTAGATGACACAAACCCCTACTTACTAGATTTGAGGACCTCAGCCACTTCATTAGTCTCCTTCAATTGTATTTTGGATATACTTAAGAGCTCATTTCATGAATCATCTAAGTATGAGGCAGGATAATTCCTTGGCTATAATCAGAGCTTCTGGAGTCAGATTCATTTAAATTCTGGATCTGCTAGTTACTAGCTGTGGCACTTTCAGAATACGAGTAGATGCTAATGGTCATAGTAGTAGTAATGCCTACATCATAAGATCTCTGAGTGTTAAATGAGATGATACATGTCATCCCTGCTGCACCATAAGTGCTTGGTAATGTTAAGCATGAAAATCGTCATCATCACTATTAACATAGTTATTAATAATTAATGATATTGTTTTTATTATTATTATGACCATTAAAGTCAGTTTGTTAGGTACAGTCCCATTGAGATAGTTGCCTTTCCTGGTCTGGAAAGGCGCCTGAGTGATGACAAAGGTACATAGAGTGGGCATGGCATTGTCTCAGATGCTGTCTCTGGACATGCCATACTCCCAAAGTCACAAGATATTAGAGCTGGATTATGTTAAAAGGGAGGGAAAGGGCCTATTTCTAATTGCACATTGCCACCTGGGCCCTGAAGAGCCTTGCTTATGCTCAGTGTCCACCACATTTCCCTAATTATGAGACTCAAACCCAGGTCAGTAGGCCTAGTGAGTAGCACATATAGGAAAATAAAGGAGAGTATATTTATAACCCTCAAGTAGGTAAAACCTTCCTGGGGATTCACAAAATTCATAAACTAGGAAGGAATGCATCAACTGATTTTCACATTTAAAAGTGGAGAATTTCTGTTCAATAGACATCATAAGCAGAGTTAAAAAACAATTGTCAACCTGACAAAAAATTTTGCTACATGTATACACAAAAAGCTATCAGCCTTAATATCTAAGGTTTCATGCAAATTAAGAAGGAAAAAAAAAACAACCTAATGTAAATCTTATAAATTATAAATGGTTAATAAACATGTTAAAAATGTTCAAATGCAAATTCAAATGGAGACATGTTTTTGCCTTTCAGATAGACAAACTCTTAGAATATTTATAAGTCAAGAGCATGGGTACATTCCAAGTAGAAATGTAATTTGGGATTACCTAAATAATTATACTATACATACACTTTGAACTGACAAATGCCACTTCTGGATATCTTTTTTACATACATAAGTGCACTAAGACATATGATTAAGGGAATTAAGATTGCCACATCAGAAAAAAAAAAGTAGAAATAATCTAAATATCTATTGATAGAAGAATGGTTGATATGGAGCATTACAGAACGGTTAAAAATCATGTGGTTAAGTACCAATGAAAGATTTCTCAAACATGTTATTATATAAATAAGCAAGTTGCAGAATAAAATGCATAGTGTGATTCCATAAATGATAAGAAATCCTTCAGACAAAAGTATATATAATATATCTAACTATATAGAAACACGTTTGGAAAAAAGGCACACCTAAATGTTAATGGAGTGCTTCTGATAATGAGAGTTGGGTCCATAGTTGGGGGAGCAATGGGGAGGTAAGAGAGTAAGAGAGAGTTACACTTTTATTCTCTATACCTCTCTGTTGTTTATTAATTGTTTTTTTAAGATTTACTTATTTGAGAGAGAGAGAGAGAGCTGCACGAGTTTGGGGGAGGGGCAGAGGGAAAGACTCCTCCAGCCGACTCCCTGCTGAGCATGGAGCCCCACATTCTGGGCTGGATTCTACCACCCCCCAGATCACAATCCCAGCGGAAACCAAGAATCAGGCGCTCACTGGACTCAGCCACGCAGACGCCCCCTTCTCTGTTGTTTAAATGGGTTATGACTAGAATATATTCACTTGTACTTGTGTAACTAAAATTAAAAAAAAACAACAAAAAACGACATCAATGTTACTCTTAGACAGTCAGTCCTGCTTGCTGCGAAGTTTGCTGGAATGAGTACTTCTAAAATTTCACCCAAGATAATTTATATTTTCAGAATACAATTGGAAATTCAAATACGAGATCAGAAATAATCAGGACGTGTAGCAGGGTGATTCGTTCATAAACCACTAAATTCAGGACCGGCTTGCCACAGCACATATTTTAAGCTAATGCCAAGGTCCTCATTAGAGCAGGAGCCGGTTGTAATGAGGTGGTTTTGCTGACAAACCGCGTCCAGCCCCATCACACTGAACGTCGCACTGCTGCAAGGAGTGTGACACTCTGAGATGGACCTTCCTTCTCTGCTGTGCTCTACTGAACTTTTGCTCTTTAACATATGAGAAAAACAGTGGCAAACGAAACTTCCTTGGTATTATTAAAATTGTGAAATGGATTTCAAACAGTTGTTTGGCAAAGCCATTGCACAAGGACGTCGTTAATCTTTCTTGAAATTTCATGAGATTAATGCGCTAATATCCCTCAGTGTTCTGCCTGTAAGACTGACCTCTTTGGTCTGTCATTTGTTTTCCTGCTTTTGGCTAAGACGGGAGTCCGAAAAATATTTCACTTTCCTCTTCTCTGTACACACTAGCCGTAGAAGCAAAATAAAAGTGAAAACACGGAGGTAAATGGCGGTGTTTCTCTGCGAGGCAGGAAGCGTCAAGGCAAGAGGACTGTGGGACGGAATAGTAAGTGTGTGTATACCCCATCCCAGGGAGGTAGCTCCATTCCGCTCCCCCCTGGTAGTTACCATGTTGGAATAGAAGTCCAGAGCTGCAGATTTTCTAATTGTCAAAGAGAGGCAAAAAATCCTGATGATATGTGAGTTTTACCAATTTTTAAATATTGAGAAGTAAAAAATAGAAATATAAGACATAACATATAAAAATCATTTAGCCATAAGACATATGAAAGCCAAATTTAGTTTATGGGCTGCCGCTCTGCGATTTTGGTGTATGTCGTTCTGTGTCCTGAATGTGCTGCATCATAGGTTTCCAAAAAAGGCAGTGTGTAAGGACTACCTGTGGAAGTTAGAAAAATACAGACTAGTAGGCCTCACTCAGTGTACTATATTTGAAACTGTTGTGTTTTTTTTTTTTTTCAAAGATTTATTTATTTATTTATTTGGCAGAGAGAGAGAGATCACAAGTAGGCAGACAGGCAGGCAGAGAGAGAGGGGCAAGCAGGCTCCCCGCTGAGCCAAGAGCCCGATGTGGTGCTCGATCCTAGGACCCTGAGATCATGACCTGAGCCGAAGACAGAGGCTTTAACCCACTGAGCCACCCAGGCACCCCTCAATGAAACATTTTAATACCAGAATTATTGAGATTCCTGAGGGGATGGTGAGAGAGAGAGAGGTCTAGAAGATATATTTGAGCAAACTGTAGCTGACAACTTCCCTAATCTGGGGAAGGAAACAAGCATTCATGTCCAAGAGGCAGAGAGGACCCCTCCCAAGATCAATGAGAACAGACTGACACAACAACATATAACAGAATTTGCAAATCTTAGATCCAAGGAAACAATCTTGAAAGCAGTGAGGGGGAAGAGATTTCTTATGTACAGAGGGAGGAACATCAGAAAAACATCAGACCTGTTCACGGAGACGTGGCAAGCCAGAAAGGGCTGGCAAGACATATTCAGGGCACTAACTGAGAGGTACATGCAGCCGAGGATACTTTATCCAGCAAGGCTGTCATTCAGAATGGATGGAGAGACAAGGAGTTTCCAAGACTGGCAGAAACTTAAAGAATATGTGACCACCAAGCTGGCCCTGAAAGAAATATTAAGGGGGTGTTCTATAAAAGGAGAAAGATCCCAAGACTGATATAGAACAGAAATTTAAAGAGACAATCTATAGAAACAAGGACTTCACAGGCAACATGATGACAAAAAAATCATATCTTTAAATCATCACTTTCAATGTGAATAGCCTAAATGCTCCCATGAAATGGCATAGCATGGCAGATTGGATAAAAAGACATGACCTGGATGGGTCATACTGTTTATGAGAGACTCATTTTGAACCTAAAGATACATCCATACTGAAAGTGAAGGAATGGAGAACCATTTTTAATGCCAATGACCTCAAAACAAAGCTGGGGTAGCAATTCTCATAACAGACAAATTAGATTTTAAGCTAAAGACTCTAGTTAGAGATACAGAAGGACACTATATCATTCTTAAAGGGTCTATCCAACAGAGGATCTGTTTTGTAAATATCTATGTCCCCAACATGGGAGTTGCCAACTACATAAACCAACTGTTAACCAAAATAAAGAGACGTATTGATAATAAGACATTACTAGTAGGAGACCTCAACACTCCGCTCTCAGTAATAGACAGATTATCTAATAGACAGATTATCTAAGCAGAAAATCAACAAAGAAACAAGAGCTTTGAATGACATACTGGACCGGATGGACCTCATAGATATATACAGAACATTCCGCCCTAAAACAACAGAATACTCATTCTTCTTGAACACACATGAAAATTTCTCCAGAATAGACCACATACTGGATCATAAGTCAAGTCTCAACTGATACCAAAAGACTGAGATTATACCCTGCATATTCTCAGACCACAATGTTTGAAACTGGAACTCAATCAGAAATAATCTGAAAAAATTTGGAAGAAATTCAAACACTTGGAAGCTGAAGACCATCCTGATCGAGAATGCTTAGGT